>OY821522.1:33891465-34292258 GCA_963682025.1 Cordilura impudica | reverse complement strand
AATAATAATAATAATAATAATAATAATAATAATAATAATAATAATAATAATAATAATAAAATAATAATAATAATAATAATAATAATAATAATAATAATAATAATAATAATAATAATAATAATAATAATAATAATAATAATAATAATAATAATAATAATAATAATAATAATAATAATAATAATAATAATAATAATAATAATAATAATAATAATAATAATAATAATAATAATAATAATAATAATAATAATAATAATAATAATAATAATAATAATAATAATAATAATAATAATAATAATAATAATAATAATAATAATAATAATAATAATAATAATAATAATAATAATAATAATAATAATAATAATAATAATAATAATAATAATAATAATAATAATAATAATAATAATAATAATAATAATAATAATAATAATAATAATAATAATAATAATAATAATAATAATAATAATAATAATAATAATAATAATAATAATAATAATAATAATAATAATAATAATAATAATAATAATAATAATAATAATAATAATAATAATAATAATAATAATAATAATAATAATAATAATAATAATAATAATAATAATAATAATAATAATAATAATAATAATAATAATAATAATAATAATAATAATAATAATAATAATAATAATAATAATAATAATAATAATAATAATAATAATAATAATAATAATAATAATAATAATAATAATAATAATAATAATAATAATAATAATAATAATAATAATAATAATAATAATAATAATAATAATAATAATAATAATAATAATAATAATAATAATAATAATAATAATAATAATAATAATAATAATAATAATAATAATAATAATAATAATAATAATAATAATAATAATAATAATAATAATAATAATAATAATAATAATAATAATAATAATAATAATAATAATAATAATAATAATAATAATAATAATAATAATAATAATAATAATAATAATAATAATAATAATAATAATAATAATAATAATAATAATAATAATAATAATAATAATAATAATAATAATAATAATAATAATAATAATAATAATAATAATAATAATAATAATAATAATAATAATAATAATAATAATAATAATAATAATAATAATAATAATAATAATAATAATAATAATAATAATAATAATAATAATAATAATAATAATAATAATAATAATAATAATAATAATAATAATAATAATAATAATAATAATAATAATAATAATAATAATAATAATAATAATAATAATAATAATAATAATAATAATAATAATAATAATAATAATAATAATAATAATAATAATAATAATAATAATAATAATAATAATAATAATAATAATAATAATAATAATAATAATAATAATAATAATAATAATAATAATAATAATAATAATAATAATAATAATAATAATAATAATAATAATAATAATAATAATAATAATAATAATAATAATAATAATAATAATAATAATAATAATAATAATAATAATAATAATAATAATAATAATAATAATAATAATAATAATAATAATAATAATAATAATAATAATAATAATAATAATAATAATAATAATAATAATAATAATAATAATAATAATAATAATAATAATAATAATAATAATAATAATAATAATAATAATAATAATAATAATAATAATAATAATAATAATAATAATAATAATAATAATAATAATAATAATAATAATAATAATAATAATAATAATAATAATAATAATAATAATAATAATAATAATAATAATAATAATAATAATAATAATAATAATAATAATAATAATAATAATAATAATAATAATAATAATAATAATAATAATAATAATAATAATAATAATAATAATAATAATAATAATAATAATAATAATAATAATAATAATAATAATAATAATAATAATAATAATAATAATAATAATAATAATAATAATAATAATAATAATAATAATAATAATAATAATAATAATAATAATAATAATAATAATAATAATAATAATAATAATAATAATAATAATAATAATAATAATAATAATAATAATAATAATAATAATAATAATAATAATAATAATAATAATAATAATAATAATAATAATAATAATAATAATAATAATAATAATAATAATAATAATAATAATAATAATAATAATAATAATAATAATAATAATAATAATAATAATAATAATAATAATAATAATAATAATAATAATAATAATAATAATAATAATAATAATAATAATAATAATAATAATAATAATAATAATAATAATAATAATAATAATAATAATAATAATAATAATAATAATAACAAAAGTAATAATAATAACAATGATAATAATAACAATAATGATAATAATAATAACAATAATTATAATAACAATACTGATAACGATATTAATAACAATCATAATAACACTGCCAAAATATATACATATGTCGGGACACCCTAACGTCGCCTTAATACATGAAACAGTGAAAAACAACCACCAAAGGGAGTAATGCTTGCATACTAACCGAAAAAAAAACAGTAGAGAAAACCATTTGCATTGTTATTAATCATAATAATAATTGAAATAATAATAATAAGAATACTAAAAATAATAATTGAAAATATAATAATAATAAGAATACTAAAAATAATAATAATAATAATACAGAAATTATATAATATCGGGACACACTAACGTTGTTTGTTTCAAGTTTGACATGAACAACAACACCGAATACATAGAAAACAACAGTGAACATTTGCATTGCAACTAACAACAACAGCATATACAGCGAGTTCACAAACGAAATCAAGAGCAGTTAGTTAGTAGCAACAAAAACTAAAGCAAGCACATCTATTACTCATGTTGATCGACTGCGCTAGGAAACCAAGCATACACAAGAAACAAACAAGTGGATTAACGAAGCCAGAGGAGTAGCTGTGAAAAGGGGCGCAAAATAATACATATAAAGTAAAAAAATGAATTAGAAATAAACGAAAATAAAGTGAATTACATTAAATAAACATCTAATAAACTGGGAAAAAAAACACAAATTAAATTTAAATATAAAACAAATTAAACTGAATTAAGTTAACCTAAATTATACTAATTAAATCAACATATTAATTAAACGAATAATAATGAACTAATGATAATAATAAATAAAGGAAAATCATGCCATTAATAATAACCATAGAAGTCATATAAAAATAAAACCCATGAAAATTATCATAATATATATAATCAGGGACACTCTAACGTTGTTTTTCAAGTTAGACCCAAGCAACAACCGCAACATTGAGTATGCTGGTATACCAACTCATATCAAATGACGACAACAACAGTGTATGGCTTTGTTACAAGCTGCATACAATTCAATTCCAACACGATAGCAGACAACGAGAGCGAACAAACTCATTATACCAAACCAGAAGTATAAAGACAAAACCAACCCCCATCGAAGTTCAATTTCATCGTAACAGTCAACGAGTTGCATGCTGGAAGTCAACCAGTATGTAGCGGATGAACTTCGGTAAGTTGATAAATTGGTGGTTGAAAATTGGTGGTTAGATAAATTTAAACAAAATTGTTGGCGAGGTGTTCATCCATTTTCTTTCCGGAAGAAGGGAGGAGGTGTGAGGACCCAATTTTGGGCAGAGCAAAATTGGACACACAACAAAGGTCTGGACAAGACAGTGAATTACATTCACCAAAACATGGACCAGTGAATTACATTCACCATGACGGGTAGTGAATTACATTCACCACACCACGGACCGGTGAATTACATTCACCCCAAACCCAATTACTTTCCCACGACAGAGGGGTGAATTACATTCACTCAACACTACGAACACAACACGCACCGTCACACCCACCTACAACCAACCATCAAACCACACATTCAGCTAAACACACCAATAATCAACCATCAAACCAAACGCGCCACACACACACAATCAGCCATAAAACCACACATTCAGCTAAACACACCAACCATCAACCATCCAACCTCCACCATCAAACGCACACAGTCACAGCTTAAACCCACTAACATCAATCCGCAGACCACAGCCATAGCTAGAGACATTAGCTATCAACCAGCAAACATCAAACCACACCACACACACACACCAACCTTAAAACACCAGAGAAACAAGTAACGAAGAGCACATCACACATTGGTTGGGTGGGGCTCTCTTATCAAACCAAGTGATTCTTACTTCGAGAACCGGCAAAGGGTACGCATCGATAAGGAAACACAACGCGACATACAGGCGATCGTGAACATACAGAAAATTGGTAAGAAACCAGATTTATTTTTATTTAGGAGCGGGATTACCTCCAGCTCAGAATAGTAGCGAATTACATTGGCTAGTGGGGAGGGATTACATCCGTCCCAAGCGAGAAGGCAGGATAACCAAGTGTAGGAGCGGGATTACATCCAGCTCGGAATAGTAGCGAATTACATTCGCTAGTGGGGAGGGAGCACATCCGTCCTAAGCGTAGAAGGGCAGGTTAACCAAGTGTAGGAGCGGGATTACATCCAGCTCAGAATAGTAGCGAATTACATGCGCAGGGGCTGAATTACATTCAACAGAGATCAGGGGCGAAATATATTCACCCAAACCAAAGTCTACAGGAGCATAGGGTCATCAGGCTAGAGAGAGCACAAAAACCCGCGACTTCAACAAGCTGTACACCATCGACATCAACAACAACAACCGCAGCATCGGCAACCCCAGCGCCCGCACCAAGTTATTATTATACTGTGAAGTGTATATTGTTCATATTAAAAGATAAATAAAAATTGTTCATATTAAAAGATAAATAAAAAACCAATAATAGTATTTAAAAAAAGAAATACAAGTGAAATGAAGTGGTTTCCTTATAAATAAAACTTAGTGGAAGGACCCTGAAACAGCTGAGGCTATCCCGGCTTCAAACCCAGCACAACCGGAGGTTCCTTACAAGGTCCGTAGCATAAAGCACGATATATTAAATTAAAACTAAGACTTAGGAAAACGTAAACTGGTTTCCACACATAAAATCTATGGTAAACTTTTTCAGCAGGACCACTTTTGGAAATAATACTAAGGTCCATATAAAAAACGTAAAAAGGTTTTAATACAAAAAATCTATGGTAAAAAACTAAGGTCCGTACCATAAAGCACGGTATATCAAATAAAAGCTAAGACTTCGAAAAACGTAGTAAGGTTTGCATACAAAAAACGTAAAAAGGTTTCCATACAAAAAATCTATGGTAAAGTTTTTGAGCAAGACCACTTTTGAAAAAAAATAAGGTCCGTAGCATAAAGCACCGTACACCAAATTAAAGCTAAGAGTAAGAAAAACGTAAAAAGGTTTCCATACAAAAAATCTATGGTAAAATTTTTGAGCAAGATCATTTTTGGAAAAAACTAAGGTCCGTAGCATAAAGCACGGTATATCAAATTAAAACTAAGACTTTGAGCAAGACCACTTTTGAAAAAAAAAAAAAACTAAGGTCCGTAGCATAAAGCACGGTATATCAAATTAAAGCTAAGTCCCAGAAAATCGTAAAAAGCTTTCCGTACAAAAAATCTGTGGTAAAATTTTTGCGCAAGACAACTTTTGGAAAAAACTTAACTCCGTAGCATAAAGCACCGTATATCAAATTAAAGCTAAGATTTAGGAAAACGTGAAAAGGTTTCCATACAAAAAACGCAAAAAGGTTTCCATACAATGTAACGACGAGTTTTCCTCCGGTTGCTAGGGTATAGCTCGCGGGGATCAGGTTCGTTGCAGAAATTTATATTCTTGCACTTCGTTTGATCGCGTTGGAGAGACCTGCGTAGGCACTTCTCTAAACTGCGGAGAGAAACCAGCGGAGGCACTTCTCTAAACTGCGAAGAGAATTCTGCGTAGGCACTTCTCTGAACTGCGGGGGAGAATCCTGCGTAGGCACTTCTCTAAACTGCGGAGAGAAACCTGCGAAGGCACTTCTCTAAACTGCGGGGAGAAACCTGTGTAGGCACTTCTCTGAACTGCGGGGAGAAACCTGCGAAGCCACTTCTCTAAACTGCGGAGAGAAACCTGCGAAGGCACTTCTCTATACCGTGGGGAGAAACCTGCGAAGGCACTTCTCTTAGAATTAAAACACGCGAGTTACGTATGTACTTCCACATACACAACGAACCTCTACAAAAGATATAGAAGCCATATTAAATCAATATTTAAAATAAAAACTTAAGTCAACGACACTTTTGAAAATACATAAAAAAAGTCGTTGATCAAAAAGTTGACAATAAAATATAAATAAAAATTTAGGCAAACGACACTTGTAAAACTACAAGAAGTCGTTGCCCACAAAAAAAAAAGAACCAAACACAACAACCTATTGTGTATAGCAATCATTAATATTTTATAAACAAATAATATTGATTGCCCAATAATTGTATCTTTTGCTGACACTTAAAAAGTATTGATAAATAAAATCGAAATTGTGTTTAGCAATAATAATAATAATAATAATAATAATAATAATAATAATAATAATAATAATAATAATAATAATAATAATAATAATAATAATAATAATAATAATAATAATAATAATAATAATAATAATAATAATAATAATAATAATAATAATAATAATAATAATAATAATAATAATAATAATAATAATAATAATAATAATAATAATAATAATAATAATAATAATAATAATAATAATAATAATAATAATAATAATAATAATAATAATAATAATAATAATAATAATAATAATAATAATAATAATAATAATAATAATAATAATAATAATAATAATAATAATAATAATAATAATAATAATAATAATAATAATAATAATAATAATAATAATAATAATAATAATAATAATAATAATAATAATAATAATAATAATAATAATAATAATAATAATAATAATAATAATAATAATAATAATAATAATAATAATAATAATAATAATAATAATAATAATAATAATAATAATAATAATAATAATAATAATAATAATAATAATAATAATAATAATAATAATAATAATAATAATAATAATAATAATAATAATAATAATAATAATAATAATAATAATAATAATAATAATAATAATAATAATAATAATAATAATAATAATAATAATAATAATAATAATAATAATAATAATAATAATAATAATAATAATAATAATAATAATAATAATAATAATAATAATAATAATAATAATAATAATAATAATAATAATAATAATAATAATAATAATAATAATAATAATAATAATAATAATAATAATAATAATAATAATAATAATAATAATAATAATAATAATAATAATAATAATAATAATAATAATAATAATAATAATAATAATAATAATAATAATAATAATAATAATAATAATAATAATAATAATAATAATAATAATAATAATAATAATAATAATAATAATAATAATAATAATAATAATAATAATAATAATAATAATAATAATAATAATAATAATAATAATAATAATAATAATAATAATAATAATAATAATAATAATAATAATAATAATAATAATAATAATAATAATAATAATAATAATAATAATAATAATAATAATAATAATAATAATAATAATAATAATAATAATAATAATAATAATAATAATAATAATAATAATAATAATAATAATAATAATAATAATAATAATAATAATAATAATAATAATAATAATAATAATAATAATAATAATAATAATAATAATAATAATAATAATAATAATAATAATAATAATAATAATAATAATAATAATAATAATAATAATAATAATAATAATAATAATAATAATAATAATAATAATAATAATAATAATAATAATAATAATAATAATAATAATAATAATAATAATAATAATAATAATAATAATAATAATAATAATAATAATAATAATAATAATAATAATAATAATAATAATAATAATAATAATAATAATAATAATAATAATAATAATAATAATAATAATAATAATAATAATAATAATAATAATAATAATAATAATAATAATAATAATAATAATAATAATAATAATAATAATAATAATAATAATAATAATAATAATAATAATAATAATAATAATAATAATAATAATAATAATAATAATAATAATAATAATAATAATAATAATAATAATAATAATAATAATAATAATAATAATAATAATAATAATAATAATAATAATAATAATAATAATAATAATAATAATAATAATAATAATAATAATAATAATAATAATAATAATAATAATAATAATAATAATAATAATAATAATAATAATAATAATAATAATAATAATAATAATAATAATAATAATAATAATAATAATAATAATAATAATAATAATAATAATAATAATAATAATAATAATAATAATAATAATAATAATAATAATAATAATAATAATAATAATAATAATAATAATAATAATAATAATAATAATAATAATAATAATAATAATAATAATAATAATAATAATAATAATAATAATAATAATAATAATAATAATAATAATAATAATAATAATAATAATAATAATAATAATAATAATAATAATAATAATAATAATAATAATAATAATAATAATAATAATAATAATAATAATAATAATAATAATAATAATAATAATAATAATAATAATAATAATAATAATAATAATAATAATAATAATAATAATAATAATAATAATAATAATAATAATAATAATAATAATAATAATAATAATAATAATAATAATAATAATAATAATAATAATAATAATAATAATAATAATAATAATAATAATAATAATAATAATAATAATAATAATAATAATAATAATAATAATAATAATAATAATAATAATAATAATAATAATAATAATAATAATAATAATAATAATAATAATAATAATAATAATAATAATAATAATAATAATAATAATAATAATAATAATAATAATAATAATAATAATAATAATAATAATAATAATAATAATAATAATAATAATAATAATAATAATAATAATAATAATAATAATAATAATAATAATAATAATAATAATAATAATAATAATAATAATAATAATAATAATAATAATAATAATAATAATAATAATAATAATAATAATAATAATAATAATAATAATAATAATAATAATAATAATAATAATAATAATAATAATAATAATAATAATAATAATAATAATAATAATAATAATAATAATAATAATAATAATAATAATAATAATAATAATAATAATAATAATAATAATAATAATAATAATAATAATAATAATAATAATAATAATAATAATAATAATAATAATAATAATAATAATAATAATAATAATAATAATAATAATAATAATAATAATAATAATAATAATAATAATAATAATAATAATAATAATAATAATAATAATAATAATAATAATAATAATAATAATAATAATAATAATAATAATAATAATAATAATAATAATAATAATAATAATAATAATAATAATAATAATAATAATAATAATAATAATAATAATAATAATAATAATAATAATAATAATAATAATAATAATAATAATAATAATAATAATAATAATAATAATAATAATAATAATAATAATAATAATAATAATAATAATAATAATAATAATAATAATAATAATAATAATAATAATAATAATAATAATAATAATAATAATAATAATAATAATAATAATAATAATAATAATAATAATAATAATAATAATAATAATAATAATAATAATAATAATAATAATAATAATAATAATAATAATAATAATAATAATAATAATAATAATAATAATAATAATAATAATAATAATAATAATAATAATAATAATAATAATAATAATAATAATAATAATAATAATAATAATAATAATAATAATAATAATAATAATAATAATAATAATAATAATAATAATAATAATAATAATAATAATAATAATAATAATAATAATAATAATAATAATAATAATAATAATAATAATAATAATAATAATAATAATAATAATAATAATAATAATAATAATAATAATAATAATAATAATAATAATAATAATAATAATAATAATAATAATAATAATAATAATAATAATAATAATAATAATAATAATAATAATAATAATAATAATAATAATAATAATAATAATAATAATAATAATAATAATAATAATAATAATAATAATAATAATAATAATAATAATAATAATAATAATAATAATAATAATAATAATAATAATAATAATAATAATAATAATAATAATAATAATAATAATAATAATAATAATAATAATAATAATAATAATAATAATAATAATAATAATAATAATAATAATAATAATAATAATAATAATAATAATAATAATAATAATAATAATAATAATAATAATAATAATAATAATAATAATAATAATAATAATAATAATAATAATAATAATAATAATAATAATAATAATAATAATAATAATAATAATAATAATAATAATAATAATAATAATAATAATAATAATAATAATAATAATAATAATAATAATAATAATAATAATAATAATAATAATAATAATAATAATAATAATAATAATAATAATAATAATAATAATAATAATAATAATAATAATAATAATAATAATAATAATAATAATAATAATAATAATAATAATAATAATAATAATAATAATAATAATAATAATAATAATAATAATAATAATAATAATAATAATAATAATAATAATAATAATAATAATAATAATAATAATAATAATAATAATAATAATAATAATAATAATAATAATAATAATAATAATAATAATAATAATAATAATAATAATAATAATAATAATAATAATAATAATAATAATAATAATAATAATAATAATAATAATAATAATAATAATAATAATAATAATAATAATAATAATAATAATAATAATAATAATAATAATAATAATAATAATAATAATAATAATAATAATAATAATAATAATAATAATAATAATAATAATAATAATAATAATAATAATAATAATAATAATAATAATAATAATAATAATAATAATAATAATAATAATAATAATAATAATAATAATAATAATAATAATAATAATAATAATAATAATAATAATAATAATAATAATAATAATAATAATAATAATAATAATAATAATAATAATAATAATAATAATAATAATAATAATAATAATAATAATAATAATAATAATAATAATAATAATAATAATAATAATAATAATAATAATAATAATAATAATAATAATAATAATAATAATAATAATAATAATAATAATAATAATAATAATAATAATAATAATAATAATAATAATAATAATAATAATAATAATAATAATAATAATAATAATAATAATAATAATAATAATAATAATAATAATAATAATAATAATAATAATAATAATAATAATAATAATAATAATAATAATAATAATAATAATAATAATAATAATAATAATAATAATAATAATAATAATAATAATAATAATAATAATAATAATAATAATAATAATAATAATAATAATAATAATAATAATAATAATAATAATAATAATAATAATAATAATAATAATAATAATAATAATAATAATAATAATAATAATAATAATAATAATAATAATAATAATAATAATAATAATAATAATAATAATAATAATAATAATAATAATAATAATAATAATAATAATAATAATAATAATAATAATAATAATAATAATAATAATAATAATAATAATAATAATAATAATAATAATAATAATAATAATAATAATAATAATAATAATAATAATAATAATAATAATAATAATAATAATAATAATAATAATAATAATAATAATAATAATAATAATAATAATAATAATAATAATAATAATAATAATAATAATAATAATAACAAAAGTAATAATAATAACAATGATAATAATAACAATAATGATAATAATAATAACAATAATTATAATAACAATACCGATAACGATATTAATAACAATCATAATAACACTGCCAAAATATATACATATGTCGGGACACCCTAACGTCGCCTTAATACATGAAACAGTGAAAAACAACCACCAAAGGGAGTAATGCTTGCATACTAACCGAAAAAAAAACAGTAGAGAAAACCATTTGCATTGTTATTAATCATAATAATAATTGAAATAATAATAATAAGAATACTAAAAATAATAATTGAAAATATAATAATAATAAGAATACTAAAAATAATAATAATAATAATACAGAAATTATATAATATCGGGACACACTAACGTTGTTTGTTTCAAGTTTGACATGAACAACAACACCGAATACATAGAAAACAACAGTGAACATTTGCATTGCAACTAACAACAACAGCATATACAGCGAGTTCACAAACGAAATCAAGAGCAGTTAGTTAGTAGCAACAAAAACTAAAGCAAGCACATCTATTACTCATGTTGATCGACTGCGCTAGGAAACCAAGCATACACAAGAAACAAACAAGTGGATTAACGAAGCCAGAGGAGTAGCTGTGAAAAGGGGCGCAAAATAATACATATAAAGTAAAAAAATGAATTAGAAATAAACGAAAATAAAGTGAATTACATTAAATAAACATCTAATAAACTGGGAAAAAAAACACAAATTAAATTTAAATATAAAACAAATTAAACTGAATTAAGTTAACCTAAATTATACTAATTAAATCAACATATTAATTAAACGAATAATAATGAACTAATGATAATAATAAATAAAGGAAAATCATGCCATTAATAATAACCATAGAAGTCATATAAAAATAAAACCCATGAAAATTATCATAATATATATAATCAGGGACACTCTAACGTTGTTTTTCAAGTTAGACCCAAGCAACAACCGCAACATTGAGTATGCTGGTATACCAACTCATATCAAATGACGACAACAACAGTGTATGGCTTTGTTACAAGCTGCATACAATTCAATTCCAACACGATAGCAGACAACGAGAGCGAACAAACTCATTATACCAAACCAGAAGTATAAAGACAAAACCAACCCCCATCGAAGTTCAATTTCATCGTAACAGTCAACGAGTTGCATGCTGGAAGTCAACCAGTATGTAGCGGATGAACTTCGGTAAGTTGATAAATTGGTGGTTGAAAATTGGTGGTTAGATAAATTTAAACAAAATTGTTGGCGAGGTGTTCATCCATTTTCTTTCCGGAAGAAGGGAGGAGGTGTGAGGACCCAATTTTGGGCAGAGCAAAATTGGACACACAACAAAGGTCTGGACAAGACAGTGAATTACATTCACCAAAACATGGACCAGTGAATTACATTCACCATGACGGGTAGTGAATTACATTCACCACACCACGGACCGGTGAATTACATTCACCCCAAACCCAATTACTTTCCCACGACAGAGGGGTGAATTACATTCACTCAACACTACGAACACAACACGCACCGTCACACCCACCTACAACCAACCATCAAACCACACATTCAGCTAAACACACCAATAATCAACCATCAAACCAAACGCGCCACACACACACAATCAGCCATAAAACCACACATTCAGCTAAACACACCAACCATCAACCATCCAACCTCCACCATCAAACGCACACAGTCACAGCTTAAACCCACTAACATCAATCCGCAGACCACAGCCATAGCTAGAGACATTAGCTATCAACCAGCAAACATCAAACCACACCACACACACACACCAACCTTAAAACACCAGAGAAACAAGTAACGAAGAGCACATCACACATTGGTTGGGTGGGGCTCTCTTATCAAACCAAGTGATTCTTACTTCGAGAACCGGCAAAGGGTACGCATCGATAAGGAAACACAACGCGACATACAGGCGATCGTGAACATACAGAAAATTGGTAAGAAACCAGATTTATTTTTATTTAGGAGCGGGATTACCTCCAGCTCAGAATAGTAGCGAATTACATTGGCTAGTGGGGAGGGATTACATCCGTCCCAAGCGTAGAAGGCAGGATAACCAAGTGTAGGAGCGGGATTACATCCAGCTCGGAATAGTAGCGAATTACATTCGCTAGTGGGGAGGGAGCACATCCGTCCTAAGCGTAGAAGGCAGGTTAACCAAGTGTAGGAGCGGGATTACATCCAGCTCAGAATAGTAGCGAATTACATGCGCAGGGGCTGAATTACATTCAACAGAGATCAGGGGCGAAATATATTCACCCAAACCAAAGTCTACAGGAGCATAGGGTCATCAGGCTAGAGAGAGCACAAAAACCCGCGACTTCAACAAGCTGTACACCATCGACATCAACAACAACAACCGCAGCATCGGCAACCCCAGCGCCCGCACCAAGTTATTATTATACTGTGAAGTGTATATTGTTCATATTAAAAGATAAATAAAAAACCAATAATAGTATTTAAAAAAAGAAATACAAGTGAAATGAAGTGGTTTCCTTATAAATAAAACTTAGTGGAAGGACCCTGAAACAGCTGAGGCTATCCCGGCTTCAAACCCAGCACAACCGGAGGTTCCTTACAAGGTCCGTAGCATAAAGCACGATATATTAAATTAAAACTAAGACTTAGGAAAACGTAAACTGGTTTCCACACATAAAATCTATGGTAAACTTTTTCAGCAGGACCACTTTTGGAAATAATACTAAGGTCCATATAAAAAACGTAAAAAGGTTTTAATACAAAAAATCTATGGTAAAAAACTAAGGTCCGTACCATAAAGCACGGTATATCAAATAAAAGCTAAGACTTCGAAAAACGTAGTAAGGTTTGCATACAAAAAACGTAAAAAGGTTTCCATACAAAAAATCTATGGTAAAGTTTTTGAGCAAGACCACTTTTGAAAAAAAATAAGGTCCGTAGCATAAAGCACCGTACACCAAATTAAAGCTAAGAGTAAGAAAAACGTAAAAAGGTTTCCATACAAAAAATCTATGGTAAAATTTTTGAGCAAGATCATTTTTGGAAAAAACTAAGGTCCGTAGCATAAAGCACGGTATATCAAATTAAAACTAAGACTTTGAGCAAGACCACTTTTGAAAAAAAAAAAAACATAAGGTCCGTAGCATAAAGCACGGTATATCAAATTAAAGCTAAGTCCCAGAAAATCGTAAAAAGCTTTCCGTACAAAAAATCTGTGGTAAAATTTTTGCGCAAGACAACTTTTGGAAAAAACTTAACTCCGTAGCATAAAGCACCGTATATCAAATTAAAGCTAAGATTTAGGAAAACGTGAAAAGGTTTCCATACAAAAAACGCAAAAAGGTTTCCATACAATGTAACGACGAGTTTTCCTCCGGTTGCTAGGGTATAGCTCGCGGGGATCAGGTTCGTTGCAGAAATTTATATTCTTGCACTTCGTTTGATCGCGTTGGAGAGACCTGCGTAGGCACTTCTCTAAACTGCGGAGAGAAACCAGCGGAGGCACTTCTCTAAACTGCGAAGAGAATTCTGCGTAGGCACTTCTCTGAACTGCGGGGGAGAATCCTGCGTAGGCACTTCTCTAAACTGCGGAGAGAAACCTGCGAAGGCACTTCTCTAAACTGCGGGGAGAAACCTGTGTAGGCACTTCTCTGAACTGCGGGGAGAAACCTGCGAAGCCACTTCTCTAAACTGCGGAGAGAAACCTGCGAAGGCACTTCTCTATACCGTGGGGAGAAACCTGCGAAGGCACTTCTCTTAGAATTAAAACACGCGAGTTACGTATGTACTTCCACATACACAACGAACCTCTACAAAAGATATAGAAGCCATATTAAATCAATATTTAAAATAAAAACTTAAGTCAACGACACTTTTGAAAATACATAAAAAAAGTCGTTGATCAAAAAGTTGACAATAAAATATAAATAAAAATTTAGGCAAACGACACTTGTAAAACTACAAGAAGTCGTTGCCCACAAAAAAAAAAGAACCAAACACAACAACCTATTGTGTATAGCAATCATTAATATTTTATAAACAAATAATATTGATTGCCCAATAATTGTATCTTTTGCTGACACTTAAAAAGTATTGATAAATAAAATCGAAATTGTGTTTAGCAATCATAAGTGTTTTAAAAACAGGAATATTGATTGCCCAATAATTGTATCTTTTGCTGACACTTAAAAAAGTATTGATAAAATAAAACTGAATTCTGAAGTTAGACTTAAAAAAGAAAAATATTTTTGTAAATTTATTCTTAAGATCAATGTGAAACAATAAAGTTGAAACATTTTTGGTTCTTTATAAAAAAAAACTAAAGTGACTTTCCACAACTTAACTGGCTCAGTCGGACTAAAACCTTTTCTAAAGAATAAGGTAAAGAACTTACGTCGAATATAACAAAAGTTACAGTGAAAAATTAAATAAAATTGAATTTACGTTAAATACAAAATAAATCGTACTAAAACCTTTTCTAAAGAATATGGTAAAGAATTTACGTTGAATACAACAAAAGTTACGGTGAAAAATTAAACAAAATTAAAAATTTTTGTCGAATACGAGTACAATACATTGTGTTGAAGAATATAAAATAAAAGAAAAAAAATTTAAAAATGAGCAGATTCGACCAGAATAGAAGCATACCAGCCAACGAAGAACAAATGGCGGAGGTCATTAGAGCACAAGAAGAAGCTATTGGCCAACTAAGAAACCAGCTACAAGTTTTGCAACAACAAGAAGCTCATCAAGAATTTTTGCTGGCACCCAAAGATATCCTAAATCAGTTCAGACTACTGAAAAGTCTGGATGGAGACCATGATGTCCATGCTTTTGTGGCGTCGGTAGAAGCTGTAATTGTACTAGGACCACAGAACAATCTTCAGCTTATGAATATGGCGATAGTAATCATAATAAATGAGAAAATTGGTGGTGCCATTGGGAGCTACATCAGGGAGCTGGGAACCGGTGTAACATGGAACCAAGTGGAGAATAAGTTGATGACATTTTTCAGCCAAAAACAACATATAGTGACATCTTCAACAAATGCAGAGACATAAAAGTGAGTAATTTAAGCGAACTATTTACTTATTTTGAAAAAGCAAAGTATGAAATAAATCAGATTTTCTTATTCGATGAAAATAAACCTAGTATTTATATGCCAGATAGAGTGGACAGAGAATATGCTAATAGAAAAGATTGATATACCATTAAGGATACATTTAGATCAAAACAGTACCCTTAATACCATTTTATGAGATACTCACAAATTATAGCATTAGATGACCCAAGGACTATTCATATAAAATATAGGAAAGGTACGAATACAAATTCTTACAATAAAACACCTATTATGAACAGATATAACCAAAATAATACACTGCCAAACATTAACGAATATAACCAAAGTAATACACCGCTAAACATAAACAGGTACAACCAAAATAATAAAACACCAAACAATAGATATAACCAAAATAACACAACACAAAACACTAACAGATACAACCAAAATAACACAGCCCCACAAAATTATCTATATACTAACAATTCGAACCAAACAAGAATTACCCGTATGAGCGTAGATACTCGCAACTCTAGACCGATGCCTGAGCCGATGGAGATAGGAAATTTTGAACAACAACATGAGGATTATGATGAAGTAAATTTTTCAAAGCAGCCTTTCGAAACAGACTACCCATAATAATGGTGACAATAGGAAACCTATATATGAGATGTTTAATAGACACTGGTTCAGATACCAGTATTATGGATTTTAAAAAGTCGAACAAGTTTCAAAAGAGGAAATTCAGTAGACCCCAAATATATAGAACATTAACAGGTTTAAATACAATAGAATATGAAATAGTTACACCAATTCCAAAACAGTTCAAAGCAATAGGAACTTTGACTTGGAAAACAATGAAAATTCAGAGCGAGAAATATGATGCCATAATTGGCCAAAATTTTTTGATTCCTTTCAAAGCAAAAATAGATTTATCAAGTAGACATTTAGATATATTTGGTAATAAAATATTTTTCGAGGATACATCTCCTCCTTATGTATATGATGAGATTTGTAATTTAGAGAGATTTGATATGGAGATATTCAATTTGTCACACCTAGATAATGAAGAAAAGTATTATTGAGAGAATTTAAAGACCTTTTCTATAAAGAGGGGGATAATTTGTCTGCGACGGGTGAAATATGTCACGAAATCAGAACAACTATTAATAAACCAATATACTCCAAAATTTACAACTATCCTCAAGTTCATGAGCAGGAAATCCAGAGACAAATAAAAGATATGCTTGAAAATAATATAATAAGGGAAAGTAATTCACCATATAACAGCCCTCTCTGGATTGTCCCCAAGAAAATAGATAATTCAGGAAAACAAAAGTAGAGGGTCATTGTGGACTATAGAAAATTGAATAAAAATACAGTAGCCGACAAATACCCTATACCTAACTTTTCAAATATATTTAGCAAACTAGGAAATGGCCAAATTTTTTAGCACCATAGATTTAGCTAAGGGATTTAATCAAATTCTGGTTAAAGAAGAAGACAGGCAAAAAACTGCATTCTCGACACCACAGGGCCATTATGAGTTTATTCGAATGCCTTTTGGCCTAAAAAATGCCCCTTGAACATTTCAGCGGCTAATGAATACTGTTCTCAGACAGTTTATTAACAACATTTGCGTTGTTTATATGGATGATATTTTAGTTTTCAGTACATCCTTAATGGAACACTTAATAAATTTAACACAGATATTCAAAGCATTAAGAAAAGCAAAACTCAAAATCCAAATGGATAAATGCGATTTTTTAAGAAAAGAAACCCAATTTCTAGGTCATATTCTGACAAGAGACGGTATCAAACCAAATCCTAACAACGTAAAACACATACAAGATCTAAAATTACCAAAAACAGAAAAACAAATAAAGTCATTCTTAGAAATGGCAGGGTTTTATCGCAAGTTTATTAAGGATTATGCGAAAATTGCATTTGACATGACAAAGTACCTGAAAAAAGGCGAAAAAATTAATTTATATGACCCTAGTTATATTGTGGCATTCGAAAAACTTAAGGATATAGTAACCAAACCTCCAATACTGAGATACCCAATTTATGATAAAAAATTTAAAATAATAACTGATGCTAGCAATTTCGTTATAGGTGCCGTCCTAACCCAAGAAGGCCATCCAATTGCTTATACTTCAAGAACATTAGATGTACATGAAAGAAACTATACAGCGATTGAAAAAGAGCTGTTGGCAATTGTTTGCTTGAAAGTGATCACCAACCACTTAAGTGGTTAATGGCTAAATAATCGGGAAGAGATATCAATCCCCGACTCCAAAGATGGTTAGTCGAACTAGGAGAATACAATTTTAAAATTGAATATATAAAAGGCAAGGACAATTATATTGCCGATTTTCTCAGTAGGATCGACGTTGAAAATAGGGAAATAAATGCTATGGATGCTGTTGATCAGGCTGGGACCATGGAAAATTTGGGTGCTTCTCATGAATCGCTGGATGTACAAACATGCCATTCGCAGGAGGAAGACTTGAATAACTATACCTCAATTTTGGACACAGTCCTGAATAGATTTAGAACTCAAATAATTATTGTAGAAAATAAAACTTCGGAAACAAAGAAGGTTTTCGGAAATAAAAGAATTTTCATAGATAGATCAGATATCGAAAACAATAAAATAGAAGAAATAATTCAAAGAAACGTAGTAAAGGGAAAGATTGGAATATACACGGAGACTGACGACCACTACTATAATAGGGTACAAGAAAAACTAATTGAAATGTTTCCGATAAAAACAAATATCGTATTTGTCAGATGCTCTTGGTTTGCAATGGACATAGAAGACGAAGAAGATTTAAAGAAACAGATTTCTAATTTCCATAAGCTCGAATCAGGCCATTCGGGAATTTCTTCTACCTTCGAGAACTTAAAACATAGAATATACAACCCAAAACTAAAGACAATCATACATACTATAATAAATAATTGCCAGATATGCTCATCCGCAAAATATGATAGAAAACCGATTAACCCAAAATTTTGTCTAACAGAAACACCGAACAATATTAAAGAAATAGTACATGTAGATACATATACAAACAGTAAAAACTCATTCATTATCTTTATTGACAAGTTCTCAAAGCACTCAGTTTGTTTTCACTTTCCAGATAGAAACAATCAAACTATCTTACAGAAGACCAGGGAATTTCTCTCAATAAAAGGAAAAGTGAACAAGTTTGTTTTTGACAATGAGTTTAAATCAAGGAATGTGATCGAATTTTTAATAAGGGAGGGAATCGAGTACCATACGACTAAACCGAATAGTCATACAGGGAACTCAGATACAGAAAGATTAAATGGCACTATTACAGAAAAAATAAGAAGCCTGAATTTAAAGGAAAAACTACCCATTATCGAACAAATGACGAAAGCCATTACAATTTATAATAATACATACCATAGTACAATAAAATGTACTCCAATGGCAGCTCAATACGCAAAAGTAAATCCAGAATTGATACGGACAAGATTACAACACGCTAAAGAAAGAATAATAGAAAAACAGAACAAGAACAGAGAAAATTATCAGGAAACTAGACAAGAAGGTTTTATAAAAAATTATAAGAGTTTGCGACATAAGGAAGAACCCAAGTTTAGGAAAATATCTCTACAGGGAATACACGCCAGTAATATTAAGAGACCAAATAAATTCAACAATCTTTTAACAAACCGAAATTAACAATTAATCTAAATACAAAATTACAGATAATAATGTGGACAATAATGACAGTAATTACATTTACGCCAATTCTGGCTAATATAACAACTTGCCCAATTACGTAGACAAATGGGTACGTAGAAATTATTGACAAGAATTTTAGCATTCCAGTGGAAGCCGACCTAATACTACACCAAATAAATATACAAGAAATAGAAAACGCATTGCTGTCAATGAAAGGAAATATAGACACCTTCAGTAAAAATGATCACCTGTATGTATATAATGAAGTAGACACATTATTAAGCAAGTTAAAAACAATTACACCAACTAATAGACGAAAACGAGGACTAGTAAACATGGTGGGTCAAGCATGTAAATACCTTTTCGGCACAATGGACGATACAGACCGGGAGGACACAACTAACCATTTTAATTCAGTTGACAAAAATATGCATAATTCTATAACAGAGCTAAATCAACAAATAAAAATTAATAACCATTTTAATAACACAATACAACTAATAAAAGACACTTAACACAAAATCAGAAGGAGATACGACACCACATGGACGGAATTCACAAAATAGTTAAAAACATATTGACACGAAACATATACCTAGAAAGACTACTAATTTTAACAACAATTAAAAACTACATAGAACATATACAAAGTTACATTACAACAGCACAAAATGGGATTAGCGATGCAAGTATCCTAACAAAACAAGAAATAGACGATTATAAAATAGATATAAGAAAGATAAAATACTTGAGAACAGCAATTCTCGAAATAAATAATGAACTAATTTTTATAATTAAAGTACCAAAATCATTTAAACTAATTCAAGTAACAACTATTATACCCATACCCTATTTTAATAAAGAAATAGAAGCAGAAGTTGAAAGTATATTTCGTCATAACAATAATACATATGTATATAGAGAAGATAAGTTTATAAATGAATGTAAAATATCAACACATTGTACACAAAAAAACATGTAAACTGATAACGAATTATAATACTGAAATAATTAATATTAATGAACAAACAATTGTAATAAAGAACGCGAAAAATGAGAAAATTATTAGTAATTATAACAACACAGAAAAAGTTTTAAATGGAAATTTTTTAATACATTACAATAATTGTACATTAAATATAGCAAACCAAAAATTCTCAAATAAAACTAAAATGTATTTAGACAAAATAATCGTTCCAAAATTTCAAAATATCACGTTTAATTCAACATTAACTATTGACGAAGTAAAACTGTCAACTATCCAAAATTTAAAAGAAATAGAAGAAATTAAATATAACAGCAAAATGATAACTTATGGTGTACCACCAATAATATTAGCAACTATAGTTACAATACTGATAATAATATAATATGATAAATGTAAAAAGTCAAACGGAAGAATTCAGGAGAATTCTGTATCTAATGGGGGAGGAGTTACGTATGTACTTCCACATACACAACGAACCTCTACAAAAGATATAGAAGCCATATTAAATCAATATTTAAAATAAAAACTTAAGTCAACGACACTTTTGAAAATACATAAAAAAGTCGTTGATCAAAAAGTTGAAACACTAAACCATGACAATAAAATATAAATACAAATTTAGGCAAACGACACTTGTAAAACTACAAGAAGTCTTTACCCACAAAAAAAAAGAACCAAACACAACAACCTATTGTGTCTAGCAATCATAAATGTTTTATAAACAAATAATATTGATTGCCCAATAATTGTATCTTTTGCTGACACTTAAAAAAGTATTGATAAAATAAAACTGAATTCTGAAGTTAGACTTAAAAAAGAAAAATATTTTTGTAAATTTAGTCTTAAGATCAATGTGAAACAGTAAAGTTGAAACATTTTTGGTTCTTTATAAAAATAAAAACTAAAGTGACTTTCCACAACTTAACTCGGGCACTAGTACTGCGATGTGTACTCGACCACCGCCGACGCACAGTGGCGCCCGTAGAGCAAACGAGGTTGCAAAAATCAAAATTTTCATGTGCGCCGACGAAGTTTTGAGTAAACTCATGTTATAGGAAACTTTTCAACGATTTCAAATATGCTACTCTTAATAATATCACGTTTTTAGCTTAGAAGATATAACCGTTCAAAGTTGAACGACTTTCGGTTTTCAAAAAAACACACAATTTTTAGTCAATTTGTTGCGATCGATGTAACGAATCGCCTTATTTTTTGTTTGTATTGATTGATGTATTTATTAAATGTATAATGATAAAAAAAATTAACTGTTTGCTTTGTGTTTCTCCTGGTAAATCACTATTTAAAAACTATCCGTTTTTTCACTATTTTTCAACTTTGACGGAAAATAAAAAAATCCATATTTTTCTATATAATTCAAAAGGTTTTCTTACATAATTCAAAAGGTTTTATCTGCCCGTACGTGCCCGTTTGGCTTCTAGAGGTAAAAAAAGTTTAAAAAGACATGATTGCAGAAATTGTATGGCGTGCATCCCTTACAAGTTTTGACTGACAGTAGTTTGATCTAATAGTTTGAAAATTGCATTTTAAGTCGGTTGTCTACCTGTGAGCCTCTGCCAAAGTCTACTCCCAATATTCTGTTACAGACACAGGATGCACAAAAAACTACTCATTGAAATTCGCAGATACGCACCTCACTTAAAAATTACTTTGGAGTACAAATGGTCAAGAACAATATTGACTTATGGTCCCTCCAGGTAGGCACAAATCTTATTTAGACACGAGCATAATATCAAAATTGCATAATTCAGCCTAAATCCATATGTATGCAGGGAACAGGTAAATTTTTAGGCATGGTAGCATAAGCCTATATATTTCAAAATAAGCATAATGACTTATGGTCCCTCCAGGTAGGCACAAATCTTATTTAGACACGAGCAAAATATCAAAATTGCATAATTCAGCCTAAATACATATGCATGCAGGGAACAGTTAAATTTTTAGGCATGGTAGCACAAGCCTATATATTGCAAAATAAGCATAATGTCTGGATTAGTCTACGACTGAATGTCGGCGCAACAAGTACTGAAACCATGGCGTTAAACAATTTAAAATTATTTGAACTGTTTAGAAGGTCAACCACACCAAAGTTTTTCACGGAAGCTGCTTTAGAAGAACTTGATAGCTTATACGGAAATATTGAGAGAAGCGAAATTATAAAAAATAATTTTTATCTGATATATGCAAATAATCAGGCAAAATGGGTGAAATCTAATCGAACCATTCAGAACTTCAACTCCAAATACGAGGACTGGCTTAATGAAGACACCATCCTGGATATATTGACAGTAGATAAACCCACCACATCAACCAGGGGAGCAAAAGGAAGGCCAAAAAAAGTATTGAGGAGTGTTCAATTTTCACAAGAATGAGGAAACTTGCCGATGCCACCAATGACTTGACCACGAACCATTTATCGGACGCGCTGTCTATTAAATATACAAAGGATAGTGAAAGAGTTAGGTCGCAGATTACAAAATCTGTTGCTGATGCAAGCCCACTGCGACTAAAAAGGATTAAGGAAAGCATTCCCACGCCCACAAACGCACACATTAAAAAGTATGGTTCCGAAGAAGCCTTGGCCTTGTTTATGGACTTACAACTTTCCAAAGAAAAATATGAGATACTACGGGCAACCTCAATGCGACACTGGGCTGACGTTTTACCAGGATACAAGCATATTATGCAAGCCAAAATAAATTCACGACCACTGCATACGGAGTTTACGGAAGTCTCTGTGAAAGCCAATCTGCAGGATCTCATGGGCCATACAGCAAAACGGTTGTTGGAGAGTCTTCCTGAAAATGAGGTGAAAATTCTTCCTGAGAAACTGACATTGATCAGCAAATGGGGCTGCGATGGATCATCCGGACAAAGCGTTTATAAGCAAAGGATATCTTCCGATGACGCTACAATATCGGACGGAAATATGTTTATGGCATCTGTTGTTCCTTTGCGGCTAAAATCTGATGTTCCCCTACACTGGAAAAATCCACGTCCATCATCAGTGCATTATTGCCGACCAATAATGTTTCAGTTTGCAAGGGAATCGGCAGAACTCATAAGGACCACGGTGAAGGACATTGAAGAACAAATAAGCAAGATTAAGCCTACAAAGCTGCAAATTGGAGAAGGAAAATATATTGAATGCAATTACGAGTTCCACCTGACCATGGTTGACGGAAAAGTCGTAAACGAACTGACAGGAACAACCTCAACATTGTCATGCCCGATTTGCAAAAAGAGTCAGAAGAACTTTGGAATGTCACCATTACACGCAAGGATAAGGTGTATGGAGTTCTCGCTAAAACTGGCGTATAGCCTACCACAAGAGGAGGAAAACTTCGATGAAAATACATCAATAATGGATAAGGAAAAGATCAGAAAGAAGCAAATACAGGATGCTTTTTTTTAAACAAGTTGGACTAAAAGTAGACTGTCCCAAGCACGGATACGGTAACTCAAACGATGGAAACACTTCTAGGAGATTTTTTGAAAATGATGAGGCAGTAACTAGAATCACTGGAATTGACAGTCAAATCGTGAAAATATTGGGAACGATCTTGAATGATTTAAACTGCAAAGAAAATGTCAATTCTACAAAATATGGAGAATATGCATCGAAAACTGCATCTCTTTTAGCAGAAATGTATCCACAGAAGAAGTTGACCCCGACCATCCATAAAATATTGGCGCATGGCAAAGATATAATTGAGTACTAGTCTTTGCCAATTGGAGAGCTTTCTGAAGAATCACAGGAGTCTCTTAACAAATTTTATAAAAAATATAGATTGCAGAACACATTCAAAGCATCAAGGGTAAGGCAAAATGAGGACCTCTTCAACATGTTGGCAGCATCTTCCGATCCACTCATTTCTTCCCTGTGGCATGTGAAGTCACGAATAGAGTTAGAAAATAATTATAGTTTAAAAATGATTAGTCTTTTAGATATACCTTCTCTTACGAATTGTGATGAATATTTTACAGAAAATTGAAAAAATTAATTTAAAAACAAGTAAGAGTGTTAAATTCGGCTGTGCCGAATCTTTGATACCCTCCACCTCGGTTTGAGTCTTGATAATAAATGTAAATGAAAAAGTAAACAATTTGTTAAACTTAATACCAAATTATTTCAGCAAATTCTTTGGGTTGGTTTTCTTCTTTTCTATTATTTCGGATATATTTCGGTGTTTGCTTTTTGGTCATCGTGGTTGCTGATCGGCATGCATTTTGGTTATATACCTATATGCATGCGTTTCCGGTTATATGACATAACTTCTCGTTTAATTTAGTTTTTGCTAATTAAATAGCTCGCCCTAACCTCCATTGCAAAGGTAATGGTTGTGTAGAGTGGCTATATGCATTAAATCGTGCTAATTGGAGATGGCTGTATAGTTTCTTTTAACTGGCCAAATATTTCTTCATTGTGGCCATATAGGTCGGATGGAGTAACAAAATAATAACCAAAAAAAAAAAGCTCTCTCAACTTTTTTTTAAAATATTGCCATATTTTGAAAACATAGAGAATAAATTTATAATAATAAATAATCAAATTAGGGATGAAAAACGCAAAAAACGAAAAGTCCCAAACATTTTAAATAAAATAATTTAATGTTATCTCTATTTTCTGAAAAACTTCAAATTTTCATCCAAAAAAAATTGTGAAAATTTATATATAAAAAATAACATTCTCATAAAATTACGTTTACTTATGTAACAATTTTTATGTTAGCAATTCTTAAATATCATTTGAGGTTTTCTTAAATTCATTGAATTTAAATTAATATCGACAAATCTGTTTTTCTATTTATTTAAATTGTAAAGGAGTGGCATCTCTGTCAAAATAAGCGAAAAACACAAAGAATAGAAAAAAACAAATTACTTCGTGTTTGACAGGATGATTTTATGTTTATGTTTAATATTTTTATTTTTTTTACTAATATTTCTGTTTATTTATTTGAAAATGAAATAATGAATTGAATATTTAATTTTTTTATTTATATAAAAAAGTTTTTTAATTAAAGCAAAATATTTTCACTATTTCATGATTTTTATTTATGTATGACGACATTTCAACCTAAAAATTTAAGTTTTTATCGATTGGATAAAACACACAAAAATGGTTGTCGTTTAGATAACAACAACAGCTGACTTTAACAATAGCGAATATCGTTTCAAAATTTTACTGATAATTTTGCAATTTTCTTTTTTTTTACAATTCGACTATCGTTAAAAGTAGTTACTGAATCGCGGTACTGAAAAGTTATTAATATCTCCTGAATGGCAATATTTTTTTTAAATGTAAACATTTTTAAATGTAAAGATATTTCTAAATTTAAAATTATTATTTCCGACGTTTTGATATGATTTTCTGAAACTCAATTAATATTTTCTAATTTATAATTGGAAATTTTATTTTCAGTTTTTATTATAATTGATATTTTCTTAAATTTGAATGGAAAATTTAAAAAGTGAAATTTTGTATTTATGTGAATAATAATGCTTTATTAATTATAAACAATTTTTAAAAATTAGATGTAATCGCAATCAGATATTTTATAGGTAAAGCAGAATAATAATTCTATATAACTATGTAGAACTGTTTTGTAAGCAAAAAACTCATTGACGAACTCGGTAACTCTATTTTGTAAAGACAACAAAAAGTTAACCCCCCAATCTCACATCACACTGAAATTCTAAAATCGTTGTGTACGTATTATCAACGAAAAATTGTTCGAATTAGTCGAATCCATCGCCATTAAATTTTATGCTCAAACATCTGACTGCAATCTCATTTTTAAAATGTTGTCGAAGCGTAAACTTGAAAAAATTTGTATACTTCTCTCTCTTATTTTATTTTAAGTAGAGTTACTAAGTTTATTATACAGGCACATGTTTGAGGGAAAATGTTTACATTTATTATTATTAGTATTATTTTAATAATAGTTAATAATATTTATGCTCTATAATTAACAAACGTTTTTGTATGCGCATTTCAAAAAATAAATCATTATAATAGATTTAACAAGTTAAAACTTTAATTACAATTTTACAGGCTCCAGTAAATTTGCATTAAATTTATAACAGGGTAACATTAATCATCGCTAGTGTCTGCCACTATTCGCACGAAAAATTTGGTGCCATTAGTGTGACCACTGCGGAAAATGTGTGTGTATTAGTAAAAAAAAAATGTGAGTGTATTGAGTTTTTCGAACTTGCAGTGTGATGTGAGATTGGTGGGTAATATGCCAAACTTATGTTCATATTTGTAAAAGAATAATGAAAAAACGTATGAAATAAAAGACCAACCCGTGTATACTCTTAACATTGTTCTGTATGATATCTAGTTGAAAATATTAACATTCATGTTAAAATAGAAATAACTATTGCAAAGCTAATTAGAACAAACAAAAATTATGGCGGCATCTACTGTGGCATAGTCACGCTGAGCAAAATGAAGTGACACTCTGTTAATACAAAAGAAATGTATTTTCCCCACAACAAAATACTGCAGAATTTTATGTAAATAAAATAACCGATTTATTTCTAACATGCAGTTACTATCAATATACATACATACATATATATAATATATGTACATTATTTGTATTATTTAATATGTGTTTGTATGTATATTTAAATATTACACGCAAAAAATACAACATCAAACGTTATTTTTGTGTTTTTCTCTTTAAATAAATTAATACATAAATTTTTTTGCTAAATTTACATTTGGGCAATTCACAACAGGTGTATATTGTATGTTGTATTGAAATACACAATACAATCATTTGTTGTGAACACTCAGTTGTATTTTCATATTGTAAAACGCTTTCTTTAGTAATTTTCGATCCAACGAGGAAAGATCGCTTCGTCGCTTCTGATATTTTGTATAAGAGAAAACACTTGTCAGTGTTTGCTTTTTGGTCGTGAGATATACCCTGGAGTTTTAGTTACGTACCTCTTGCATTTTAATTTATAATGAAAAAAAAAAAATGTTAAATGTTTTGGTTGGTACTGAAAGAGAAAATACATACTAAAAATATAAACATTAATTTTTATATAAATAAACTTATCGATGTATTTGCGTTATTTGCATTATTTGCCATATTTTATTTTATAATTATTTATGCTGATAATATTCTATGTATTTGTTTTTTCTTTTTCATAAAAACTGGCATTCACTTGGAACTGATATGTTATGATACAATATACAACATTTACAATACATAGCAAATGAAGTTGGATCGTGTATCAGATTTTTCAGTGAAAATTACCAACAACAATTTTACACTATTGTAAAGTGATACACGATACAAGAGATACAACGATACATTACCCATTGTGAATTGCCCAATTGTTTTTTTTATTAACAACTAGGTATTTTAGCATTATTTGCTTTAGATGTTGGTGAATTTTTACTCCATTTGTATTAACTCGTAGTGTCTGCTTGTCGAAAAAATTTTGGATCGATTTTAACCACTTTCCCGTGACCCAATCGATCTGAAATTTTGCAGGCAGGCTCGTGGCAATGACAGAAATGATCTAACATATTTTTTTAGTGATGCCAAAACAATGGAAACTTTTAAATTTTTCTACCAGAGTTGATAAAAAAAATGTACAAAGGGTTTGTTTTTGTTATATTATTACCATAACGACCACAAAAACAACAAGTCCAGCTATGAAAACAATGCAACATTTAGAATAACAACAAGAAAAATATAGAAATATCATGTTTTTCATTTTTTTTTTTAATTTTTCAGAGATTTCCCTGGACCTGTTCCACCGATTTTAATGATTTTTGAAGTAGAAATCTTTCCATGAATTTGGTGAATCATTCTCACTAAAAATGATCACTGTAGCTGCACTATTGAGGGCGTGATCGTGACAAGAACAACATAGAAAATTATTTTTTTTTTCAAGACTTTTTTAGTTCTTCATTCAAATCTCGGGCCCTAATCGACCGATTTGGACGATTTTAAATAGCAAACTTCTCATGATGTTAGTGAATCATTTTTATGTCAACGAGTACCCTAGCTGCCGGATTGATGCCGTCATCGTGATTTCCACAGACGGACAGACGGACATCGCTATATCAACTCCGATTGTTATAAGGATCACAAATATATAAATTTTATGGGGTCCAAAATTTTTTTTCTAATTATTACAAACGGAATGACAAACTGGAGTGGAGGGTATAACAACTCTACAACAGCATCAATGACAGTCATATGTTTTTCAAATAGGAAAAAACTGTTTATGTGTTAGTTTCGGTCATTCCCCAGTATGCATTGAAATATTATTTCTCCAATGTTGGAGAAAAGTTAAGTTCTTAAATTGATGTCAAATGTAATTCTCAACTTGGGTTGAACAATTTTTCTCCTTGTTTGCTTTCAACTTGACATCAAGTTGAGACTTAACATTTTTTCTAATCTTTGAGAAACATTTTTACTCTCAATTGGATATCCAACCAAACATTTTTTCAACTTGAATACGATTTGTGTTAAGTCTGAGATATTATTTAAATATGTCATAAATAATAAATTAAATTAAAAAATGCCAAAAAAGTACAAATAAATCATTGATATATTTTTAATTATTTCTGCTTTTTGTCGAATTTTTCAAAAAATGTACAACTAATTAATTCATTTATTTTTAATTCTAGATTTTAAAAAATGTACATAATATGTACATTTAATGTTAAATATGTACATAGTAATGTTAAATATATAATGAAATTAAATTGAAACATTAAAAAAAGTACATTGTTTTCATTTCTAAAATTAGTATAATATTTTTTAATATGGCAATTCCGTACCTTCCATTTGATACCGATTGGAAATATTTCTTTGCTATCAAGTTGAGAATCACAAATTTCTCAATTTGATAACTATGAAAATCGCCATATAAAAATGTGCCTTTTAAGTTGAGAAGACTATATTCGAACTATTGAGGGCATTTGAGAATTAACGCTGGAGATTTGAGAAATGTATTTGATCTCAAATGCACCTCAAGTTGATAGCAAACAAAAATGTTTATTGGGACATTTATTGTAGGGTCGTTTGCACACACACAAAAAATGGAAAATAAATTGTCAATAAGCAAAGCAAGTGGCTTCGAAATTCGATGATGCCAGTTAATCATTTTTTGTTCACGCGGAATTTATAATTGGAGGAATTTTTTCTCGAGAAATGTATTTTCCGTGAGAAAGAAATTCCTTGAGAATATTCATAATTGGGATGAATAACTTTTAATTGGAACTTTTTAGTCAGAATAAATCATAATTCTAGTTAGATATTGGTTAATATTTAATTAGAAAAAATATTGTGATGGCATCTACGCAATTATTGAGGCAGTCACGGAAAAATTAAATGCAAGTCTGTTTTTTAATATAACAAAAATGGATTTTCCCTTTAACAAAATATGGCAGAATTCTTTATAAATGAAATGCAAAATGGAAAATCAATTTTGTGCTAATTCTTAACAAAATTAATAAAATATATATATATGTATTATTATATTTATTAATATTTGTAATTTTATTTGACACAATTTCACACACATTTTTACAGATCAACTGTTTTAACTAGAAAAAATATTGTGGTGGCATCAACGCAATTATTGAGGCAGTCACGGAAAAATTAAATGCAAGTCTGTTTTTTTTAATATAACAAAAATGGATTTTCCCTTTAACAAAATATGGCAGAATTCTTTATAAATGAAATGCAAAATGGAAAATCAATTTTGTGCTAATTCTTAACAAAATTAATAAAATATATATATATGTATTATTATATTTATTAATATTTGTAATTTTATTTGACACAATTTCACACACAGTTTTACAGATCAACTGTTGTCAACTGATTTAGAAGTTTTCTGTTTTTGAAACAGTAGTGCCAATTTGTAACATTTTGTGATGTAATGAAAATCGCAGAATAATAAGTTAATACACAATAAAAAATATTAAATTTTTAAGTTTTATATACATATTGCAATAAAAAAAACTTTGGTAAATTTACATTGAAGATGGTCAGAAATGAATGAGAAAAAATATATAGACATTTTAGAAAAGCACATTTAATGTTAAACTTTATGCACAAAATATATGGGTTTTTGTTGTTTCGAATTTAACTGTGGCTCTAAGTGAAAAGTTTTAGACCGATCGTATATTACATCTTGAGGATCCTCACCTAATATTTTCAAATATTTTAAATTCTTTTTAACTCATTTAACCTCATTACGAAAATAGTAAAACAGTAAATATGGAAAATCCACGCACCTCAAAAAATTGTTTTCTATGAAATAAATTAAAGACATTTCATATTATACAATTTTCTTTCAAAAATGTATCAATTATTGCAAATTTGAAATTTGACATATAGTATTTGTACATATATTTGTATAGATTTCGCAGTATGAAAAGAACTATTATTTCTTTATTTAGAATATATGTAAGTATTGCTCGCAAAAAAATGCAACATCATGAATGAAACACATAGACGACTGCTGGCAGCAGCATTTGTAGTCGTATAGTCAGCTACTTGATTTTTCTGAATACGACAGCAACATATAATACAAATGCATTTTTATTTAAATATACAATTACTTTTACTTATTTAAAATGTATTAGTACAACGTAAAAATAAATAAATTAGTTTAACGCCTTTTGATTATTAATGGAATTATAGCCTTTCATTTTGCGATTTTTTTTTAAACAAAATAAAATATTTCATAGCACTAACTTCTTTTACATATTTTGTTATATTGTCAACATTATTTTTGTTTTGTAGCCAACAAAACACACTTGCAGTTTTTTTTTTATTTGAAGAACATATGACTGCCATTGTTGATGTTGTAGAGTTGTTTTTTTTTTTTATTTTGTTTCGTTAACTCTTTTGTATTAAAGCACCTCCAATATATGTATCCATTTTAGTTTGCAAATTCAGTATATTTATAATTTATTACTTACAGCAAAAAATAATAGAAACAATTTTATCAGTTATGCTTACGAAACTATATAAATAGACTTGAAGTTGGCTCCAAAAGCAGTAGCCTGTGTAAAGAACAATTTAGCGACATGTAACTGTTACGTAACGTGTCAGCCTTTTTTTCACATGAAAAGTATTGGGACGTTCCGGTTACGTTCGGTAACTGTTTTAAATGATTTTCATGTAAAAAAAAACAACTGACTCGTTACGGTTACGGTTAGAAAACATTGACCTTTTATATGTATTATAATGCTATGAATGCATTTATTTTTATTTTATTTTATTTATATATTCTTTTTTTTTTTGTATTGTATATTATTTTTTTTTATTATTATTACTATTTCATTTAATTATTTTTTTCTTTAAATAAATTAATACATAAAAATTTGTTTTTTAAATTATTGGTGAACTTTTACTCCCTTTATTTACTGCCTTTATATTAACTGGTAGTGTCTGCTTGTCGACAAAATTTTGGATCGATTTTTAGCCCCTTTCCCGTGACCCAATCGATCTGAAATTTTGCAGGCAGGCTTGTGGCAATGACAGAAATGATCTAACATATTTTTTTAGTGATGCCAAAACAATGGAAACTTTTAAAATTTTCTACCAGAGTTCACAAAAAAATGTACAAAGGGTTTGTTTTTATTATTATTATTACCACAACGACCACAAAAACAACAAGTCCAGCTATGACAACAATGCAACATTTAGAATAACAACAGGAACAATATGGAAACATCATGTTTTTCATTTTTTTTTAATTTTTCATAGATTTACCTGGACCTGTTCCACCGATTTTAATGATTTTTGAAGTAGAAATCTTCCCATGAATTTGTTGAATCATTCTCACTAAAAATTATCACCCTAGCTATCCTATTGAGGGCGTGATCGTGACAAGAACAACATAGAAAATTATATTTTTTCAAGACTTTTTTTAGTTCTTCATTCAAATCTCGGGCCCTAATTGACCGATTTGGACGATTTTAAATAGCAAACTTTTCAGGATGTTAATGAATCATTTTTTATGCCAACGAGCATCCTAGCTGCCCGATTGATGCCGTCATCGTGATTTCCACAGACGGACAGACGGACAGACGGACAGACGGACATCGCTATATCAACTCCGGTTGTTATAACGATCACAAATATATATATTTTATGGGGTCCAAATTTTTTTTCTAATTATTACAAACGGAATGACAAACTTATATATACCCTCTGCACACTGGAGTGGAGGGTATAAAGAAGTAATTTTTTTTTAATTGGTTGGGTAATAATTTAAAACATAAAACCCTAAAGAAAAAAAAAATAAAAACAATCTAAAAATGTAAAAATAATTTTTTTTTAGTTACCATAAAATTGATTTTTCTACAAATTTTAATTTTGATAACCCATAAGTAGGCCCCTACAAAGCGTAACACCCTTTCCAAACGCTCATTTCATAGGCTGAACAGTTATCTATCATATGCTGTTTAAACTGTTCAATTATGTTATTCGCTTCAAAAGATATGATTTTTGCAACGAAAAAACTCAAATGGCGCCACTGTGCGACGATCCATCCCTCGAGTTTGGAAATTGTTTCACCTTTTATAGGATGTCGTTCTATGGTAGTGACCCTGTAGAACTCACCTCGGTGTGGTGTGTTCATTTTCTGTCTCGTTTTAACATGTGACGACTATCTATAGGTTCCGTTAGGTAGCGATGTACATATATGTAGGTACCTCGTAAATGAAAGAAAGTAATGTTTTGTTTAGTGGTGAATTCAAGAATGGTAGAATATATAATGTATAATTCATTTGTTGACAAACTTAAGGTGATGAAAACGAGTTCACGACTTTCATCGTTACACTTCCTCCTATTCTCGGTGTAGGTGTTGAGCCGTTTCACCAGAAAGATACTTCCGAATTGCTACATGGTGATCCGGTAGCGTTCCCCTTCCACCGTTATTGTCCGCTGCGTATATTTTGGCATCTTTGCTGCCGTGATCATTTTTTGCGTGGTGATATCATCCCGCCTCTGTACTTCTTCTGATAGCACATCTTGGGTGATGACGGGTATACGCGCCCGATTATACGATGGGTCTTGGATGGTGTCACGGGTAGCGGTCAATCGAGGGTTGACTCTCGTTCTGTTACTGTCGGTATCGGTGGTGGAGGTTGCCCGCCGTGGGGTATGACTTATGGGACCATTTTTTGTAGAAGTGGACGCTAGTGAAGATGATGATGCGGAGGATGGTGATGGTGGTGATGCTGTTGCTGATGTTGTTAATGAGGATGGTGACGATGATAATGATGATGATGATGACTATGTGCGCTATCGTACGGTTAGGCTAATAGCGGCTGGCGAGGTCTCGGAAGATGATGGGTACACCAAGTGTCCTATACCAGAAGTTCGTGGTCGTGGAGTGAGTACCAGGAGTGTCAACGAGGATGATTCGGAGATATCTGAGACTGCTGGTGATGGACATGAACGATATCCATCGTCGATGAAATCTCCTGCACTTCGGTTTAGTTGCAGTTGAGGTGGGTTGGATTCATCTTCTTCGTCCGAACTCGAAATTATGATGGTGGGGATCTCTGATTGGTCTATTTCGTCTTCCGAGCTCTCCAAGTCTGCTGGGGTGATCGGTGTTTCATTACCATCATTCCGTCATTCCGTTTGTAACGCATCGAAAAACTAATTTCCAACCACATAAAGTATATATATTCTTGATCCTTATCACAGCTCGAGTCGATATAGCGATGTCCGTCTGGCCGTCTGTCTGTTGAAAATCACGTTCATTCACAAAAAAACAATACTACTGGATAAGGCTACAATAAAATTGGCTAAATCGGGCATCATCGTGATAAGATACGAGCAAAAATATGTAGATACCTATAAAAAAAACATAAAACCCAATGTGTTTGTTGTAACAGTTTAGTGGTTGAACATTATACTTGTACAACAACATAAAAAAAATGCCACAAAAAAATTATGCATATACATATATTAACAATGCCAAGAACACAATAACATAGCACATGTTAGTAGTATTGCCACATATTTTTTTTATCGTTATCACGTTATAATAAAAAAAAAATCGCCAATATGAAAGAAAAAAATTCTTGAAAACGAAAAATGAAAAATGGAAAATGAAAATGGAAAATGGAGAATGGAAAATGGAAAATGAAAAACAGAAAATGGAAAATGGAAAATGGAAAATGTAAAATGGAAAATGTAAAATGTAAAATGTAATATGTAAAATGTAAAATGTAAAATGTAAAATGTAAAATGTAAAATGTAAAATGTAAAATGTAAAATGTAAAATGTAAAATGTAAAATGTCAAATGTAAAATGTAAAATGTAAAATGTAAAATGTAAAATGTAAAATGTAAAATGTAAAATGTAAAATGTAAAATGTAAAATGTAAAATGTAAAATGTAAAATGTAAAATGTAAAATGTAAAATGTAAAATGTAAAATGTAAAATGTAAAATGTAAAATGTAAATTGTAAAATGTAAAATGTAAAATGTAAAATGTAAAATGTAAAATGTAAAATGTAAAATGTAAAATGTAAAATGTAAAATGTAAAATGTATAATGTAAAATGTAAAATGTAAAATGTAAAATGTAAAATGTAAAATGTAAAATGTAAAATGTAAAATGTAAAATGTAAAATGTAAAATGTAAAATGTAAAATGTAAAATGTAAAACGTAAAATGTAAAATGTAAAATGTAAAATGTAAAATGTAAAATGTAAAATGTAAAATGTAAAATGTAAAATGTAAAATGTAAAATGTAAAATGTAAAAAGTAAAATGTAAAATGTAAAATGTAAAATGTAAAATGTAAAATGTAAAATGTACAATGTAAAATGTAAAATGTAAAATGTAAAATGTAAAATGTAAAATGTAAAATGTAAAATGTAAAATGTAAAATGTAAAATGTAAAATGTAAAATGTAAAATTTAAAATGTAAAATGTAAAATGTAAAATGTAAAATGTAAAATGTAAAATGTAAAATGTAAAATGTAAAATGTAAAATGTAAAATGTAAAATGTAAAATGTAAAATGTAAAATGTAAAATGTAAAATGTAAAATGTAAAATGTAAAATGTAAAATGTAAAATGTAAAATGTAAAATGTAAAATGTAAAATGTAAAATGTAAAATGTAAAATGTAAAATGTGAAATGTAAAATGTAAAATGTAAAATGTAAAATGTAAAATGTAAAATGTAAAATGTAAAATGAAAATGTAAAATGGAAAATTGAAAATGAAAATTGCAAAATGGAAAATGGAAAATGAAAATTGAATATTGAAAATGGAAAATGAAAAATTAAAAAAGGAAATTGGAAAATGAAAATTGAAAAATGAATAATGAAAAATGGAAAATGGAAAACACAAAAATTAAAAATTAAATATTAAAAATTAAAAATTACAAATTCAAAAATAAAAATTATATCTTATAAATTAAAAATTAAAAATTAAAAATTAAAAATTAAAAATTAAAAATTAAAAATTAAAAATTAAAAATTAAAAATTAAAAATTAAAAATTAAAAATTAAAAATTAAAAATTAAAAATTAAAAATTAAAAATTAAAAATTAAAAATTAAAAATTAAAAATTAAAAATTAAAAATTAAAAATTAAAAATTAAAAATTAAAAATTAAAAATTAAAAATTAAAAATTAAAAATTAAAAATTAAAAATTAAAAATTAAAAATTAAAAATTAAAAATTAAAAATTAAAAATTAAAAATTAAAAATTAAAAATTAAAAATTAAAAATTAAAAATTAAAAATTAAAAATTAAGAATTAAAAATTAAAAATTAAAAATTAAAAATTAAAAATTAAAAATTAAAAATTAAAAATTAAAAATTAAAAATTAAAAATTAAAAATTAAAAATTAAAAATTAAAAATTAAAAATTAAAAATTAAAAATTAAAAATTAAAAATTAAATTATTAAAAATTAAAAATTAAAAATTAAAAATTAAAAATTAAGGATAAAAAATTTATAATAATAAATAATCAAATTAGGGATGCCAAACGCAAAAAACCAAAAGTCCCAAGCATTTTAAATAAAATAATTTAATGTTATCTTTATTTTCTGAAAACTTCAAATTTTGATCCAAAAAAATTGTGAAAATTTATATATAAAAAATAACATTCTCATCAAATTACGTTTACTTATGTAACAATTTTTATGTTAGCAATTCTTAAATATCATTTGAAGTTTTCTTAAATTCATTGAATTTAAATTAATATTTTCTGTAGTGCGATTCTGTAAATTTCAAATTCAACGATCTGACAATCGCAAAACATATCGACAGCTATTGTTGTTTGCACAAAGGATTAAGTGATTCACTAAGTACATACATCTTAACGACAGTCGACAAATCTGTTTTTCTATTTATTTAAATTGTAAACTAGTGGCACCTCTGTCAAAATAAGCGGAAAACACAAAGAATAGAAAAAAAAAACAAATTACTTCGTGTTTGACAGGATGATTTTATGTTTGTGTTTAATATCTTTATTTTTTTTTTACTAATATTTCTGTTTATTTATTTGAAAATGAAATAATGAATTGAATATGCTATATAATTTTTTTATTTATATAAAAAAGTTTTTTAATAGAAGCAAAATATTTTCACTATTTTAGATTTTTTTTATGTATGACGACATTTCAACCTAAAAATTTAAGTTTTTATCGTTCGAATAAACAACACAAAAATGGTTGTCGTTTAGATAACAACAACAGCTGAGTTTAACAATAGCGAATATCGTTTAAAAATTTTACTGATAATTTTGGTATTTTCTTTTTTTAACGGCTCTACTATCGTTAAAAGAAGTTACTGAAAAGCTATTAATTTCTCCTGAATGCCAATATTTTTTTTAATGTAAACATTTTTTAAATGTAAACATATTTGGTGTTTTTTTTGGAATTTGATGCAATTGATGTCTTCTAAATTTAAAATTATTATTTCCGACGTTTTGATATGATTTTCTGAAATTCAATTTATATTTTATCTTCTATATATATAAAATTGAATGTGTGTTTGTTTTTTTGTTTGTTTGTTTGTTTGTGTGTACCTTATAGGAGACCAAACCTCTGGACCGATCTTCCTGAAATTTTCACAGCATTTAACTGGGACTCTGGCATGATTAATAGGGTACTTTTTTTTGACCACGCCCACTTTTACGCCCACTTTTTTAAAATTATGTAATTGCTCCCATATAGTTTTTAACAGATTTACTTCAAATTGTATACACATTATACTCCAGGCGAGGTAGAAATAAACATTTCTTACGCCACGCCCCCTTTCACGCCCCTTTTCACGCCAAATTTTGTTTGAAAGTTTTAAACTTTTTTTTCTCTGTACAAATTTGTTCCTTCCAACGGATTTTTTTATTTGGTAGTATATTGCTCTTAATACTGTTAACGTCGCCATATAACTATGAACCACGCCCATTTCACCGCCCCCTTTTTTTTACTTATACCACTAACAATGTTTGCTATACAAAATAATTTTTTTCTAATATGTATTTATCTAAAGTTTTATACACTTTTTATCTACAGGTAAGGTAGCCATACATTTTTTTATTACCAAGTCCCCCTTTTTCGCCCCATTTTATCTTAAATCATAATTAATCTGCTTTCAATCTATCTATATATATAAAACTGAATGTGTGTTTGTTTGTGCTTTATAGGAGGCCAAACCAAAGAACCGATCTTCCTGAAATTTTCAGAGCGTGTTACTGTGACTCTGGAAAGAATAATATGCTATATAAATTTTTGATTGGACAAAGGGGCGGTGCCACGCCCATATAACCAAAAATTTGAAAAAGTCATATCACGGGAATTTTTTTACCTACAGCAGTCATATTTGGTACATATGGTATTAGCATGAATAGAAATACATACAAGAAGAAAAGTGGGCGGGACCACGCCCCTTTTTAGAAAAATAAAAAATCGTAATATCTTCTAAACTACTGGAAGGATCGTCATGAAATTTTCACAAAAGGATATTTTTGCGAAATAATAAGACCTTAGCTATATAAAGTTGTTAGTGGGCAAAGGGGCGTGGCGTATATATAAAAACGTTGATGCATTCGATTGTAACGAATGATCTCCGGAACCATAAGAGCTGTCGAGGTAGGATTTCCAGCATAGGTTCAGTTCGAGCTCTTCTGTGTTTTTTTTTTAGCTTTAACCCTCTAGCTGGCGTTGGGGTCAAGTTAAAAACGAAAATTTTTACTTTCAGCGCGATTTGACTGCAATTCAGAATGAACGTATGTTTCGTCATAAGAAATTTTTGTATGTATAAATGGACCCGATAGGTGGCGCTGGGTAAAGTTATTTCGAATATTCTTATTTATGGTGTGATTTTAATGAAACTAAGAATGTACATATATGTATGTTAGAAACATTTTTTTATTGGACCCGGAAGATGGCGCTGTCGTTCGAAAAATAATGAGTTGTCAAATTTATATAAATTTTAATAAATAAACTCACAAACGTTTTTATATATAAATATTCTAACGAAAAAGAAGGAAAAAGCCGCTACATTATTGCATGGTGGCCGCACAGCTCATTCAGCACTCAAATCACCGTTAAACGTACAAAAAAATGAGAATGCCGTCTGTAATATCAAAAAACATTCCGGTATGGCAAAAGTTCTGCAAAAATGCAGTATTTTTATTTGGGATGAATGTACCATGGCTCATAAACATTGTGATTTGATTTGATAAAAGATTTGAAAGGCAATGAAAGATTTTTTGGTGAAGCTCTCATTTTATTATCTGGAGATCTTCGTCACACATTTTATATAGGTATATACAGATTCTAACTAAAATAAAAATTCATTGAGGGCAAAACAACGTTTGCCGGGTCCAGCTAGTAATTTATAATTGGAAATTTCAATTCCAGTTTTTAGAATTGATATTTTCTAAAATTTGAATGGAAAATTTAAAAAGCGCAATTTTGTATTTATGTGAATAATACTGCTATAGTAATTATAAACAATTTTTAAAAATTAGATGTAATCGCAATCAGATATTTTGTAGGTAAAGCAGAATAATAATTCTATATAACTATGTAGAACTGTTTTGAAAGCAAAAAACTCATTGATGAACTCGGTAACTCTATTTTGTAAAGACAACAAAAAGTTAATATGCCAAACTTATATTCATATTTGTAAAAGAATAATGAAAAAACGTGTGAAATAAAAGACCAACCCGTGTATACTCTTAACACTGTTATCACACTGTTAACACTGTTAACACATTCATGTCAAAATAGAAATAACTATTGCAAAGCTAATTAGAACAAAAATTGTAGCACCATCTACTGTGGCAAAGTCACGCTGAGCAAAAAGAAGTGACACTCTGTTAATGCAAAAGAAATGTATTTTCCCCACAACAAAATATAGAATTTTATGTAAATAAAATAATATACCGATTTATTTCTAACATGCAGTTATTATGGATATACATATATAGAATATATGTATATTATTTGTATTATTTAATATGTGTATGTATGTACATGTAAATATTACACACAAAAAACACAACATCAAAAGTTATTTTTGTGTTTTTCTCTTTAAATAAATTAATATATAAAAAATTTTTTTTTGCTAAATTTACATTGTTTTTTTTTTTATTAACAACTAGGTACATAATTAAGCATTATTTGCTTCAGATGCTGGTGAATTTTTACTCCCTTTATATTAACTCGTAGTGTCTGCTTGTCAAAACATTTTGGATCGGTTTTAACCCCTTTACCGTGACCCAATCGATCTGAAACTTTGCAGGCAGGCGCGTGGCAATAACAGAAATGATCTAGTGAATTTTTTTAGTGATGCCAAAACAATGGAAACTTTTAAATTTTTCTACCAGAGTTGATAAAAAATGTACAAAGGGTTAGTTTTTTTATACTTTTACCACAACGACCAAAAAAACAACAAGTCCAGCAATTGCAACAATACAACATTTAGAATAACAACAAGAACAATATAGAAACATCATATTTTTAATTTTTTTTTACTTTTTCAGAGATTTCCCTGGACCTGTTAAACCGATTTTAATGATTTTTGAAACAGAAATCTTCCCATGAATTTGTTGAATCATTCCCACAAAAAATGATCACCTTAGCTACCCTATTGAGGGCGTGATCGCGACAAGAACAACATAGAAAATTATATTTTTTCAAGACTTTTTTTAGTTCTTTATTCAAATCTCGCGCCCTAATCAACCGATTTGGACTATTTCAAACACCAAACTTCTCAGGATGTTAATGAATCATTTTTTATGTCAACGAGCACCCTAGCTGCCCGATTGATGCTGTATCGTGATTTCCACAGACGGACAGGCGGACATCGCTATATTAATTCCGGTTGTTATAAGGATCACAAATATATATATTTTATGGGGTCCAAAAAATTAAAAATTAAACATTAAAAGCTAAAAACTAAAAATTAAAACTTAAAAACTAAAAATCAAAAATTAAAGACTCAGGTGGAGGGTATCAAAAAATTCGGCAAAGCCGAATTTAACACTCTTACTTGTTATTTGTTTTAATTGTTCACTTTTTTTCCGTTTATACGTCCGCACAAGTTGATGGTCACGATACGACTGACCGCTGAGGTCAACTGACAACTATATGAAGTGGTGACGCTGTCTGTAGTGTTCGCTTAGTTTACCGTAATCGGTCTGTGTGGTAGCCACCGATGTTGTTGTTGTTGTTGTTTGTTTCCTGGTACAATTGTCTTCAAAGGACGTTATGTTACTGTTTTATTTTATTTTAATTAAATTTTAATTTTTTCATGTTTTTTTTTTAAAGAATTTGTTTTTTTAATTTTTTTTTCTTGTTTTCTACTACGATTGTTTTTATTCACTTGTCCATATTTTTTTTACTTAATAACTATAATTTTTTTCAAAATTTTTTTAACATTTCTTTTTTTTTTAACCAGAACTCGGGACTCGTTATAAAGCTATCCGTTTTCCTCTCCAATGTCCCTGCTCGGGCGCCACTGTAACGACGAGTTTTCCTCCGGTTGCTAGGATATAGCTCGCGGGGGTCAGGGTCGTTGCAGAAATTTATATTCTTGCACGAGACAGAGAGGAAAAAACGAGTTCTTTCAACGTTTAGAGTGGCGTGGCTTATTTTATTTCATTTTCGGCTATAATTAATGATTTACAACTAAGAATGGTAATTTATAATTTGAATAAATATAATGGTTGGTTGGTTCTCCTCCTGGGGAAGAGCGAGAAACCTAGAGTTGGTACTTCTCTAGTTGTCAAAAATCCTGGACCCTTGTCATTGGATAGTGAGCCCTGGTGAGAGCACTTCTCTAACTGCCGAGAGAAAACTGCGAAGGCACTTCTCTAAACTGCGGGGGAAACCTGCGTAGGCACTTCGTTTGATCGCGTGGGAAAGACCTGCATAGGCACTTTTCTAACTACGGGCAGAAACCTGCGAAGGCACTTCTCTAAGCTGCGGGGGAAACCTGCGTAGGCACTTCGCTTGATCTCGTGAGAGAGACCTGTGTAGGCACTTCTCTAAACTGCGGGGAGAAACCTGCGGAGGCACTTCTTTAAACTGCGGGGAGAAACCTGCGGAGGCACTTCTCGAAACTGCGGGGAAACCTGCGTAGGAATTTCGTTTGATCGCATGGGAGAGACCTGTGTAGGCACTTCTCTAAACTGCGGGGAGAAACCTGCGGAGGCACTTCTCTAAACTGCGGAGAGAAACATGCGTATTCACTTATCTAAACTGCGGAGAGAAACCTGCGAAGGCACTTCTCTAAACTGCGTGGGGAAACCTGCGAAGGCACTTCTCTAAACTTCTGAGAGAAACCTGCGCAGACACTTCTCTAAGCTACGGAGAGAAACCAGCGGAGGCACTTCTCTGAACTGCGGGGAGAAACCTGCGGAGGCACTTATCTAAACTGCGGAGGGAAACCTGCGTAGGCACTTCTCTTAACTGTGGAGGCACTTCTCTGAACTGCGAAGAGAATTCTGCGTAGGCACTTCTCTGAACTGCGGGGGAGAAACCTGCGTAGGAACTTCTCTTAGAATTAAAACATACGCACTAGTACTGCGATGTGTACTCGACCACCGCCGACGATCGACTCCTAGAGTTTGGAAATTGTTTCACCTTTCATAGGATTCTTTCTATGGTGGTGAACCTGTAGAACTCACCTCGGTGTGGTGTGTTGTTTTCTGTCTCGTTTTAACATGTGACGACTATCTATAGGTTCCGTTAGGTAGCGATGTATATGTAGGTACCTCGTAAATGAAAGAAAGTAATGTTTTGTTTAGTGGTGAATTCAAGAATGGTAGAATATATAATGTATAATTCATTTGTTGACAAACTTAAGGGAGTTCAAGCATAAAAATGTAAATAATAATGTATAATAATATAAGGTGTGTTGATGAAAACGAGTTCATGACATTCATCGTTACACTTCCTCCTATTCTCGGGGGGAGGTGTTGAGCCATTTTACCAGAAAGATACTTCCGAATTGCTTCATGGTGAAACGTTCCCCTTCCACCGTTATTGTCCGCTGCGTATATTTTGGCATCTTTGCTGCCGTGATCATTTTTTGCGTGGTGATATCAACCCGCCTCTGTACTTCTTCTGATAGCACATCTTGGGTGATGACGGGTATACGCGCCCGATTATACGATGGGTCTTGGATGGTGTCACGGGTAGCGGTCAATCAAGGGTTGACTCTCATTCTGGTACTGTCGGCATCGGTGGTAGAGGTTGCCCGCCGTGGGGTATGACTTATAGGACCATTTTTTGTAGAAGTGGACGCTAGTGAAGATGATGGTGCCGAGGATGGTGATGGTGGTGATGCTGATGTTGTTAATGAGGATAATGACGATGATAATGATGATGATGATGACGATGTGCGCTGTCGTATGGTTAGGCCAATAGCGGCTGGCGAGGTCTCGGAAGATGATGGGTACACCAAGTGTCCTATACCAGAAGTTCGTGGTCGTGGAGTGAGTACCAGGTGTGTCAGCGAGGATGATTCGGAGATATCTGAGACTGCTGGTGATGGACATGAACGATATCCATCGTTGATTAAATCTCCTGCACTTTGGTTAAGTTGCAGTTGAGGTGGGTTGGATTCATCTTCTTCGTTCGTACTCGAAATTATGATGGTGGGGATCTCTGATTGGTCTATTTCGTCCTCCGAGCTCTCTAAGTCTGCTGGGGTGATCGGTGTTTCATTACCATCAGAGACAGGTGATGTTATTGGTCGGTAGTGAGTTCGGTTCCCCTTACCCTGCGGTACTAAGGTATGGGCCATCGTAGCGGTCATCAACCTCTTTCGAATGACATACCGAGGGAGTTGTAAATTGGATGTGTTGGCCGTGATCTGCTTCGCTGAATCGGTGGGGTTGTGGCGCCGTTTTTCGTCCTCCATAAGTTTTTGGGCATTCATTATCGTTGTTCGCTTCAACTTTACGACGCAACAAGGAAGTTGGTTACGAAACGCTTTAACCACACCTAGTTGGCCAATAGCGTTTTTTGTTGTTTTAGATGGTGGAGACCCTCGGCAGCATGGGAATGGCAGCGTTGTCCCGAAATGGATGGCTTTGGAGGGCTATGCAGTAATGTGGCTGAGCTCGGAATTGGGCTTTGGTTTTCTGGAACTTATCGGATTCTGCCATAATGTGATAGGGATGACTGATGGCTGATGTGATGGATAGTTTAATGGGTGTGTGATGGTGGGTGAGTGTACGTGATGTTAATGGATCGGTAATGCTTCGGAAGGACCCTGGAGTTGTGGAGTTTAGACTGACTGTCTCCCCCTATGCCTGACCGGGTTCAATTTTGTGGCACTACCAGATGACGTTGACGATACTACGTGACGGTTTACTTCATGCACGTTTGGAGTTTTACGTGGTAAGCGAGGAAATTTACATGAGAGTCTAGCACATGTGAGAGTGGCACCACATTGACGAAGGAAATCTAGACCCAGAATTATATCCTCGGTGGTGTTCGGCATGATCAGCAACTGGAGTGCGACTTGGCGATTACCTATTTCTATCGTTGTTTGGATTGCCTGTTAGATCTGCTTATATGACCCATCTGCGAGTATTACGCTGGAATTATGTGGGTGCCATTTGTGCGTTGGTTCAACGGTGTGTGCAAACGCTTTACTAATAAAGCAGCTAGTGGCGCCGGTATCGATCCTTGCACTGATACCTCTTCCTTTTAGTTTAATGTTGGTTATGAATCGGCTCGACGACGATGCTATTGAAGTATTTAATGATGAGGGGTAATTTTGACTGGACTCGTATCCCCTCGGTTGGTACGAGCCCATCCGTCGTTTCCCGACTGTCGACGGCAGCACTGGATTGTGCGGATACCACGACGTCCGCATTCAAAGCAGAAAAAGATTTGTTCATTCCGACAGTGTATTTTGAAATAACCCTCCTGGGCACATTTTCGACACGCAGTTCGTGGGATTATCGGAGGTAACGTGTCGCGTCGTTTTGGGAATGTTCTTCTGGGGATGTAGTTAGGCGATGTTCTTCCCTTGGGGTGGGTATGCTTTCTAGGTCTTCCGCTAGTTCTATAAGTTCGTTCAGAGTCTGGAAATCCTTTCGGCGAATATACCAAAGATATTCGGGCGGCGAGTTCCTAAAGATGGGCTCCATCTCTTGTTCTTCGGTGTAACTCGTATGTCGCATTAGGTTTTGCATCGCTAAGATATATTTTTTGTAAGATTCCTTGCCTTTCTGGTGCCTTTTTCGGATCTCATCTTCGTGACGCTCGAAATATCGTGGCGCAAGAAAAATTTGAGAAAGTCCCTTTTGAAAATCCCCCATTCGCTCCATTGGCGGTTATTATTGCGGAACCAGATCAATGCTCTTCCAGTCATGACTTCAGCCATCATCTTGGGCAATGCATTGACCTCGATGGTGTACATGTTAGCCAACTCTTCCAGCCTCTCGAGGAATTCCAGTGGGCCCCGGTCTCCTCCGAACTTTATGCCCCATTTACGCACCTGGTCGGTGACCATTTTCCAGTCTGTAGTGTGTTTGATAAGTCATTGTTACCATATCTTCAGTAGGGTAACTAAAGGTAACTTTAAACCTTATTTATAAATGAATGACAATATCCACACTCACTAAACTTAAGCGTGGGAATTTGTATTCTCACTTCTCTAGTTTTATATATTTACGTGTGAACTTGCTGACTATGGAAGTTCACACTCATAAGTAATTACCTGTGTGAGAACCACTGCGTGTGTATGTTTTCACACATAGTTGTAAGTGAGAATTAATTATTGTATATGTATGTGAACGCGTGCATGATGATTATGTGTACGCGTACGATAAGTTAGGCTAATGAGTTTTAAAAAATATAATACAGTTAGTTGGTTGACAATAGCTCTGCAGAGCAGAACAAAAACACAACGCGATTTTTATTTACAAATAAATAAACTTATCATGGCGATCCTGCCTAAATGTGTTCTATTATAACCAAAAACAAAATTATACAATTTAGTAAAAGAAAACATTCACACAAACAATAGTAATTGAAAGTTAAAAAAACCTTCTTCACATTCAATTATAAAATATGCATGAAAAGAAAAGGATTATGAAATAAAAAAAAAAAAACCAAAAGAAAATCCTACATATGTAAACTTTAATTTTTTTTTAATAACGACTTGTTAACGAGTCAAAAAAAAGAAAGAAATTAAAATTAAATTCAAATTAATTAATTGATCATAAATAAATATAAATATTAAAAATAGTGTGAGCAAACAAATGATATAAATGTGTTTTATAAAAGTTTCAACCAAATTCGTGATGAAGTAAAAACAATAACGTATTAAAAATAAAAAAATAAAAATCTTAAAAGAAATGAAAACAAGTAATTAAAATACCACATTTGCAAGTACATTATCTTCTAAACTTATAAAAGAAAACAATCTTATTTAAAATTAAAGAAAACAATAAAAAAAAAACATATAAAATTTTATAAACAACAATGTTACAACTTATTAAGAATGCTAATGAAGGAAGATGTCAATGAACCTGTCATTGATCGGTGCGGCCAAAGCACCTCGACAGAACCAGCAGCGGCAAGCCAGCAGCATCATCAACAAAGAAGACAACAGCAGACAAAAGATAAGTGTATACTCTTATAACTAAGTTTTTTTTGGAAATTAAAATAATATGTAAAAATTAAAAAAAAAAATAAGACATAAATTTTAATATTGAATTTTTTATGAACATTAAAAGTCATAAAATTTTAAACAAATTAAGAAGCAAAATATTTTTATAATATGAAAATTATTTAGTGGAACTTTTATATGTTTTCCTTTCCAATTTATGCATATAATAAATTTCAAAACAATTAACAATCTATGATTTTTGATTTACTTCCAAACTTATTTTAATATACATATAAAAATATAAAACAAAACGAAAAAAAAGAAAGAAAATGTTTTTACATTTGATAAATACAATTGTGATTGGTTTAAGATATATGTTAAAAGAACAATAAATTTTTAAGGATGAATTTTTATAATGAATTTTTATATAAATCAAAATATTTAAATGTTGGAATATTTGACAATTAGAATCCGACTGAAAAGAAGTATATGTTTGGATATATAACAGAAAATTTAGACTAGTACCTTGACCATAGAATGAGGATATAAAAAAAAAACCAAAAAAAAGAGGGTTTACTTTATCTTAATGAATATAACTAGCCACATCATTTATTAGTATAGTTATAACTAAAATAATTTTTATTAGTATAGAACAGATTGACATGGGGAAAACAGAATCGAAACTAGAAAAACCGAACGCCAATATTATAACCAACATTGAGGTTGTCGACCACACGAGTCAAATAGATTCTTTATGGTACCTCACCTTTCGTCTAGTTGCAATAGGCGTAATTAATTTGCTTCTCAAATTTTACTTGTTGCTCAAAAGATCTCTTCGGAAGAGATATATGAGTAGAGGCGACAGCCTTGATAAGGTTTAGAAATAGCATAAATGAGTACTTGAAAAAATTAATAACATTAAAATTTTTATAAATAAAGCATTAATGACAATTGACAGCCCCATCGGTTAGGATAGATTAATTTTATTATTTTAAATTTGGCATTGATTGCCAATAAGACAGAAATTATAATTTAATATGTGCTGAGTAAAATTTTATTATTTAATTCAATCACTGAAATATTGGAAACAACATATATAACAAATATATGGAATTTTATATTTTGTACATAATAATAGATTATTTGACTATACATTGAAAGAAAAAAAAAAACGACATAATATAATTCTCTCTCGGGATTAAATACCGAAACAATTACATGCAAAAGTGGACTTTGAACATTCTTGCATGGACTGGCAGACGATATTGAGCCAGTGTAGACTGATTAGGGAAGAATTTGATAAATAATATAAATGCCTCAATACTGACAGACCTTCTAAAGAGGATACAGTAGAAAAACACATAAAAAAACCTACATTTACGCCTCGAGGAAATAAGGGTACTACTAAACGTTAATTACCAAAGACTAACAACCGCACACAAAGTTGCAGCGGAGGGTTTTTTATCGACTTGAGAAATAGGTTAATCAGTGAAGCATCACGTAAAGGCGCTGAGGTCAAATTGCCCCACTCACTACACGTGAGGGTAGAATTTATTGAGGAAAAACAAAAACAATAATTAACAATTCAAACGGTAGAAATTGGTGCAAATATGCCTCAGTCAGCATCTGAATTTTTAAGGACAGCATCCAGGATTATACCTGACTTTGATGGTAGGGCAGAGAACCTACAAAATTTCTTGGATGCATTGTCGCTTGTCGATTCAATCGCAGAAAATCAAGATGCGGTTGCAGTCAACTTGGTAAAAACAAAATTGAAAGGAACGGCACGTACTCTGATAGAGGCTAACGAAGCCAATCTGACAGCAATAATCGCACGTCTAAGGACAGCAGTCAAAGGCGAACCTGTTGAAGTCCTGTCAGCGAGATTAATGAATCTCAAACAGGGTGGTAAATCACCCAAGGAAATTGAGGAATTGGCAAAAAGACTACAAAGCGCCTACATTGCGGACGGTTTGACAACAACAGTAGCAGAAAAATACACTATCAACATTGGCGTTAAAGCAATGACGAGGAGCTGCACCAATGAAAGAGTGGGCCTCGTAATGGAAGCCGGCCAATTTAGCACCCTTAATGATGCTGTGGCCAAATTCATAAATTGCTCCACAGATGCGGCCAAAAATAATACTGTGATGTATTATAATAAGGGTAGAAATGCCCCTCAGTACCAAGGACGTGGTCGGTCCAATGGAAATTTCCGGGGCCGCGGAAATGACACGGGTTACCGTGGCCGCAATAATCATGGCAATAATAGGGATCAGTATGTCCGAAACGGTAATTACGGTGGACGATACGAGCGCCGTAGTAATAATAACAACAGAAACTACAACAATAGTCGTTTCAGATATAATAACGTCAGGCCAATCCACGTAGAAGAGGAAAACGTGCAATCCCCAAGTACTCAATAAGTGAAAAAATAATAAACGGTAAAATCTTAAACATAAATTTAAACTTAGCATCATATATATCTTTAGGATCAACATTCAGTAATAATACCTCTACATATTTAGTTGACACAGGTGCAGACATTTCGATAATTAAAATTGGACAAATAGAAAAAGGGAAAATAAACACAAATAAAACCACTAGCCTACACGGCATTGGGATTGGCATAATACGCACGAAAGGGAAAATTGAAACTGACCTCATATTCAATAATTTATTGATAGAGCATGACTTCCATGTAGTACATGATGATTTCCCAACTCCATCTGATGGAATACTGGGACTTAATTTCATCAAAAAGTACAATTATGTACTAGAGTATGGAATGGATCAGAACATGATGATGCTGAGACCAGAAAATTTTCCCGACAGCATATGTATACCTATGTATGAATCTCCAAACATCAATATAATTTCAATACCTGCAAGATCTGAGGTAATTAGGAAAATTTATATAAAATGTCCAAAGGCAGATGTACTAATCCTAAACCAGACCCTTCAGGAGGGAATATTCATAGCTAATACGATTTCGGACTGCGAAGAAATGTTAGTTAGAATAATTAACACAACAAGTAAAGACGTAATCTCTCAAATTTTGAAGTACAGACTGAAAATTTGGATGAATACGAATTTACGAAAGCGCCCGGAATCGAAAATAGCAATGAAAAATTAGAAAAATTATCGAAGAAATTCCCAAAGTTCGTGGAAAATGAACTTAAGGAATTATGAAAGAAATATATAGATGTCTTTGCGCTTGAAACTGAGAAAATTTCAGTAAATAATTTCTATAGACAAAGATTACGGTTAAAGGATAACAATCGAAGTTATATAAAAAATTACAGAATACCTCATACGCATAAAGAGGAAATTACGAAACAGGTAGACAAGTTGATGAACGATGGCATAATAGAGCCATCAGCTTCAGAATTTAATAGCCCGATTTTGTTAGTGCCGAAAACGGCAATAGCCGGAAGTGATAGGAAAAGATGGCGATTAGTAGTAGACTATAGAGGAGTTAATAAGAAATTAATTGCAGATAAATTTCCATTACCAAGAGTAGACGATATTCTTGACCAACTTGGTAGAACTAAATATTACTCATGCCTTGATTTAACTTCAGGATTTCATCAAATTGAATTAGATGAAAAATCAAGGGATATTACATCATTCTCAACGGATAAGGGTTCATTTCGATTTAAACGCTTACCATATGGGCTCAAAATAGCCCCGAATTCATTCCAAAGAATGATGACAATAGCATTTGCTGGACTGTCACCAGCACAAGCTTTTCTGTATATGGAAGATTTGGTTGTACTAGCCCGTTCCGAAAAACATATGTTAAAAAATTTAACAGATGTTTTTGAAACATGCCGAAAATATAACCTTAAGTTACATCCAGAAAAGTGCTCGTTTTTTGGTCACGAGGTGATTTATTTAGGGCAGAAATGTACAGATAAAGGCATTCTTGCTGATGATAGCAAATTCAAAATAATTCAAGACTATCCAACCCCCAAAAATTCCGATGAAACTAAACGATTTGTTGCATTTCGCAATTATTATAGACGTTTTATTCCAAATTTTGCGGAACGCGCTCGCCTTCTAACGAGGCTATGCAAGAAAAATATGAAATTCGAATGGAGCAGTGACTGTGAAAAGGCATTCGAAGATTTGAAAAAGTCATTAATGAGTCCTAGGATACTGCAATATCCAGATTTTAATGAAAAATTTTGTATTACAACCGATGCAAGCAAATATGCATGCGGTGCCGTACTAAGCCAAGAGTACGATGGGATACAACTCCCCATAGCATACGCTTCAAGGTCATTCACTAAAGGTGAATCAAATAAGTTTACTATAGAACAGGTATTAGCGGCTATACACTGGGCATTTACTTATTTCAGACCATATATCTGTGGCACGAAATTCATGGTAAGAAGCGATCATCGACCACTGTCATACCTATTTTCAATGAAGAACCCATCTTCAAAACTGACGCGAATGAGGTTAGAACTAGAAGAGTATGATTTTACCGTAGATTACTTGAGGGGAAAAGACAACCACGCTGCTGACGCCTTATCTCGAATAGACTTCGATGATATAAAGAACATCAGAAATGTCTATATGGTAACGACAAGATCGAGATCGAAAAAGGCCGCGCTTGGAACAAAATCAGACAATAGAAAGGACAGTATAACGGAAAATCCAAAAATATATGAAACATTGACCATAAAGGAGGTCAAGAAATTTGTTCGCCTAAAGTTTGACCTAAAAGGTAGAACACTGAGGTGTTACCTTAAAAAGGGAAAACAACTTTAGAGAAAATATTTTTGGAACGGAATGTCTAGGGACATACGAAATGACGTAAAAAAATGTGAACTACGCCAGACCAACAAATCCCAACCAAAAAGAAAGGAACCAATGATAATAACAGAGATGCCTGCCCGGGCATTTGATGTCATCATTATTGATACAATCGGTCCTTTTATTAGATCAAATAATGGCAGTGAGTACGCTGTAACCATTATATGTGACCTGACTAAATACTTAGTCTCTATACCTATTCCTGATAAGCAAGCCAAGACCGTGGCAAAAGCAATTTTTGAAAATTTTATTTTGATATACGGTCCTACGCGTAAGATTCTAACTGATATGGGTACTGAGTACAAAAATCAGACCCTGCAAGAACTTTATCAGCTGATAAACATTGAATATGTCAAAAAAAAATTTTTTTTGTACATATAGTAAAGAATTACCTACAGCCAACTTAAGTCTTAAACTTAAACTTAAATTTAACCTAAAATTAAGATTAGAGTTAAAATTTAGAAATTAAAACTTAAAATTTATATTGACTAAACAGCCAAAGTAAATTTCAAATTAGAATTACTTTTACATTTAAAATTAAACTTAAATTCAAAATAAAAATCATAATTAATTTTAAAATTTACATTAAAATCAAAAATTTAAATTTAAATCAAAATAGGATAGGAAATTAAATTACAACATGGAAAAAAAAAATTTTTTTATGTAGGCGATTGACTGGCCAGCAATCGTTTGCAAAAGAAATTTGTAATTAGAATTAGTTAATGTACACAAAAAAAAAAAAATTTTTTTACTATTACAACAATTCAGATTTCAATTCAGAATACATACAATAAATTTCAAATTATACAATAAATTAAATTAAATTATAAATTCAAAACTAAACTCAAATTAAAATTAAAATTTACTTTAAAGTTAAAAATAAAACACATATAATCATTTTATTAAATTCTAAAATAATTATTACAATTATCAAAAAAAAAAATTTTTTTATTTGTAACGCTATATACATATATATTTTTCTTAAATTAAATTAATAAATTAAAATGTGGAAAAGAAAAGGAGAAAAATATATAGATAAAATTTTTTTATATAACCTTAAATTTGAATAATAATTTTAATTATTACAATAATATTAAAGAATGGTCAATCGATAATTGATCATTCTTTTTCTGAAAAAGGGAGGTGTAGTGTGTTTGATAAGTCATAGTTACCATACCTTCAGTACGGTAACTAAAGGTAACTTTAAACCTTATTTATAAATGAATGACAATATCCACACTCACAAAACTTAAGCGTGGGAATTTGTATTCTCACTGCTTTAGTTTTATATATTTACGTGTGAACTTGCTGACTATGCAAGTTCACACTCATAATTAATTACCTGTGTGAAAACCACTGCGTGTGTATGTTTTCACATGTATGTGCACGTGTGCATGATGATTATGTGTACGAGTACGATAAGTTAGGCCAATGAGTTTTAAAAAATATAATAAAGTTAGTTGGTTGACAATAGCTCTGCAGAGCAGAACAAAAATACAACGCGATTTTTATTTACAAATACATAAACTTATTAGTTGGAGACTTGAAGTGGATTCGGTCTTCATGGCTGGGTCATTGCTTTGCATTTTCCGCGCTTCATCTAAATCAGTTGTGTTGGTGATGGGCTCCTTATCTCCTGTAGTAACGGAAATCTTTGGTACTCTCTGCGGGGAACTGCCCGACGTGGCTGCTTCATATTTGGTCTGGAGCTGTAGCAGCTTCTCTCGTACTTCGGGTTTATGTTCTCCTCCCAGGACTTGGGCGAACCATTTACGTAATTCTTCTACGCTTCCGGTGGTCCCGAAACCAAAGTCAGCCAGACATAGCACAAGCTCCTCTTTTTTCAGTGAAACTCGCAACATTGTTATGTGGAATTTTTCAAATTAATTTTTTTTTTTTTCAATAATTCTTTTTTTTTTTAACTTTTAAGGTTTTCCTGGTGTTCTATTCTGGGTTAGAAATGTTTAAGACGAAATAAATTATTTTTTTTTTTTAAATATTGATTTTTTTTTTTAATTCACTCACTCCTTGCTATACCAGTTGAAATTATGAATATCTTTAATTTTATACCCTCCACTCCAGTGTGCAGAGGGTATATATAAGTTTGTCATACCGTTTGTAATAATTAGAAAAAAAATTTTGGACTCCATAAAATATATATATTTGTGATCCTTATAACAACCGGAGTTGATATAGCGATGTCCGTCTGTCCGTCTGTCCGTCTGAGGAAATCATGATGACGGCATCAATCGGGCAGCTAGGGTACTCGTTGATATAAAGAATGATTCACTAACATCCTGAGAAGTTTGCTATTTAAAATTGTCCAAATCGGTCGATTATGGCCCGAGATTTGAATGAAGAACTAAAAAAAGTCTTGAAAAAATATAATTTTCTATGTTGTTCTTGTCACGATCACGCCCTCAATAGGACAGCTAGGTTGATCATTTTTAGTGAGAATGATTCACAAAATTCATGGGAAGATTTCTGTTTCAAAAATCATTAAAATCGGTGGAGCAGATCCAGGGAAATCTCTGAAAAATAAAAAAAATTAAAAACATGATATTTCTATATTGTTCTTGTTGTTATTCTAAATGTTGCATCGTTGTCATAGCTGGACTTGTTGTTTTTGTGGTCGTTGTGGTAATAATATAATAAAAACAAACCCTTTGTTCATTTTTTTATCAACTCTGGTAGAAAAATTTAAAAGTTTCCATTGTTTTGGCATCACTAAAAAAATTTGTTAGGTCATTTGTTTCATTACGACGAGCCTGCCTGCAAAGTTTCAGATCGATTGGGTCACGGGAAAGTGGTTAAAATCGATCCAAAATTTTTTCGACAAGTAGACACTACGAGTTAATATAAAGGGAGTAAAAATTCACCAACATCTAAAGCAAATAATGCTTAAATACCTAGTTGTTAATAAAAAAAAAACAATTTGGCAATTCACAGTGGGTAATGTATCGTTGTATCTGTTGTATCGTGTATCACTTTACAATAGTGTAAAATTGTTGTTGGTAATTTTCACTGAAAAATCTGATACACGTTCCAACTTCATTTGCTATGTTTAGTAAATGTTGTACATTGTATCATAACATATCAGTTCCAAGTGAATGCCAGTTTTTATGAAAAAGAAAAAACAAATACATAGAATTTTATCAGCATAAATAATAATAAAATAAAATATAGCAAATAATGCAAATAACGCAAATACATCGATAAGTTTATTTATATAAAAATTAATGTTTATATTTTTAGTATGTATTTTCTCTTTCAGTACCAACCAAAACATTTAACATTTTTTTTTCATTATAAATTAAAATGCAAGAAGTACGTAACTAAAACTCAAGGGTATATCTCACGACCAAAAAGCAAACACTGACAAGTGTTATCTCTTATACAAAATGGCAGAAGCGACGAAGCGATCTTTCCTCGTTGGATCGAAAATTACTAAAGAAAGCGTTTTACAATATGAAAATACAACTGATTGTTCACAACAAATGATTGTATTGTGTATTTCAATGCAACATGCAATATACAACACCTGTTGTGAATTGCCCAAATGTAAATTTAGCAAAAAAATTTATGTATTAATTTATTTAAAGAGAAAAACACAAACATAACGTTTGATGTTGTATTTTTTGTGTGTAATATTTACATATACATACATACACATATTAAATAATACAAATAATATACATATATTTTATATATGTATATCTATAACAACTGCATGTTAGAAAAAAATCGGTATATGATTTTATTTACATAAAATTCTGCAATATTTTGTTGTGGGGAAAATACATTTCTTTTGCATTAACAGAGTGTCACTTCATTTTGCTCAGCGTGACTATACCACAATAGATGGCACCACAATTTTTGTTTGTTCTAATTAGCTTTGCAATAGTTATTTTTATTTTAACATGAATGTTAATATTTTCAACTAGATATCATACAGAACGATGTTAAGAGTATACACGGGCTGGTCTTTTATTTCATACGTTTTTCCATTATTCTTTTACAAATATGAACATAAGTTTGGCATGTTAACTTTTTGTTGTCTTTACAAAATAGAGTTACCGAGTTCATCAATGAGTTTTTTGCTTTCAAAACAGTTCTACATAGTTATATAGAACTATTATTCTGCTTTACCTACAAAATATCTGATTGCGATTACAACTAATTTTTAAAAATTGTTTATAATAAATAAAGCATTATTATTCACATAAATACAAAATTGCACTTTTGAAATTTTCCATTCAAATTTAAGAAAATATCAATTCTAATAAAAACTGAAATTAAAATTTCCAATTATAAATTAGAAAATATTAATTGAATTTCAGAAAATCATATCAAAACGTCGGAAATAATAATTTTAAATTTAAAAGACATCAATTGCATCTTTAATATATAAATTTTATTCGTTAAACACAAATTGAAATTCCAAAAAAAAAACACCAAATATGTTTACATTTAAAAATGTTTACATTTAAAAAAAAATATTGCCATTCAGGAGATATTAATAACTTTTCAGTACCGCGATTCAGTAACTTCTTTTAACGATAGTCGATGTGAAAAAAAGAAAATTTCAAAATTATCAGTATTAAAGTCATAATAATTAAAGTCAGCTGTTGTTGTTATCTAAACGACAACCATTTTTGCGTTGTTTATTCAATCGGTAAAAACTTAAATTTTTAGGTTGAAATGTCGTCATACATAAATAAAAATCATAAAATAGTGAAAATATTTTGCTTTTATTAAAAAACTTTTTATATAAATAAAAAAATTAAATAGCATATTCAATTCATTATTTCATTTTCAAATAAATAAACAGAAATATTAGTAAAAAAATAAAGATATTAAACATAAACATAAAATCATCCTGTCAAACACGAAGTAATTTGTTTTTTTTTCTATTCTTTGTGTTTTTCGCTTATTTTGACAGAGGTGCCACTAGTTTACAATTTAAATAAATAGAAAAACAGATTTGTCAACTGTCGTTTAGATGTATGTACTTAGTGAATCACTTAATCCTTAGTGCAAACAACAATAGCTGTCGATATGTTTTGCGATTGTCAGATCGTTGAATTTGAAATTTACAGAATCGCACTACAGAAAATATTAATTTAAATTCAATGAATTTAAGAAAACTTCAAATGATATTTAAGAATTGCTAACATAAAAATTGTTACATAAGTAAACGTAATTTGATGAGAATGTTATTTCTTATATATATATTTTCACAATTTTTTTTGGATGAAAATTTGAAGTTTTTCAGAAAATAAAGATAACATTAAATTATTTTATTTAAAATGTTTGGGACTTTTGGTTTTTTGCGTTTGGCATCCCTAATTTGATTATTTATTATTATAAATTTATTCTCTATGTTTTCAAAATATGGCAATATTTAAAAAAAAAAAGATGAGAGAGCTTTTTTTTTTTGGTTATTATTTTGTTACTCCATCCGACCTATATGGCCGCAATGAAGAAATATTCGGCCAGTTAAAAGAAACTATACAGCCACCTCCAATTAGCATGATTCGATGCATATAGCCACCCTACACAACCATTACCTTTGCAATGGAAGTTAGGGCGAGCTATTTAATTAGCAAGAAGTAAATTAAACGAGAAGTTATGTCACATAACAGGAAACGCATGCATATAGGTATTTAACCTAAATGCATGTCGATCAGCAACCACGATGACCAAAAAGCAAACACCGAAATAAATCCGAAATAATAGAAAAGACGAAAACCAACCCAAAGAATTTGCTGAAATAATTTGGTATTAAGTTTAACAAATTGTTTACTTTTTCCAATATTTTGTTCACATTTATTATCAATACTCAAACCGAGGTGGAGGGTATCAAAGATTCGGCACAGCCGAATTTAACACTCTTACTTTATATATATATATCTAAATCAATTTTTTTTTTAAGATAAACTTGATTTTATTTTTTTAATTTTTTTCTTTTTTTATATCTATATATATGCCACTGAATCTAACTATTAATTTAGTTATTTATTTTTCTTTGTTTTAATTGTTCCATTTTTCCGTTGATACGTCCGCACAAGTTGATGGTCACGATACGACTGACCGCTGAGTTCAACTGACCACTATATGAAGTGGTGACGCTGTCTGTAGTGTTCGCTTAGTTTACCGTAATCGGTCTGTGTGGTAGCCACCGATGTTGTTGTTGTTGTTGTTTGTTTTCTGGGACAATTGTCTTCAAAGGACGTTATTTTAATTAAATTTTAATTTTTTCATGTTTTTTTTTTAAAGAATTTGTTTTTTTAATTTTTTTTTCTTGTTTTCTACTACGATTGTTTTTATTCACTTGTCCATACTTTTTTTTTACTTAATAACAATAATTTTTTTCAAAATTTTTTTAAAATTTCTTTTTTTTTAACCAGAACTCGGGACTCGTTATAAACATATCCGTTTTCCTCTCCAATGTCCCTGCTCAGGCACCACTTTAACGACGAGTTTTCCTCCGGTTGCTAGGGTATAGCTCGCGGGGGTCAGGGTCGTTGCAGAAATTTATATTCTTGCACGAGACAGAGAGGAAAAAGACGAGTTCTTTCAATGTTTAGAGTGTCATAGCTTATTTTATTTCACTTTCGGCTATAATTAATGATTTACAACTAATAATGGTAATTTATAATTTGAATAAATATAATGGTTGGTTGGTACTCCTCCTGGGGAAGAGCGAGAAACCTGGAGTTTGTACTTCTCTAGTTGTCAAAAATCCTGGACCCTTGTCGTTGGATAGTAAGCCCCGGTGAGAGCACTTCTTTAACTGCCGAGAGAAACCTGCGAAGGCACTTCTCTAAACTGCGGGGGAAACCTGCGTAGGCACTTCGTTTGATCGCGTGGGAAAGACCTGCGTAGGCACTTTTCTAACTACGGGGACAAACCTGCGAAGGCACTTCTCTGAGCTGCGGGGGAAACCTGCGTAGACACTTCGCTTGATCGCGTGGGAGAGACCTGTGTAGCCACTTCTCTGAACTGCGGGGAGAAACCTGTGGAGGCACTTCTCTAAACTGCGGTGAGAAACCTGCGGAGGCACTTCTTGAAACTGCGGGGGAAACCTGTGTAGGCACTTCGTTTGATCGCGTGGGAGAGACCTGCGTAGGCACTTCTCTAAACTGCGGGGAGAAACCTGCGGAGGCACTTCTATAAACTGCGGAGAGAAACCTGCGTAGGCACTTCTCTAAACTGCGGAGAGAAACCTGGGAAGGCACTTCTCTAAACTGCGTGGGGAAACCTGCGAAGGCACTTCTCTAAACTGCTGAGAAAAACCTGCGTAGGAACTTCTCTAAAGTACGGAGAGAAACCAGCGGAGGCACTTCTCTGGACTGCGGGGAGAAACCTGCGGAGGCACTTCTCTAAACTGCGGAGAGAAACCTGCGTTGGCACTTGTCTAAACTGCGGAGAGAAACCTGCGGAGGCACTTCTCTAAACTGCGAAGAGAATTCTGAGTAGGCACTTCTCTGAACTGCGGGGGAGAAACCTGCGTAGACACTTCTTTAAACTGCGGAGAGAAACCTGCGAAGGCACTTCTCTAAACTGCGGGGAGAAACCTGCGTAGGCACTTCTCTGAACTGCGGGGAGAAACCTGCGAAGGCACTTCTCTAAACTACGGAGAGAAACCTGCGAAGGCACTTCTCTTAGAATTAAAACACGCGCACTAGTACTGCGATGTGTACTCGACCACTGGCGACGATCGACTCCTCGAGTTTGGAAATTGTTTCACCTTTTATAGGATGTCGTTCTACGGTGGTGAACCTGTTGAACTCACCTCGGTGTAGTGTGTTCGTTTTGCGTCTCGTTTTAACATGTGACGATTATCTATAGGTTTCGCTAGGTAGCGATGTATATGTAGGTACCTCGTAAATGAAAGAAAGTAATGTTTTGTTTAGTGGTGAATTCAAGAATGGTAGAATATATAATGTATAATTCATTTGTTGACAAACTTAAGGGAGTTCAAGCATAAAAATTTAAATAATAATGTATAATAATATAAGGTGTGTTGATGAAAACGAGTTCACGACTTTCATCGTTACAACAAAAAATCGACAGTAAAATTTTTAAGCAAGACCACTTTTGGAAAAAAATAAGGTCCGTAGCATAAAGCACCGTATATCAAATTAAAGCTAAGACTTTGAGTAAGACCACTTTTGGAAAAAAAAAACTAAGTTCCGTAACATGAAGCACGGTATATGAAATAAAAGCTAAGACTTAGAAAAACGTAATAAGTTTTCCATACAAAAAACGTTACAAGGTTTCCATTCAAAGAATCTATAGTAAAATGTTTGAGCAAGACCACTTTTGGGAAAAAAAATAAGGTCCGTACAATAAAGCACGGTGTATCAAATTAAAGCTAAGACTAAGAAAAACGTAAAAAGGTTTCCATACAAAAAACGTAAAAAGGTTTCCATTCAAAGAATTTATAGTAAAATGTTTGGGCAAGACCACTTTGGAGAAAAAACTAAGGCCCGTAGCATAAAGCACCGTGTATCAAATTAAAGCTAAGACTTAGAAAAACGTAATAAGGTTTCCATACAAAAAACGTAAAAAGGTTTCCATACAAAAAATCTATGATAAAATATTTGAGCAAGACCACTTTTAGAAAAAAAACTAAGGTCCGTAGAATAAAGCACCGTATATCAAATTAAAGCTAAGAGTTAGACAAACGTAAAAAGTTTTCCATACAAAAAATCTATGGTAAAATATTTGCGCAAAACCACTTTTGGAAAGAAACTAAGGTCGGTAGCATAAAGCACGGTATATCAAATTCAGCTAAGAGTAAGAAAAACGTAAAAAGTTTCCATACAAAAAATCCATGGTAAAATTTTTGAGCAAGACCATTTTCGGAAAAAAAACTAAGGTCCGTAGCATAAAGCACGGTACATCAAATTAGAATTAAGACTTTGAGCAAGTTTTGGTGCGAATAGACGTGTTTTGGAAAAGCTCCTAATATATAGTGATTTTTAAAGAAAAGAAAAACGTTAAAAATATATAAACACAAAAAACGAAAACGTTAAAGCATATGTGATATTTCATGCCAGAGTTTTGATCACAAAAACTATTATTTACAAAAATAAAAGTGAACCGAACAGAAATTAATAAAAAACATAAAAAAAAAAACACTCAATATTTACACGAAAACTATCAACAATATATATTGTCTACAGCTGTTTCTTTTAGCCAAAATACTGGTTGGTTGTGCGTAGCCAGATCGTAGCTTTACTGTAACCGTTACCGTTGCCGTTTTTTGTGGTTATATCTTAAACTCTATTGTGATTAAACGTTTTTCGTGACCCTAGTTATTTTAAGTTGTGCTTTTTTTGACCTGTAGAGCTTAATAATGGCATGTTTGAAAAAACGCTGCTCTTTAAATGTAGTGGCCTGTCTGGTTTGGTTGCTGAGTCAATATCTAAACATAATAACTTGCACTGGCGCTGTAATGGATGTCAAAATATTGGTGCTGATTTTTATCGTTTCGAGAGATTATTTTTTTGCAAATTCAACAAAACCTTAATAATTTATCTGGTCAAATTAATGCTTATGGAAAGCTTTTTGATGATTTCAAATCCTTAGAGGGATTGCTGTCATCATTCTTGAATAAAGAAAATTCTAGTCAGAATCCTGGTCCTAATGGCGCACATCAGAATGGTGCTACTGCTACTGCATCTGCTTTATATTTACCAAATCCTTTTCAAAATATTACTGGTGTTGATCCTGCTGTTTCTCATTCAAACAACGTTCAAGTTTTAATTAATAAACCTACTCCAATATTAAATGAAACTGCAGCATTTCCAATTACATCAAATGCTAATAACCGCAGTACTCAGCATGCTCTGAACATTATTGCTCCAAATATTTCTTCAATGCCTAGAACTGCTACGGCTAATAATTTACTTAAGAATCCTGAAAACGCTGGTCGATTGATTAATTTTGATGCTGCATCACCAATCCCATCCGCTTCAACGTCTGGTACTTCAAATATGGTGCCTACAACTGGGATGGAATCAATATCCACTCCTAGAGGGCTGCGAACAATTCCTCCAAACAAAACTGTACTTGCCTCACGTTTCGCACATGATACAAAAGCTGATGAGATTAAATTTTATGTGATCTCTAAAATTAACAAGTAAGAGTGTTAAATTCGGCTGTGCCGAATCTTTGATACCCTCCACCTCGGTTTGAGTCTTGATAATAAATGTAAATGAAAAAATAAACAATTTGTTAAATTTAATACCAAATTATTTCAGCAAATTCTTTGGGTTGGTTTTCGTCTTTTCTATTATTTCGGATTTATTTCGGTGTTTGCTTTTTGGTCATCGTGGTTGCTGATTGGCATGCATTTCGGTTATATACCTATATGCATGCGTATCCGGTTATATGACATATCTTCTCGTTTAATTTAGTTTTTGCTAATTAAATAGCTCGCCCTAACCTCCATTGCAAAGGTAATGGTTGTGAAGGGTGGCTATATGCATTAAATCGTGCTAATTGGAGATGGCTGCATAGTTTCTTTTAACTGGCCAAATATTTCTTCATTGCGGCCATATTGGTCGGATGGAGTAACAAAATAATAACCAAAAAAAAAACTCTCTCAACTTTTTTTATTAAAATATTGCCATATTTGGAAAACATAGAGAATAAATTTATAATTATAAATATTCAAATTAGGGATTCCAAACGCAAAAAACCAAATGTCCCAAACATTTTAAATCAAATAATTTGTTCTCTTTATTTTCTTCAAATTTTCATCCAAAAAATATTGTGAAAATTTATATATAAAAAAACATTCTCATCAAATTGCGTTTATTTGTGTAACAGTTTTTATGTTCGCAATTCTTAAATATCATTTGACGTTTTCTAAAATTCATCGAATTTAAATCAATGTTTTCTGTAGTGTGACAGCTATTGTTGTTTGCACTAAGGATTAAGTGATTCACTAAGTACATACATCTTAACGACAGTCGACAAATCTATTTTTCTATTTATTTAAATTGTAAACGAGTGGCATCTCTGTCAAAATAAGCCAAAAACACAAAAGAATAGAAAAAAAAAACAAATTACTTCGTGTTTGACAGGATGATTTTATGTTTATGTTTAATATCTTTATTTTTTTACTAATATTTCTGTGTATTTATTTGAAAATGAAATAATGAATTGAATATGCTATTTAATTTTTTTATTTATCTATATAAAAAAGTTTTTTAATAAAAGCAAACTATTTTCACTATTTTATGATTTTTATTTATGTATGACGACATTTCAACCTAAAAATTTAAGTTTTTATCGATTGAATAAACAACACAAAAATGGTTGTCGTTTAGATAACAACAACAACTTAGTTTAACAATAGCGAATATCGTTTACAAATTTTACTGATAATTTTGCTATTTTCTTTTTTTTAACGATTCGACTATCGTTAAAAGAAGTTACTGAATCGCGGTACTGAAAAGCTAGTAATTTCTCCTGAATGTCAATAATTTTTTTAAATGTAAAGATTTTTAAAATGGTGTTTTTTTTGGAATTTCAATTTGTGTTTAACGAATAAAATTTATATATTAAAGATGCAATTGAAGTCTTCTAAATTTAAAATTATAATTTCCGACGTTTTGATATGATTTTCTGAAATTCAATTAATAATTGGAAATTTTTAATTTCAGTTTTTAGAATTGATATTTTCTTAAATATGAATTGAAAATTTAAAAAGTGCAATTTTGTATTTATGTGAATAATAATGCTTTAGTAATTATAAACAATTTTTAAAAATTATATGTAATCGCAATCAGATATTTTGTAGGTAAAGCAGAATAATAATTCTATATAACTATGTAGAACTGTTTTGAAAGCAACAAACTCATTGATGAACTCAGTAACTATTTTGTAAAGACAACAAAAAGTTAATATGCCAAACTTATGTTCATAATTGTAAAATAATAATGAAAAAACGTATGAAATAAAAGACCAGCCCGTGTATACTCTTAACATTGTTCTGTATGATATCTAGTTGAAAATATTAACATTCATGTTAAAATAAAAATAACTATTGCAAAGCTAATTAGAACAAACAAAAATTGTGGCGCCATCTATTGTGGTATAGTCACGCTGAGCAAAATGAAGTGACACTCTGTTAATGCAAAAGAAATGTATTTTCCCCACAACAAAATATTGCAGAATTTTATGTAAATAAAATAATATACCAATTTTTTTCTAACATGCAGTTGTTATAGATATACATATATAAAATATATGTATATTATTTGTATTATTTAATATGTTTATGTACGTATATGTAAATATTACACACAAAAAATACAACGTCGAACATTATTTTTGTGTTTTTCTCTTTAAATAAATTTGTACATAAAAATTTTTTTTGCTAAATTAACATTGTTTTTTTTTCTTAACAACTAGGTATTTTAGCATTATTTGCTTTAGATGTTGGTGAATTTTTACTCCCATTATATTAACTCGTAGTGTCTGCTTGTCGAAAAAATTTTGGATAGATTTTAGCCCCTTTCCCGTTACCCATTCGATCTGAAATTTTGAAGGCAGGCTCGTGGTAATAACAGAAATGATCTAACAAATTTTTTTAGTGATGCCAAAACAATGGAAACTTTTAAATTTTTCTACCAGAGTTAATAAAAAAAAAATGTACAAAGGATTAGTTTTTATTATATTATTACCACAACGACCACAAAAACAACAAGTCCAGCTATGACAACAACATTTAGAATAACAACAAGAACAATATAGAAACATCATATTTTTAATTTTTTTTTTTAGTTTTTCAGAGATTTCTCTGGACCTGTTCCAACGATTTTAATGATTTTTGAAACAGAAATCTTCCCACGAATTTGGTGAATCATTCTCACTAAAAATGATCACTGTAGCTGCACTATTGAGGGCGTGATCGTGACAAGAACTACATAGAAAATTATATTTTTTCAATTCTTTTTTAAGTTCTTCATTTAAATCTCGGGCCCTAATCGGCCGATTTGGACGATTTTAAATAGCAAACTCTTCAGGATGTTAGCGAATTATTTTTTATGTCAACGATCACCCTAACTGTCCGATTGATGCCGTCATCGTGATTTCCACAGACGGACAGACGGACATCGCTATATCAACTCCGGTTATTATAAGGATCACAAATATATATATTTTATGGGGTCTAAAATTTTTTCTCTAATTATTACAAACGGAATGACAAACTTATATATACCCTCTGCACACTGGAGTGGAGGGTATAAAAACTGTATTCCTGAGGATAGTAGTGTTTACAAAATGAATTCCAGAAATAGAGCATCATTTAAAATAATTGTTCCTGAATACCTATTTGAACAAATCGTAGATGCCAGTTTTTGGCCTAAAAACGCATTAATACGTGAATTTATATATAGAGAAGAAGATAATGCTCGGCTTCCTAAATCCGCTCATCAAAATCCAAAAAACTAATATACGTCTTGTATCAAAACGTTAGAGGTATGAATTCAAAACTTTCTTCAATTTATTGTAACAGCTTTGGCTTCAATAATCATATTATTATATTTACGGAGACCTGGCTCAGTAAAAAAGTTAATAACTCTGAGATTTTTTGATCTAAATATTTAATTTTCAGAAAAGATAGAGAAAGTTGTGAAAGAATTGAATCTGATAAAAATAATAATCAGTGTAATAATTTAATAAAATAAAAAAATAATAAAAAAGTCGAATTTTCGTCTGAAGAAATTATCTTAAACGATTTTTTACATATTGAGATTATATGTGTTTTAGCTAAAATTAATAACAGGTCCATACACATTATTTGCTCATACATTCCGCCTTACTCTCCGCTTTCTGTTTATAAGGATCATCTGAAAGCTGTTGATTTAATCCAAAATTATATAAAACCATCTGATTTATTAATTTTAATTGGAGATTTTAACATGCCGTCTACATCCTGGAAAGCTGATCTTGATACCTATTATTTAGTTCCATCTCATTATTCCGATTCTTCTGCTGCATTTATTCATGGTTTATTAGAAAATTGTCTTTTCCAAGTCAACTCCGTCACAAATGCATTTGGTAGACTGTTGGACCTTATTTTCGTTAATGAACCTAATGACTTTTCAATATTGCGGCAGATATATACCATCCAAAGATATATACCATCCAACACTTGATATATCTTGCTTTTGTTCCTATCCTCGTCATAAAAAAAAGTTAACTCACAGCGATAAAATCTTTTGCTTTAATAAAACTAATTACCAAGATTTACAACTCCATCTATTCCAAATTGACTGGATAGATATGTTATCTCGTTGCAATGATAACTTGGACTTGTGTTTGGACACATTTTATCATCACATCGTTGAAAGTTTCTCGGCATCTGTACCTAAAATGTTACCTCCTAAATCGAATGGTCCCCCTTGGAATACAAAACATCTACCTCAACTTAAAAATAAGAAAAACAAAATGTACCAAAACTATAAAATATATGGAACATTGATAGATTATATGAAATATTCGTTATCAAGATTGGAATTTATTATTGCTAATCAATTGGCCTATAATAACTATTTAATTAAAGTAAGAAATAATCTAAAAAATAATCCAAAACCATTTTATAAGTTTATTAATTCTAAAAGACGTACTGCGGACTTTCCTTCGGTTATGAAGTACGGTGATTTAGAATCTTCAGATGATAACTCCATAAGTAATATGTTTGCAAACTTTTTTGCATCAACTTATTCTTCGACAGTATTTAATAGCAACAATCTGTATTCATACATAATATCGGAATCTTCAATTATTAATATCAGCCCAATTCTAAAATACAATTCCCTGGGAGTTTTTTCCCTATTCCCTGTTCCCTTATTACAAATAAAATTTCCCCGGGAAATTTTTCTCTTTTCCCTTTTCCCTTATTCTAAAATAACATTGAAAATGGGAAACTCTTCCCCGGGAAAAAAGTAGGTATTACGAACATCAAAAAAGGGGAAAATCAGTTAACAGGTTTTGCGAGTTTTTTCCTCAAATAATTTAAAGGGAGCTAACGTAAAAATGTAAGTTTTAAATAAAATAAATATTTAAAAATGATTTTAAAGCTTTTTTTTAGGTCTAAAAGTACAAATAAAGTTCAACTGCAACAATTGCTCTGCCTAATGGAGCAGAATCCTGGAATAGCTCGTGGGTTTTTTAAGGGAGATAAGCAGGATGTTGAACGGTTCTGGCAAAGAGCTGCACTGGAATTAAATTCACTAGGTCCACCTGAAAAAAATACCACTGAGTGGAAAAAGGTATATATCATGATGCATAAAAAATTAACACTTAATAAAATTATTAAAATTTCAGGTGTGGACTGACCAAAAAAAATACGTGCGGCAGAAAGCAGCACAAAATTTGCAGCATAAGAAAGGCACAGGTGGAGGGCCAAATAGAGAGTATAAATTTTCAGCAACAGAGCAAACCATTTATGATTTGATTGGAATGAAAACATCCGTTGAAGGTGTAGCTGCAGATGCTTTCGGTCTAGGGTCACATAGTAACACCAATGAAATTTCAGAAATACCGCCTGAGACAGATATTTTAGATGTTTCAATGCAAGACGACTCTATGAACGAAACAGCAGTTACTTCGGTGAACGCCAAGGTATGTGTAACGCCAAAAACGATTCCCAAACCAAAAGAAGATTCTGCGCAGATTCTGTTGGTGGAAAGTATTAAAGAGGCAGTATCGGATGGAAAAGAGCAAAAGCAGAGTTTTAAAAAAATTTACAGATCCCTTGACAACATTTATGATTTGCAAAAAAAACATTTTCAAATAATGGAAAAATTAAAAAATGAAGAAATTCAGCAGATGCGGCGCCACCACACTTTTATGGAAGAAATGAGGAAGAATGAATTGGAATACAAATTGGAGAAAACCCGAATGCAGCAGCAATTAAATAATCTCACTTCAAACATTTAAAACCATTTCACTACAAACAAATTAAAATGTACATATGTGTATATATAAATTGAAGTTTATTTTTTATTTTTGTTATTTTTTATATTTGGCCACGAAGTGGACTTTTTGTTTTTTTTATAAAATAAATAAATTTTTATAATGATAATTTGTATTTTATAATGTGCTTCCAATATTTTCTCTGATTGACTGAGCTGTGGTCAAGTATTGCGTTGAAATTGATGAAATTGAGGAACATGTTTCCTCTTCTGATGTTTCTACCCCACTGATTGAATCATTCGGTTCTTCCACTACTTTAAAACGCAAACATATGTTGTGAAGAGCACAGCATACATTTGTAATTTTAGCGGCTTTCTCCGGGCAATAATGAAGCTGCCTTGCACCAAGAAGACATCTCCATCTATTCTTCAATATGCCATTCGTTCTTTCAATAATGTTGCGGCTCTTTGCGTGTACCTTATTGAACCGCATCTCCGTGGAACCATCCTCTGGAACACGATGAGGCGTCAAAAGCCACGGCTGCAAAGGATAACCAGCGTCACCTAATACAACAAACAAAGTTTTATTAAGTTAATTCGACCTTAAGAAAAAGTTTTACCTAAAAGCCAAAAGTTGTGTGCACCTTCCAAAAATTTCTCATCCAGGTGAGCCCTAACACTACTGGTATTCCATATAAAGGAGTCATGGCAAGCACCAGGGTGAGTTGCATCCACGTACCGGATTCTAAGCTCGTGATCACAAATCTGAAAATATCAAATATAAATTTGTTTTGAATTATAAATTTTAAAACACTTACCAGCATAGCATTCAAACTATAGTTTCCTTTCCTATTAAAAAAAAGATGCTTGTTTTTGGATGGAGCAATTATCTGTATATGCGTTCCATCAACGCATCCAATAACTCCAGGAATTTTATATTTTATATAAAAAGTTAGGGCAATTTTGCGTTTTTCCTCCGCTGTTGTAGGCATTTTTATCCATACCGGGCAAAGATGTGCTTCAAATATGCGAACCACTTCTGCAAGACATTTACTAAATGTGGGCTGAGCCAAAGCAACGTCACTGTCTTTTCCAACGCCTGTTTGATAACCGCCTTCAGCAAAGAAGCGCAAGCAGGCACTTAGCTTCAAAATAGGGCTTACACCAGCTATATTTTTTGCCGGCTGTGAGTGCAATGTCAGCACTTGTAATAAGTAGGCAAAAGCAGGTTTGTTAACCCGGTAATATTTTAGGAACCTAAACGAAAAACATTGTTATGATTCAAAAGAAATCAATGTACTTTGTACTTACAATGACTGTGGTAGCTCCAATGGATTAGAAGCATCGCGCATATTTCTCCTTGCAACCCTTTGAATAATGGTTTCACTTTCATCCTCATAATTTATTGCTTCAGCAAATATACGCAAAGCTACATTAAACATTTTTAATTTAATTTAATTTCCACAGACTTATTTTTAATAAAAACAAACTAACTTTATTAATTTTCTTTTCAATTGAAAACTTAAAATTGCACAAAATAAAATGTCAAAATCAAAACAGCTGATCATGATTTTCTCTCTCCCTTTTTTTTTTATTCCCTGGGAGATTAGAATAAGGGGAATTTTTTCCTGGGAATAAGTAATTGGGAAGGGAAAAAATTCCCTCGGAATTTTCATAATTAGGCTGTATACCATCCATCAATCAACATATAGTTCACGCTCGCTCTACATTAACAAATCTTTTGGAGCTTACAACTTTGGTAAATGATGGTTTTGTTAATATGAAACAAACAGATGTTATTATACCCTATACCACTATGTGGTTTGGGTATAATGACTTTGTGCTGCTGTTTGTAACTACCGTAAATATTTGACCTAGACCCATCTTTTATTATACCGATCGGATCAGAATCACTATCTGATTCGATTTAACGATGTCCGTCCGTCCGTCTGTGTGTCCATGTAAACCTTGTAATCAAACTGCAGGTCGCAAATATGAATGTATTTGATGAAATATGGTATTTAAGCTTTTATCAGCCATAGGATGAACGCTGTTGAAATTGGTGAGAATCGGTCGATGTTCAGACCTAGCCCCCATGCAAATGACCCCTATGTAATCGACATAAATTGCCATAAGATCCAAATTGTTATATAGATCTTACTCAAATTGGGTTTGTATGCGTTTATTATTAGTCCAAAAATGATCCCTATGGGACAACTCTTAGTCATAGGCCCCATATAGGCCCCTAAGAGATAGGGTCTCTAAACTGATGGTATTGGGTATCGTATAGTCGGTCTAGGCCGACTATAATTTTCTTACTTGTTTATAATGATTTTATCAAGGCATTTGATAAAGTAAATCATGATCTATTATTGTTCAAGCTTGACGGTATGAGCTTCGTTATATTGCTGATAAAATGGCTTGGATCATATTTAAAAGACAGAACACAATGTATTAAGTTTCGTAACTCGTATTCCAACAACATAAAAGTATTATCTGGTGTACCTCAAGGTAGTCACTTGGGACCTCTTTTATTTACGCTATTTATAAATGATCTTCCTTCTGTAATTAAACACTTAACTACATTAATTTTTGCAGACGATGTAAAGTAAATTTTTACCCTCAACAATCTTGGTCAACAATCACTTTTACAGAATGATATTGGTCGTTTAACTACTTGGTGTAATATTAATCTAATGGACCTAAATGTCAAAAAATGCAAATATATGATTTTTACAAGATCAATTCCAATTAATGATCGGTATATCATGAATAATGCTGTGCTTGATTTAGTGGATTCATTCAACGACCTTGGCGTACTTCTGGATAAAAAATTAGACTTTAGAAGTCATATTTCGCTAACAATAAATAAAGCTACTGATGTACTTGGGTTCATTAAACGGTGGGCTAAAGAGTTTTCGGATCCGTATAGGACAAAACAATTGTTTACTACCTAGGTAAGACCAATGCTCGATATGGGTCTGTAGTCTGGGATCCGCAATATCATATACATTCGAACAAAATTGAATCAGTTCAAAAACAATTTTTGTTATTTTGTCTTCGTGGTTTGGGCTGGGATCCTAATATCAGGTTGCCATCTCATGAAAATCGTCTGGCTCTAATTAAGCTTCCTACATTGAGAAGTCGCAGACATATGCTAAATGTTACTTTCCTGTTAAAACTGTTAAATGGTAGTCTTAAATCTGAATTTCTTATCAACAAAATAAATATAAATATTCCTTTTCGATCATCAAGAAATTATAACTTTCTAACTACCAAATATTATTGTAACAAACTATGTTACAAACTATGCAAATTTTAATCCACTTCATTGTATTTGTGATGAGATTAATATGCTGTATCAGTTTATTGATTTTAATAAAAGTTTGGATATTGTGAGAAGAGATACTAGCTATTATCTTTTTGGCATCACTGGTTTAAACAGCTGACGCACGTTTCGTGTTTTGTTTCATTGTCAAACATCTTCAGTTTGGTCTATAATTTAACCATGAATCGCCTTACAAACGAACAACGCTTGCAAGTTATTGAATTTTATTATCAAAATGCGTGCTCTGTTAAGAAAGTTCATCGCGCGCTTCTTCCATTTTATGGTAAGTTTAATCGACCCACTGAAGCGGCTATTCAGGCTATTGTGACTAAATTTCGCACCAAATTTACATTGTTGGACATTAAACCACCAATACGCTTACGTAGAGTGCGAACTGAAGAAAATATCGCAGCTGTATCGGACAGTGTTAATGATGACCATCAATTATCGATTCGTCGCCGTTCGCAGCAATTGGCAGCGCTACCGAGAGATGATATCCAACTTTTTTTTGCCCAAATGCAAGAGCTTGACTTGCATGACATGTGGATTCAACAAGACGGTGCCACATGCCACACAGCACGCGCAACAATGGACTTATTGAGAGGCGAGTTCGGTGAACATTTTATTTCATGTTCGGGACCGGTCAATTGGCCGCCTAGATCGTGCGATTTAACGCCTTTAGACTATTTTTTGTGGGGCTATGTTAAAGCTCGTGTCTATACAGACAATCCCGCTTCAATTGACGCATTGGAAGACAACACTGAAGCATTTATTCGTGAGATACCGGCCGAAATGTTGGAAAGAGTATGCCAAAATTGGACTAAGCGGATGGACCATTTGAGGCGCAGTCACGGTCAACATTTGCATGAAATAATCTTCAAACATTAAATTATATGGACCGTACTATCGATTCAAATAAAGATTTCATGCATTTTTCTGAATTTTATGTTTTTTTTTTTGGAAAACTTTCCTATAGCTCTTAAAAAATCACCCTTTATATTACACTTAAATGCATTAAATTAACTGAATTATATAAATGTTATATATCAATTTTGTTAAATGTTTAATTACATATATAAATTATAATATAAATGTATACTTTAAGTAGTCTGTAAGGATGATTCCATAGACTGAATAAATAAATAAATAAATAAATAAAAAAAAGACCAATTTTGGAAAAAAAAATAAGGTCCGTAGCATAGAGCACGGTATATCAAATTAAAGCTAGAAGTTGGAAAATCGTAACAAGGTTTCCATACAAAAAATCTGTGTTAAAAGTTTTGCGCAAGACAACTGTTGGAAAAAAAGCTAAGGTCCGCAGCAGAAAGCACAGTATATAAAATTAAAGATAAGAGTTAGAAAAAAGTAAAAAGATATCCATTCAAAAAATCTATGGTTAAATTTTGGAGCAAGACCACTTTCGGAAAAAATAAGGTCCGAAGCATAAAGTACCGTATATCAAATTAAAGCTAAGACTTTGAGCAAGACCAATTTTGCAAAAAAAAAAAAAAACTAAGGTCCATAGCGTAAAGCATCGCATAACAAATTAAAGACTTTGAGCAAGACCACTTTTGGAAAAAATAAGGTCCCTAGCGTAAAGCACCGTGTATCAAATTAAAGCTAAGACTTAGAAAAACGTAATAAGGTTTCCATACGCAAAACGTAAAAAGGTTTACATACAAAAAATCTATGATAAAATTTTTGAGCAAGACCACTTTTGGAAAAAAAACTAAGGTCCGTAGAATAAAGCACTGTATATCAAATTAAAGCTAAGAGTTAGAAAAACGTAATAAGGTTTCCATACAAAAAACGTAAAAAGGTTTCCATACAAAAAATCTATGATAAAATTTTTGAGCAAGACCACTTTTGGAAAAAAACTAAGGTCCGTAGAATAAAGCACCGTATATCAAATTAAAGCTAAGAGTTAGAAAAACGTAATAAGGTTTCCATACAAAAAACGTAAAAAGTTTTCCATACAAAAAATCTGTGGTAAAATTTTTGAGCAAGACCACTTTTGGAAAAAAAACTAAGGTCCGTAGCATAGAGCACGGTATATTAAAGCTTAGAGTTAGAAAAACGTAAAAAGGTTTCCATACAAAAAACGTAAAAAGGTTTCCATTCAGAGAATCTATAGTAAAATTTTTGAGCAAGACCACTTTTGGAAAAAAAAATAAGGTCCGTAGCATAAAGCACGGTGTATCAAATTAAAGCTAGGACTTAGAAAAACGTACTACGGTTTCCATACAAAAAACGTAAAAAGGTTTCCATTCAAAGAATCTATAGTAAAATTTTTGCGCAAGACCACTTCTGGGAAGAAAAACTAAGGTCCGTGGCATAAAGCACGGTATATCAAATTAAAGCTAAGGCTTTGAGCAAGACCACTTTTGGAAAAAACACTAAGGTCCGTAGCATAACGCAATGTGTATCAAATTAAAGCTAAGACGTAGAAAAACGTAATAAGGTTTCCATACAAAAAACGTAAAAAGGTTTACATCAAATTAAAGCAAATTAAAGCAGAGTTAGAAAAACTTAAAAAGGTTTCCATAAAAAAAATCTAAGGTAAAATTTTTGAGCAAGAGTACTTTTGGAAATAAAACTAAGGTCCATACAAAAAACGTCAAAAGGTTTCGATACAAAAAATTTATGGTAAAATTTTTGAGCAAGACCACTTTTGGAAAAAAGCTAAGATCCATAACATAAAGCACCCTATATCAAATTAAAGCTAAGAGAAAAACGTAATAAGGTTTCCATACAAAAACGTAAAAAGGTTTCCATACAAAAAATCTATGGTAAAATTTTTGAGCAAGACCATTTTAGGAAAAAAAACTAAGGTCCGTAAGACTAAGACTTTGAGCAAGTCTAGGTGCGAATAGACGTGTTTTTGAAAAGCTCCTAATATATAGTGATTTTTAAAGAAAAGAAAAACTTTAAAAATATATAAACACAAAGACCAAAAACGTTAAAGTATAAGTGATATTTCATGCCAGAGTTTTGATCACAAAAACTATTATTTACAAAAATAAAAGTGAACCGAACAGAAATTAATAAAAAACATAAAAAACACTCAATATTCACGAAAAATATAACAAGAAATATTGTCTACAGCTGTTTCTTTTACCCAGATGTGTAGCCAGATCGTAGCTTTGTGATTAAATGTTTTTCGTGACCCTAGTTAACAATTCTGTTACCTTATTTTAAGTTGTGCTGTTTTTGACCTGTAGAGCTTAATAATGGCATGTTTGAAAAAAGCCTGCTCTTTGGTTGATTATGAAGAAAGAATGCTTACCTGTTGCCTTTGTCATGGTTTATGCCACTTTAAATGTAGTGGCCTGTCTGGTTTAGTTGCTGAGTCAATATCTAAACATAATAACTTGCACTGGCGCTGTAAAGGATGTCAAAAAATTGGTGCAGATTTTTATCGTTTCGAAAGATAATTTTTTGCAAATTCAACAAAACCTTAATAATTTATCTGGTCAAATTAATGCTTATGGAAAGCTTTTTGATGATTTCAAATCCTTAGAGGGATTGCTGTCATCATCCCCAACTCATCGTAAGTCTCCAAGGTTCTTGAATAAAGAAAATTCTAGTCAGAATCCTGGTCCTAATGGCGCACATCAGAATGGTTCTACTGCTACTGCATCTGCTTTATATTTACCAAATCCTTTTCAAAATATTACTGGTATTGATCCTGCCGTTTCTCATTCAAACAACGTTCAAGTTTTAATTAATAAACCTAATCCAATATTAAATGAAACTGCAGCATTTCCAATTATTCCAAATGCTAATACCCACAGTACTCAGCATGCTCTGAACATTATTGCTCCAAATATTTCTTCAATGCCTAGAACTGCTACGGCTAATAATAACAATAACAATCCTGAAAACGCTGGTCGATTGATTAATTTTGATGCTGCATCACCAATCCCATCCGCTTCAACGTCTGGTACTTCAAATATAGTGCCTACAACTGGGATGGAATCAATATCCACTCGAGGGCTGCGAACAATTCCTCCAAAGAAAACTGTATTTGCTACACGTTTCGCATATGATACAAAAGCTGATGAGATAAAATCTTATTTGATCTCTAAAATTAAAAACTGTATTCCTGAGGATATTAGTGTTTACAAATTGAATTCAAGAAATAGAGCATCATTTAAAATAATTGTTCCTGAATACCTATTTGAACAAATCGTAGATGCCAGTTTTTGGCCTAAAAACGCATTAATACGTGAATTTATATATAGAGAAGAAGATAATCCTCGGCTTCCTAAATTCGCTCATCAAAATCCAAAAAACTAATATACGTCTTGTATCAAAACGTTAGAGGTATGAATTCAAAACTTTCGTCAATTTATTGTAATAGCTTTGGCTTCAATAATCATATTATTATATTTACGGAGACCTGGCTCAGTAAAAAAGTTAATAACTCTGAGATTTTTTGATCTAAATATTAAATTTTCAGAAAAGATAGAGAAAGTTGTGAAAGAATTGAATCTGATAAAAATAATAATCAGTGTAATAATTTAATAAAATAAAAAAATAATAAAAAAGTCGAATTTTCGTCTGAAGAAATTATCTTAAATGATTTTTTACATATTGGGATTATATGTGTTTTAGCTAAAATTAATAACAGGTCCATACATATTATTTGCTCATACATTCCGCCTCACTCTCCGCTTTCTGTTTATGAGGATCATCTGAAAGCTGTTGATTTAATCCAAAATTATATAAAACCATCCGATTTATTAATTTTAATTGGAGATTTAAACATGCCGTCTACATCCTGGAAAGCTGATCCTGATACCAATTATTTAGTTCCATCGCATTATTCCGATTCTTCTGCTGCATTTATTCATGGTTTATTGGAAAATTGTCTTTTCCAAGTCAACTCCGTCACAAATGCATTTGGTAGGCTGTTGGACCTTATTTTCGTTAATGAACTCAATGACTTTTCAATATTGCGGCATAGCCCTATTTCTAATCCGGAAGATATAACTTTACCATCCAACACTTGATATATCTCAACTTAAAAATAAGAAAAACAAAATGTACAAAAATTATAAAATATATGGAACATTGATAGATTATATGAAATACTCGTTATCAAGATTTGAATTTATTATTGCTAATCAATTGGCCTATAATAACTATTTAATTAAAGTAAGAAATAATCTAAAAAATAATCCAAAATCATTTTATAAATTTATTAATTCTAAAAGACGTACTGCGGACTTTCCTTCGGTTATGAAGTACGGTGATTTAGAATATTCAGATGATGACTCCATAAGTAATATGTTTGCAGACTTTTTTGCATCAACTTATTTTTAGACAGTATTTAATAGCAATAATCTGTATCCATACATAATATCGGAATCTTCAATTATTAATATACCATCCATCAATCAACATACAGTTCTGAATGCCCTGACAAAATTGAAATTGTCGTATGCTGCTGTTCCTGACGGTGTTCACAGTTGCATTTTAAAGCGCTGCGCACATTTATTGTATATTCCTTTGACTTATATGTTTAACATATCCCTTAAATTGGGTTACTTTCCTACCATTTGGAAAGAATCATTTATTATTCCCTTCTTTAAGTCTGGATCTAAAGCTGGTATTTCGAATTATAATACCTCTATAAATTAAATTAAGTGCTATTCCAAAACTATTTGAAAAACTTGTATATGACACGTTGTCATATCATGTGTCCTCTATCATATCTCCAACGCAACATGGATTTTGCAAATCACGCTCTACATTAACAAATCTTTTGGAGCCTACAACTTTGGTAAATGATGGTTTTATTAATATGAAACAAACATATGTTATTATACCCTATACCCGAGGCGATGGCCTTAGCAGCTAGTGCTTACTTAATATAAATTTGTAATAATTTATTATTACATAGTTATTAAATAAATAAATAAATAAATATACCCTATACCACTATGTGGTTTGGGTATAATGACTTTGTGCTGCTGTTTGTAACTACCAAAAATATTTGACCTAGACCCATTTTTTATTATACCGATCGAATCAGAATCACTATCTGATTAGATTTAACGAAGTCCGTCCGTCCGTCCTTCCGTCCGTCTGTGTGTACATGTAAAGCTTGTAATCAAACTGCAGGTCGCAAATATGAATATATTTTGATGAAATTTGGTATATAAGCTTTTATCGGCCACATGATGAACGCTATTGAAATTGGTGAGAATCGGTCCACGTTCAGACCTAGCCCCCATACAAATGACCCCTATGAATCGACATAAATTGCCATAAGATCCAAATTGTTATATAGATCTTACTCAAATTGGGTTTGTATGCGTTTATTACATCCATTAATGAGTAGTCCAAAAATGATCCCTATGATCCATAAGGAGCTGCTTCGCCATCTTCACTTAAATCTATCAAAAAACAAAAATGTTGCACTGATTCTTCACAAATTTTGTTTGTATATATTTTTGCAAAATACAAGAGACTTTACCACACAAGATCAGGATCGGTCCATTTTAGATATAGCATCTGATATGAACTTTTTCATATCTGCAGCCAAAAAATTAATAAAAATCCCACTCAAATTTTGTTTATGCTTATTTTCTATATCCAGTTAGTTGGACCTAAGAGATAGGGTCTCTAAACGCATGGTATAGGGTATCGTAAAGTCGGTCTTGACCGACTATAATTTTCTTACTTGCTTACAATGATTTTAGCAAGGCATTTGATAAAATAAATCATGATCTATTGTTGTTTAAGCTTGACGGTATGGGCTTTCGTATATTGCTGATAAAATGGCTTGGATCATATTTAAAAGACAGAACACAATGTATTAAGTTTAGTAACTCGTATTCCAACAACATAAAAGTATTATCTGGTGTACCTCAAGATAGTCACTTGGGACCTCTTTTATTTACGCTATTTATCGACAATCAATATTAATCTAATGGACCTAAATGTCAAAAAATGCAAATATATGATTTTTACAAGATCAATTCCAATTAATGGTCGGTATATCATGAATAATGCTGTGCTTGATTTAGTGGATTCATTCAACGACCTTGGCGTACTTCTGGATAAAAAATTAGACTTTAGAAGTCATATTTCGCTAACAATAAATAAAGCTACTGGTGTACTTGGGTTCATTAAACGGTGGGCTAAAGGGTTTTCGGATCCGTATAGGACAAAACAATTGTTTACTACCTTGGTAAGACCAATACTCGATATGGGTCTATAGTATGGGATCCGCAATATCATATACATTTGAACAAAATTGAATCAGTTCAAAAAAAATTTTTGTTATTTTGTCTTCGTGGTTTGGGCTGGGATCCTAATATCAGGTTGCCATCTCATGAAAATCATCTGGCTCTAATTAAGCTTCCTACATTGAAGAGTCGCAGACATATGCTAAATGTTACTTTCCTGTTAAAACTGTTAAATGGTAGTCTTAAATCTGAATTTCTTATCAACAAAATAAATATAAATATTCCTTTTCGATCATCAAGAAATTATAACTATCAAATATTCAAACTATGCTAATTTATACCCTCCAATCCAGTGTGCAGAGGGTATATATAAGTTTGTCATTCCGTTTGTGATAATTAGAAAAAAAATTTTGGACCCCATAAAATATATATATTTGTTATCCTTATAACAACCGGAGTTGATATAGCGATGTCCGTCTGTTCATCTGTGGAAATCAAGATGACGGCATCAATCGGGCAGCTAGGGTGCTCGTTGACATAAAATATGATTCACTAACATCCTTAAAAGTTTGCTACTTAAAACCGTCCAAATCGGTCGATTAGGGCCCGAGATTTCAATGAAGAACTAAAAAAAGTCTTGAAAAAATATAATTTTCTATGTTGTTCTTGTCACGATCTCGCCCTGAATAGTGCAGCTACAGTGATCATTCTTAGTGAGAATGATTCACCAAATTCATGGAAAGATCTCTGTTTCAAAAATCATTAAAATCGGTAGAACAGGTCCAGGGAAATCTCTGAAAAATTAAAAAAAAAAACAAGTAAGAAAATTATAGTCGGTCTAGCCCGACTATACGATACCCTATACCATGGTTAAGAGACCCTATCTCTTCAGTCCAACTAATTGGATATAGCAAATATGAATAAGCCAAATTTGAGTGGCATTTTTATTAATTTTTTTCGCTGCAGATATGAAAAAGTTCATATCGGTTACTATATTTAAATGGGGACTAGGTCAAAAAATGGACCGATCCTGACCATATTTGGTAAAGTCACTTATACTTTGAAAAATATATACAAACCAAATTTGAGAAAAATCTGTGCAATATTTTTGTTTTTTGATAGATTTAAGTGAAAATCGGGAAGCAGCTCTATATGGGGCCTATGACTAAGAATTGTCCAATAGGGATCATTTTTAGAATACTGATTAATGGATGTAATATATACATACAAACCCAATTTGACTAAGATTTGTGTGATAATTTGGATCTTATGGCAATATATGTTGATTTCATAGGGGTCATTTGTATGGGGGCTAGATCTGACCATGGACCGATTCTCACCAATTTCAATAGCGTTCATCCCATGGCCGATAAAAGATCAAATACCAAATTTCATCAAAATATATTCATATTTGCGACCTGCAGTTTGATTACAAGCTTTACATGGACACACAGACGGACGGACGGACGGACGGACGGACATCGTTAAGTCGAATCAGATAGTGATTCTGATCCGATCGGTATAATTAAAGATAGGGTATAAAAATGAAAAATATGATGTTTCTATATTGTTCTTGTTGTTATTCTAAATGTTGTGTTGTTGTCATAGCTTGACTTGTTGTTTTTGTGGTCGTTGTGGTAATAATATAATAAAAACTAACCCTTTGTACATTTTTTTATTAACTCTGGTAGAAAAATTTAAAAGTTTCCATTATTTTGGCATCACTCTAAAAATTTGCTAGATCATTTCTGTTATTACCACGAGCCTGCCTGCAAAATTTCAGATCGAATGGCTCACGGGAAATTGATTAAAATCGATACAAAAATTTTTCGACAAGCAGACACTACGAGTTAATATAAAGGGAATAAAAATTCACCAACATCTAAAGCAAATAATGCTAAAATACCTAGTTGTTAATAAAAAAAAAACAATGTAAATATAGAAAAAAAAAATTTTATGTATAAATTTATATAAACATATTAAATAATACAAATAATATATGTACATATATTATATATGTATAGCCATAACAACTGCGTGTTACAAATAAGTCGGTATATTATTTTATTTACATAAAATTCTGCAATATTTTGTTGTGGGGAAAATACATTTCTTTTTCATTAACAGAGTGTCACTTGATGTTGCTCAGCGTGACTATGCCACAGTAGATAGCGCCACAATTTTTGTTTGTTCTAATTAGCTTTGCAATAGTTATTTCGATTTTAACATGAATGTTAAATTTTCAACTGGATATCATACAGAACAATGTTAAGAGTATACACGGGCTGGTCTTTTATTTCATACGTATTTTCATTATTCTTTTACAAATATGAACATAAGTTTGGCATATTAGCTTTTTGTTGTCTTTACAAAATAGAGTTACCGAGTTCATCAATGAGTTTTTTGCTTTCAAAACAGTTCTACATAGTTATATAGAATTATTATTCTGCTTTACCTACAAAATATCTGATTGCGATTACATCTAATTTTTAAAAATTGTTTATAATTACTAAAGCATTATTATTCACATAAATACAAAATTGCACTTTTTAAATTTTCCATTCAAATTTAAGAAAATATCAATTCTAAAAACTAGAATTAAAAATTTCCAATTATAAATTACAATTAATTGAATTTCAGAAAATCATATCAAAACGTCGGAAATTATAATTTTAAATTTAGAAGACATCAATTGCATCTTTAATATATAAATTTTATTCGCTAAACACAAATTGAAATTCCAAAAAAAACACCAAATACCTACGTTTACATTTAAAAAATTTTTACATTTAAAAAAAAATCTTGATATTCAGGAGAAATTAATAGCTTTTCAGTACCGCGATTCAGTAACTTCTTTTAACGATAGTCGAATCGTTAAAAAAAGAAAATTGCAAAATTATCAGTAAAATTTTTAAACGATATTCGCTATTGTTAAAGTCAGCTGTTGTTGTTATCTAATACTGCGTTTTCACTGCAGCTTAATCCGCATTTGACTCGCTTTATAATGGATTAAATTAAAGCTAATCTATTTTTTGGTATATAAATACTGTCATAATAAAACCCTCGCTTTAGCTTAATCAAGAATAAATCCAACAGAAATCAGGGATGTATTTTACAAATTGCCGCAAAATTAACAAATGTACAACGCTGCAGCGAAAATTTGCATCATTTTACGACTTTGTATTTTTATAAAAACAAAACAAAAGCAGTAAGTGAGTATAGCAAAGGATTGTTTAATTAAAATATTATTTATTTTCTTTTTTTATTTATTATTTTAACTTGTAATTTAATTTCAGCATGTCAAAATCACAAAAGTCCAGAAAAACGTGGTGTATTGGGGCGGAAATGATGTTGCTGTATATGTGGGAGGAAAAGCTGTCGCAGCTCCGCGGATGTCGCAAAAACATCCATATATATGATGAAATCGCCACGGAGCTGGGAAAACATGCGTATTTCTTCTCAACGAATGAGATACAAGTAAAGATAAAAAATCTTACAAATCGGTACAGGTAACTATTTTCTTACACATATGTATGCAATTGCATTTTGTTTGAAATAATTTTGTTTTTCAGAAAAGAGAAATTGGCTGTCGGGAGTTCTGGAGGGTCACCCTCGGAGTGGCCCCATTACTTAAGAATCCACCAAATCCTTGGTGGGTTCAAAATCCACAACATCAATTATATTATTGAGGAAAGTTTTTGTAAGTACTTTGAAAATTTATTTTATTTGAAACTATATATAATAATTTTGGTTTATTTCAGATGAAAATGCGTCAACAGCAGCATCCACAGCAGCAGCAACATTAACATCTCTACCACCATCAGCAGCAACAATGGTCATTCCATCCCCACTCTCGTCACCAGCTCCAATGACCATACCATCTCCACTATCGTCACCAGCTCCATCTACTTCAGCAGCAACAATAACCATACCATCCCCACTCTCGTCACCAGCTCCATCCACATCAGCAGCAGCAGCTAAAAGAAACAATAATAAGGACATATTGGCAAAGATTGGTGAACTGGGTGGCTTAAAGAAGGAGCACATGAAGAAGTCAGAAGACTACGATGAAAAATTTTATCAATTAGAAGTAGAAAAAAAAAATCAATTAGCTCAATATTTTAAACAAAATGAAGAGTTTATGTCAAAAGTGTTGAACTACCTTGAAAAAAAATAAAATTATATTATATTAAAAAATAAAATTGTATTTGGCTTTGTATTTAATATACCGGTGGTGAAGGGGATTATAAACAATCATCAAAAATAAATTACTTACACAAATATGTTGCCAATGCGTTCCTTATTTCTGCTGCTTTAGGTTCGTTGAAATAGATGGGATATGAGGTTTCTGGTTGAGGCCGCAAGTTATCGACATTTCTTTGTACTTCTAACCACTTTCGATTAATATGGTCGTTTTCCTCATTTAAAAAATTATGCAACGCACAGCAAGTTTTAATAACGATGTTGGCATTTTTTATATGGTTATCGATGCCTTTCCCAATGCGTCGAAAACGAGCTTTTAAATGTCCAAATGCATTTTCAACAACTCTTCTGCATTTTGACAGAGTATAATTAAAATTCCTTTCGTTTTCGCTTTGATTAACATAAAAAGGGTAAGGTTTCATAAGATTTGGCATTAATCGAAACGCAGAATCCCCAAGGATTAAAATAGGTATTTTGACATTCATAATGCTCTTACTCATGTCTTGCATTAACTCGGAATTAGCAAGGTTACGTTTCAATGATGATTGTTCGAACAATTGGGAGTCGTTACATTTGCCCATTGCGCCAACATTAATATAAAGGAAGCGATATCTGAAATAATAATTTCATTAAATAAAAATACATTATAAAATGTGTACACTTTAACATACCTGTAATCAACCAATGCCAACAAAACAGTCGAGTACCACCCTTTACAGTTGTAGTAGTCCGAAGCATCCTCCTTATCGGGATGTATTTCAATATGACATCCATCTATAAGTATTTTGACAATCGTTGTATTTTTGTTATACTTATGGATATACACTTACCAAGCGCCCCCAAACATTGAGGAAATCCCAATGCCTCAAACCCATTTCTGCACTCCTCGATTTTTGATCTGGTAAGAGGGAAGTGATTTAAGTACAGCGGCTGCATAACGTCCCAGGCTTCTTGGCAGAATTCCAACAAAGCATTACAAACGGTAGTCTTTCCAACTCCAAATAAATTGGCTATGCTTCTGTACTCGGCAGATGACCCCAATGCATACAACGCAATGGCAACACGCTTCTCAACAGGGATCGCTTGACGAAACTGTGTATTTTTCTTTTCCAAATTTTTCATGAGCGCAACTAATTTTCCAAAGCTTTTGCGGGATAAACGGAAATTATTTGTGAATGTTGTGTCGTCTTGCAGTTGGCAGTCGATTTCCCAAAACGATGCAGTACGTTCCTATAAACATATTTTACTTAAATAATTGATTTTTATACCCTATACCACTATGTGGTTTGGGTATAATGACTTTGGGCTGCTGTTTGTAACAACCAAAAATATTTGACCTACACCCATCTTTAATTATACCGATCGAATCAGAATCACTATCTGATTCGATTTAACGATGTCCGTCCGTCCGTCCGTCCGTCCGTATGTGTGTCCATGTAAAGTTTGTAATCAAACTGCAGGTCGCAAATATGAATATATTTTGATGAAATTTGGTATGTAAGCTTTCATCGGCCATGGGATGAACGCTATTGAAATTGGTGAGAATCGGTCCATGTTTAGACCTAGCCCCCATACAAATGACCCCAATGAAATCAACATATATTGCCATAAGATCCAAATTATCATACAAATCTTAGTCAAATTGGGTTTGTATGTATAAATTACACCCATTAATCAGTAGTCCAAAAATGATCCCTATTGAACAACTCTTAGTCATAGGCCCCATATAGAGCTGGTTCCCGATCTTAACCTAAATCTATCAAAAAACAAAAATATTGCACTGATTCTTCTCAAATTTTGTTTGTATATATTTTTGCAAAATACAAGAGACTTTACCAAACATGGTCGGGATCGGCCCATTTTTGGGCCTAGTCCCCATATAGATATAGCATCCGATATGAACTTTTTCATATCTGCAGCCGAAAAAATTAATAAAAATCCCACTCAAATTTGGTTTATGCTTATTTTCTATATCCAGTTAGTTGGGCCTGAGAGATAGGGTCTCTAAACGCATGGTATAGGGTACCGTATAGTCGGTATAGACCGACTATAATTTTCGTACTTGTTTAACTCTTAATTTGACTCACCTTCACCCAACACAATTTTTCTTTATTTAAATTGTTATAATAAACTTTGTACAAAAGTTGAATAATTTCCCACATCATAATAAGAATTTGTCCATCGGCTTTACGCCGAATAACTCGCGTCTTTTGCAATGTATCACAAATAAATTTATCTGTGTTATGTTGCATTTTCTTCGTAATGTCCATTATGGAAATTATTTTCATAATATAATTTAAATTTTGCATTGTATTTCACTTCTTACTTTTTTTCACAAAATTTTTACTTTTCCAAAACAAAAACCATTAAAATGTAAATAAACAATTCGTTCGAACAGCTGTGCAGCAATTGTCAAACTAAAGCTACAAACTGTAGTGAGAACGGTTGGAGTTTAAAGCAGCTACGTCCAAGCCATATGCTCATTGAGCAAGCTTTTACAAAAGAGCTTTTGTGCTTTCACACCGACTATAGCTATGCGTCATCATCATGATTCTATCAGCCAATCAGATCGCGGCAAACAATGCTTGCTTTCTCACTTAGCTAAGAAAACAATGAATAGTCGATATTGTAACTTCAGGCATTAATCAGAATGAACACTCAAAAAAATATATTTAATAAATCATGGCAACAAAATTTTCCATTTGCTGAAAATTTAAACGGCGAACCGATATGCATGGTTTGTGATTCCAACGCTAATCGCAATCATAAATTTAATATTGCAAGGCATTATTATATATGCCAGAAAAAATTTTTAAATAATAATTCTGATAGACCGAAATAAGTAAATGATCTAAAATTGAAATTTCAACAGAAAAATATCCCAATAAGTCAGCTCCAATATGATACAAATTTCAACGAAAAAATTTCTTTTGTTGTTGCGCTAGTAGCAAAACGAAGCAGACCTTCTGAGGATGGGATTTTTTCAAAGATCTCTCAAAAGAAAGGTTGCTTAACTGTAAATATTTTTCGAGTAGTTTGGATGACAGCACAGACATAAATAATATGTGTCAACTAATCATACATATGTGCAAAATCAGTAGAAGAGCATCTCCAAACAATCAAAGAAATTCTTCCAGTGGTAACCTTTCATGGTCATGTCAGAGGGGAGACGTTGTATGATGTAGTTAAAATCAACGTCCTGAATTTATTTGACCAAAATAAATTAAGCGCCATTTGCACCGACGGAGCTAAAGTTATGGTTGGTAAAAATAAGGGTTTGGTGGGATTCCTTAATAGAAATGGCATAAACGTTCCTCCCTTCCATTGCATAATTCATCAACAATTAGTTTTTTCTAAAGAATTGGGTATGAATTATGCAATGGAAATCGCAGTCAAAATAATAAATAGGATAAAAGGAGGTCATAACGCATTGACACACCGTAAATTTAAAGCTTTCCTTCAGGAATTAGAAGCTGATTTCGGAGATTTGCTTTTATTTACGGAAGTGCGATGGTTAAGCAGAGGTAAATGCCTGGAAAGAATTTTTAATTTAAGGAATGAGGTTGTCGAATTTCTTGCAGATAATTCCACTCCAACTGATGACGAGTTTATTTTGGCTCTGAAAAGTAAAGATTTTAATATTGATTTAGTTTTTTTATGTGACGTAACTAGACTGCTCAATGAGCTAAACTTAAATCTACAAGGGAAAAATAAAAATATATGTAAACTAGTTTCAATAGTCGATCATTTTGAAAGAAAATTAAAAATAGTTATTGGCAACTTAAAAGAGAAAAACTTTTCCAATTTAGAAAAAACTGCTGAAGTTTTTGCAGAAAATCCAAATACAGACAAAGTTAATAGCTATGTTGGAATTATTGAAAGATTGTATGAAAATTATTAAAAAAGATTCGAAGACTTTAATTCTATTAAAAATATTTTAGATTTCCATAACTTTCCGCTTATATGTAATATAAGAGAACAAAATATAGTAGTACAAGAAGAATTAAAACTTATGAGGGAAGACTTTACAATTCCAATGGCAGAAGGAGAGACATTTTGGAAGCAAATTTGTAATGAAAAGTACCCCAAAATAAAAACTGAGATATTTAAATTGTACTCAATGTTTGGTTCCACGTATAATTGTGAGTCATAATTTTCTTTCCTAAAATTAATTTTAAATAAAAACCGGCACAATTTATCAGATAATCAAATTTCAGATCTCTTACGCATAAAAATTTATGATGGAGAAATAAACTTAGATGAAGTTATGAATTTTCAAGAGGATTAAATGAAAGCTTCGTAAATAAAATTTTTTTGGGTGTACTTTTCAACACAATACAATTGTAAGAGCTTTCAAAACATTAAAGTTATAATACGCTCGATTATAAATTTAGCTGATTATAAACGGTTGCTGGATTCCGTTGCAATCAAACACATATATATGTCAAAATATATAATTGTTACAAAGGGATTGCTTTATTATATATTTAAAATTGCACGATGGCTTTCCTTTATTCAAAATATTGAACAATGCGTGTTTTTTATTTAAGAGGAAGTTAAAAAGTAAAAAAGAAGTTGGCGAGATGCCATCACAATGTCAGAATGACATTTGATGAGTGCTGCCAATCATTTTAATACCTTAAATCTATTACAGTTCGGCCAATCTGACCTTACCATCGACCCCGATGGGGCTATATGCTACACCTGACAACTATTTAAACTTGTAGATTTCACAATATGATTATTCCCAGTACAGGGACTTATCTCTAGACTAGTAGCCGCTTCGTCTAAGTATTCATAGTCGGTATAGCAATCTACTCTACTATTTTGTCTTAAATCTAAGTGGGTGTTATCTTCATCATCTAAATATTCGTAATCGGTGTAATAGTCTACGCTACCATTTTGTCTTACATCTAAGTTAGTATTATCTTCCTCATCTAAATATTCATAATTGGTGTAATAGTCTATGCTACCATTTTGTCTTACGTCTAAGTTAGTATTATCTTCCTTATTTAAACATTCATGACCGGCACCGCCATCGTCATCCCGGCCATCGAATGCGTTTACATTAGTGCTGCTTTCACCGTCAGCCACAAGACCATCACTGGGCGGCTCCAACCACATACGCAATCTAGTCGAATCGATTACGCCTGAATAAGGGACTTGAGTTACGGAATGATTCTCTATATCTGTCACGACACACCGGTCATGACCTAAGTACTTTCGTATAACATATGGACCCTTGTATTTTGGAATTAGTTTCTTATTTTTACCCACGGTGGTATCTACATTCCTGATAACGACTAAATCTCCTTCCTCATATACCCTAGGGTTTCTATGGTGTTGTGCAAAATATCGTTGGTTATATTCCTGTGATTTACCGATGGCTCTATCGGCCTCACTTCTGATCGAGGTTATGCAACTCGGGTCACTACCGTAAGTCTCATGGAGGTATTCGGTCAACTCATCTACTATTTCCCCCCGTTGTTCAACATTAAAGAGCAGTTTACTAGGTGTCTGATTTGTTGACTTATGAACCGTATTATTCATTGCAAATTCTACTTCACTCAACTTTTGTTTCCAGTCCGAATGTTCTATAGGGTCAGTTACCTTGGCCAGCATGGCCCTTAATACCCTATTGACCCTTTCGACTTGCCCATTTGATTGAGGTGAGGCTACTGCGTTCAAGACGTGCACTATATTATTCGCCTGACAAAAGTTTTTAAAGTCACTTGAAGTGAAACAGCTCCCACGATCACTGACAATTCTCCTGGGACGGCTGTAATCCACGAAGTATCTTTGCAATGCACAGATCGTCTCCTTTGTGCCAGTATTTACCGCGTACAACTTCACAAACTTGGTAAACGAATCTACAACAACAAACACATGTCGGTGTTTAGAACTGACTGCCTCCAAAGGGCCAATGTGGTCTATGTGAAGGGTATCCCAAGGCTCGGGTCTCTTAGGAATACTGTACAAGTTCCTTTCGTTCTTTCTGGCAGGGGCGGAATAGACAATGCACTTTAGACAATTCCTAACAAATTTGGCCAATTTATCCCTCATAAGAGGAAACCAATAATGCTTCTGAATTTGTTTAAGACACTTCTCCACGCCAACGTGCCCATATTTTTCATGAGTCAACCTCATTATGTTCTCCTCAAGTTCCCTGGGTACAAATAACTGCTTGTACTGATTATATATTCGGAAGACTAACCCATTCTCTAAACTATACCCTTCTACTTCTGCCTCCTCAAGTTTCCCTTTCAATTTCCGAATGTTCTCATCGCGAGACTGCAAGATTTGGATATTAACATCAACTTCGCCTTCATTTATCGAACAAATCTCCCGCACCCTACTAAGGGCGTCCACATGCGCCATTCTTTCCCCTTTCCGATGACGAACAGTAAAGTCAAAATCAGCAAAGCCCATCGTCCACCTAGCTATTCTTGGGTTGACGACCTTTTTTTCCAACGTCAAAACCAGCGCATTACAATCTGTCACAACAGTAAAGTGAATGCCATGCAGAAACGTTCTAAACCTATCCAGTGCGTTGACGATAGCCAGTGTTTCCAGCTCAAAGCTATGATATCGAGATTCCGCATCTGTCGCGGAGCGGGAGTAATACGCCACTGGATGAAATTTCCCATCGTCTTGTTTTTGAAGCAATACGGCCCCATACCCACTAGAACTGGCATCTGTGTGTAGCTCCGTTTCCCGACTCGGGTCAAATACACTTAAAACCGGTGCTTTAGTCAAACAGTCCCTCAGAGTAAGAAATGCATTCAAGCAATCATCATTCCAATGAAATGGTACATTGTTCCGAACCAACAGATTCATCGGCCGGGCAATACGTGAGAAATTCGGAACGAACCGTCTGAAGTAAGAGAAAAGTCCCAGACACTTCTGCACCTCCTTCGCATTCCTGGGCATGGGATAACGAGCAATCGCCTCCACATGAGCCTTGCTGGGTCTAATGCCCTCGCGACCTACAAGGTACCCTAAATATTCAATTTCCTGATAACCAAATTTACACTTTTCTAAATTCAACCGAAGCCCCGCTTTGGCTAGTTTAGCCAGTACCTGTCCCAAGATCTCCACGTGTTCCTGAAAGTCTACTGTCGCAATGCAAATATCATCCAGCTACACAACTATTTTCCCTTGGTCGATCAAAGATTTCATCACCTGACAGATTGCCCTCTGAAAAACAGCCGGGGCATTGCATATGCCAAAAGGCATGTAATTATATTCTTATTGACCCATCGGGGTCACGAATGAAGTGATATGCTTCGAATTTTCTTCCACCGGTATCTGGTGGAACCCGTTTTTGAGGTCCAAAATGGAGAAGAAGGCTTTTCGCCCCAAAAACGCCAAACAATCTTCTATAAGGGGAAGTGGGAACCTATCCTTTACTACCAGCTTATTCAATGCACGATAATCAACGCACATTCTTAGTTGTCCACTTTTCCTCCTGACCAGAACAATTGGGGACGCATAAGCAGAATCACTATGCCTTATGATACCCTCCGCCAATAATTCATTAATTGTCCTTTGGACCTCCTCATTTTCCTTTACCGACAGTCTACGAGGGCTACTAAACACTGGTACATCACTAGTCAATCTGATCTTCATTTCGTACGAATGAAACTTTCCTACCCTATCAATGCATTTCACATACCTCTCTTCAATGACAGAATCTATAATCTCCCTTTCCATTGCATTGAGAAACTCACTAACCTGTATACCCTTTCCTAAGTTACCTTCGGCCCTCGTTGTCATTGTCATCCCCTCTCTTATAGCACTTAATTGCGCATTCACAAGACCTTCTCTGTCGCATTCACCTATCTCTGTCACAACTTCTACCTCTGTCACATCTTCCGATTCGGCCGGTTGGAGCCCCCCCCCAGAACAAATCTTGTATAAACCGAACCGAGCGAGTGCACCAGAGACTTCGTTAACAAACATTGTATTTTCTCTTTTGCAATTCAAATTTATTAATTGTTCTTTTTTATAACAAAATTTTTTTTTTTTTCTGACATAAAAAAATATTTAATTTATATAGTAAATCGCTGCCGATTAATAGGGGCAGTAAGGCTTCGTTATCGCCCAAGATCAAAAAGTTGTGGGTTATTTCTTGTTGCCCAAATTTTATGCGAGCTTCAACGGTTCCAAAAGTACTTAGCTGCCTATTTCCGATTCCCCTAAACCTAGTCAGCTTCGGGGTTCCCGCGACAGGAAAAGGCACTGCGGACCTCATGATAAAGCTAATAGGACTACCCGTATCAAATAAAGCGAAAAGAGAAATTACTTTCGTGCACTCATTCGTCTCGAAAGCAACACTTACCAGATTTCTTGCATCTAACCGCTCGGTCAGAAGCCGCATCTCGTCATCCTCCAGATGTGCAGCGGTTGCAGTACGCCCAGCCGCCCGTCGTGGACATTGGTGGCGAGTATGGCCCGGTTGGTTGCACACAAAGCATGAGTTCGGCAACCGACGGGGTGCAGGGCAGGCGCTTTGATAGTGCCCATATTTGAAGCAGTTGTAGCAGCGCACTGTTGATAGGTCAATTGGGGCTGCACCCTTCGACACAGGCTGCGCTGCCTTCCCCTTGGTTGTCACTGACGTCAGCACGGACTTCTCTGGGACACGTCGCTTCTTCTCATAGCGGTCGACCAGCACTTTCAGCTCGGCGATAGTATTGGCTCCATACAGCATGGAGATCTGGGCCGACTTATCATTCAGGCCATCGATTATGAAATCGATTAAATCGATTTCCGGTACATCAGCTCGGCTGGCGATGTATTGCATCTCGAGTACGTACTGCCGGGGTGTTTCCGTTGCCTTGATCTGGCGAGCCCTGAGCATTTTGAAGACATCTTGCATGGTAAAAGCACGTTTGAACTCTGTGAGTAGGGCACATTTTAATTCGGCATAATTGCGTGCTGAGACAACGTCGGCAAAGCGTCTAGCATGACCCGCTAGGAGGTGGCGAGTTGCCACCAACATGTCTCGTTCGCCATACCCAAAAATAACAAAGGCACTCTCCAGGTCCGCGATCCATTTGCAGACATCTTGAACCTCTGACCCATTAAAAACGCTGACCATCGCTGTAAGCATTCCGAGATCAATGTGCCGGGTTTCCGCAACGTACTCCCCAACACCGCACATACGCTGCGACTCCGCCAATTCTCGTCGTTTGCGTGCTATGGCCAGCTGCCGGTCAAGATGCGCCTCCTCAGATGCCAATGCATCGACATAGCATACCACCTCTGCCTGCTTCTGGGCCTCTGCCACTGATTCTGTAGCTGCTGTTGCCACTGTTAGTGCTGCGGCGGCCGCTGTTGTTGCCGCTGTTGCCACTGATGTGGCTGCCGCTGGCGCTGTGAGAGCCACTGTTGGTGCTGCAGCTGCCGCTGTTATTGCTGCCATTGGTAGTGCAGCTGCCTCTGTTCTTACTGCAGCTGGTACTGCAGTTGGTGCTGCTGTTGTGTTACGGGTTTGTCTGGTAGACATTATTTAAGACCCCACACCTGAATTTTATAATACGCTGGATTATAAATTTAGCTGATTATAAACGGTTGCTGGATTCCGTTGCAATCAAGCACATATATATGTCAAAATATATAATTGTTACAAAGGGATTGCTTTATTATATATTTAAAATTGCACGATGGCTTTCCTTTATTCTAAATATTGAACAATGCGTGTTTTTTATTTAAGAGGAAGTTAAAAAGTAAAAAAGAAGTTGGCGAGATGCCATCACAATGTCAGAATGACATTTGATGAGTGCTGCCAATCATTTTAATACCTTAAATCTATTACAAAGTATGTGTATTTGGCCGTAGCTGGTTTAAAGTATAAAGCTAGTGCGGATTAAGCTGCAGTGAAAACGCAGTATAAACGACAACCATTTTTGTGTTGTTTATTCAATCGATAAAAACTTAAATTTTTAGGTTGAAATGTCGCCATACATAAATAAAAATCATAAAATAGTGAAAATATTTTGCTTTAATTAAAAAACTTTTTTATATAAATAAAAAAAATTAAATAGCATATTCAATTCATTATTTCATTTTCAAATGAATACACAGAAATATTAGTAAAAAAATAAAGATATTAAACATAAACATAAAATCATCCTGTCAAACACGAAGTAATTTGTTTTTTTCTATTCTTCTTTGTGTTTTTCGCTTATTTTGACAGAGATGCCACTCGTTTACAATTTAAATAAATAGAAAAATAGATTTGTCGACTGTCGTTAAGATGTATGTACTTAGTGAATCACTTAATCCTTAGTGCAAACAACAATAGCTGTCGATATATTTTGCGATTGTCGGATCGTTGAAATTTACAGAATCACACTACAGAAAACATTAATTTAAATTCAATCAATTTTAGAAAACCTCAAATGATATTTAAGAATTGCGAACATAACAACTGTTACATAAATAAACGCAATTTGATGAGAATGTTATTTTTTATATATAAATTTTCACACTTTTTTTTGGATGAAAATTTGAAGTTTTTCAGAAAATAAAGAGAACAAATTATTTTAATTCAAATGTTTGGGACATTTGGTTTTTTGCGTTTGGCATCCCTAATTTGAATATTTATTATTATAAATTTATTCTCTATGTTTTCCAAATATGGCAATATTTTAATAAAAAAATTGAGAGAGTTTTTTTTTGGTTATTATTTTGTTACTCCATCCGCCCTATATGGCCGCAATGAAGAAATATTTGGCCAGTTAAAAGAAACTATACAGCCATCTCCAATTAGCACGATTTAATGCATACAGCCACCACGGAATATCAGATTAAAGCTAAGGCTTAGAAAAACGTAAAAAGGTTTCCATACAAAAAACGTAAAAAGGTTTCCATACAAAAAATCTATGGTAAAATAATTGTGCAAAACCACTTTCAGAAAAAAACTAAGGTCTGTAGCATAAAGCACCGTGTATCAAATTAAAGCAAAGGGTTAGAAAAACTTAAAAAGGTTTCCATACAAAAAATTTATGGTAAAATTTTTGAGCAAGAGTACTTTTGGAAAAAAGCTAAGGTCCGTAGCATAAAGCACCTTTCATCAAATTAAAGCTAAGAGTTAGAAAAACGTAAAAAGGTTTCCATAAAAAAACGTAAAAAGGTTTCCATACAAAAAATCTATGATAAAATATTTGCGGAAGACAACTTTTTGGAAAAAAAACTTAGGTCCGTAGCTTAAAGCATGGTATATCAAATTAAAGCTAAGAGTTAGAAAAACGTAAAAGGTTTCCATACAAAAAATCTATGATAAAATATTTGCGCAAGACCACTTTTGGAAAAAAACTAAGGTCCGTAGCTTAAAGCACGGTATATCAAATTAAAGCTAAGAGTTAGAAAAACGTAAAAAGATTTCCATACAACACATCTATGGTAAAATTTTGGAGCACGCCCACTTTTTGGAAAAAAAGCTAAGGTCCGTAGCATAAAGCACGGTATATCAAATTAAAGCTAAGACTTTGAGCAAGATCACTTTTGGAAAAAATAAGGTCCGTAGCATAAAGCACGGTATATCAAATTAAAGCCAAGAGTTAGAAAAGCATAAAAATTTTTCCATACAAAAAATCTGTGGTAAAATTTTTGCGCAAGACAACTGTCGGGTCAGATCACCAATAAGGGTGCCATCACTGTTGATGGTGTCGTCACTGTTATTGTTTTGTCGTTTGTCTATCCCTTTCTCTACTTGTTTACGTGTTGTATATTGTAGTTAGCTAACCAACAACAAACACTGTTGGCACGCTAACACAATATACATACATACGTCTCTCATGTTATTGAGTGAGAGTTAACTGTTCTTTTCGTTAAGTAGTTATACCCTATACCACTATGTGGTTTGGGTATAATGACTTTGTGCTGCTGTTTGTAACAACCAAAAATATTTGACCTAGACCCATCTTTAATTATACCGATCGAATCAGAATCACTTTCTGAGTTGATTTAACAATGTCCGTCCGTCCGTCCGTCCGTCCGTCCGTCCGTCCGTCCGTCTGTGTGTCCATGTAAAGCTTGTAATCAAACTGCAGGTCGCAAATATGAATATATTTTGATGAAATTTGGTATATAAGCTTTTATCGGCCATGGGATGAACGCTATTGAAATTGGTGAGAATCGGTCCATGTTCAGACCTAGCCCCCATACAAATTACCCATATGAAATCGACATAAATTTCCATAAGATCCAAATTGTCATATAGATCTTACTTACATTGGGTTTGTATGCGTTCATTACATCCACTAATGAGTAGTCCAAAAATGATCCCTTTGACCCCATATAGAGGTGCTTCCCGATCTTCACTTAAATCTATTAAAAAACAAAAATATTGCACTGATTCTTCTCAAATTTTGTTTGTATATTTTTTGCAAAATACAAGAGACTTTACCAAACATGATCAGGATCGGTCCATTTTTGGACCTAGTACCTTTATAGATATAGCATCCGATATGAACTTTTTCATATCTGCAGCCAAAAAAATTAATAACAACCCCACTCAAATTTGGTTTTTGCTTATTTTCAATGTCCAGTTAGTTGGGCCTAAGAGATAGGGTTTCTAAACGCATGGTATAGGGTATCGTATAGTCGGTCTAGACCGACTATAATTTTCTTACTTGTTTGTTATTTACTTTGTCTTGTGATCTTCATATATATATTGTAAATTAGTTTTAAGAAAAGCAGTCGTAGTCGAATCTTTTAATAAAGAACATTGAAATTTAATATAGTGCGTTTGATAGTTTTTAGTTATTTTTTATTAACTTTAATTTTTTACCAAACATTTTTGGCGACCGTGACAGGACGGTCAGTGTTTAATTAAATTTATATTTTATATTTATTTTTTGTTCGGATAAAAAACTAATTGGCCCGTAGAGCCACTACAAAATAAAAAAGACGTTTTTGATATATGCAACAATCGTGCCACGCAGTTCTCATTATTGTCGTTGGAGATAACTTAGGTGTTACAGTTGCTGATATACATACGTTTTCGTTTCGAAGTTTTTTAAGCCGACATTAACCACTGCCGTCAATAACAATTTTGAAACAGAATTAAATTATAAAATTTTAATTTTGTAAATAAAACAATTTGTCTTCGTTTGCTCACCGAATTAATTTAGGTGATATTTCAACAATTTAGTAGCCCTTTTGTGGAATTTTTATATATATTAAAATTTGGAAATTTTAAACAGTGCCGTTATTCTAAATACATAAGTGGTACATATATAAAAATAAGATCGCGCTTTTTTCATTTACATAGAAACTAAACAAGTGTTTCAATTCCGAAGTGGTTCTTTGTAATTTTATTTGTAAAATTTTTGATTTTTCAAAATGGCTAACAATGATGATGAAACTATTAATACTAGTGGCTCAGACTTAGCTTCGTTGAAACAACAAAGATCCACTATGAAACGAAACATAACTAACCTACAAAAGAAAAATGAAAAAGATGGCGACAAAGTTGATTCAACCATTTTGCAATGTCGGATGCAAATTTTAGAAGCTTATTTTAAGGAAATTTGTCATATACAAGGACAGATTGAAAAATTAAGCCCCAACGATAATTATCGAAGTGATTTAGAAGAAGTTTTCATCGCTGCCAAAGCAAAGTTGTTGTCCCATATAAATAAAAGTCGTTGCTCAACTTCAGCAGAACATAGTTTTTTGAACGCTTCAATGTCGGGAGTGTTACATCAAAGCAGATTGCCATCGTTGAAGTTGCCACGATTTGATGGGAAGTATGGCGACTACAAAAGATTTATTACAACGTTTAATAATATGGTCCATGAGAATTCATTTATTATTTCATCAATTATTTATTGAATTGCCTTTCTGGCCCTGCTTTAGCTGTTATGGAACCATTCCAGGTAACGGATGAGAATTACTATTATAATACCCATAATACCTAAAACACAAATTATATGAATTAGCACTTTTGCAATTATTCTTCTTTAATAATTGCGAGTACACATTTTCTTCGTCTGGATTATTTCCTGACAGACGACATACATTTTATATTTTTTATTCCAAATTAAATTTAAGCATAAGTTTGCTTCGTTCCCAATATATAAAATTGCAACGAAACACACTTATGATAAATAATTTTCAAGTTAAATTTAAGAACCAATAACATCCGTTAAACATAAGTTTGCTTCGTTCCCAAGATATAGAATTGCAACGAAACACACTTATGCTAAACATTTTTCAAGCTAAATTTAAAAACCAATAACATATATATATAATTGCAACAAATACATTTTGGCTGAACTAAAATATGCTAACACAAGTTGATTTGTTCCCAAACTACACCGGAAACAAAACACACTTATGATTTTCGAATTAAATACAAAAACAATAACATAAGTTTGCTTCGTTACCAATACGTAAAAATGTACTGAAACGAAACACACTTATGACAAATATTTTTGGCGAAATCAAAATTGCTAACATAAGGTGTTTGTTACCAATGCATTTATACAGGAAACAAAACACACTTATGAAATGACGAAATGACAAATGTATCTAGAATAAGTTTTAGCTATAGAATATAAACCAATGTAAATTTGGAAATTAAGGCAGTAATAAAAAAGTCAGTAATAAAGGTAGTTTAAGATTGATCAGAAAAAAACAATTTGTCGTTTTTTTTATTTATTAAAAATAATAAAGTTTTTTTTTAAAGTATTGAAAAATCAATACATTAATTGGCGCAGTCGGTAGGATACTCGGAGTATCCCGCGAATTAATTTAATATTAAATTAATAAAAAAAAGGAAAATCCTTTTTTTTCGCGAGTTACCAGACTTTTAAGTCTTCACCGAGATCCGCGTAAGAACTATTCTAAAATTTTACAAGTGAATTGTGAAAAAATTTTCAAAACGGTGAAAGAAAATTTTTTTTTATAAACTGTTGCTGAAAACGAAGAAAACTCTTCTAACCAAAACACTAAAAAGTGAAACAAAATTAATATATATTTTTCTTAACTGTTGCTGAACAAAAGGAACACTTTTACAAACAGGAACTTATATCTAAAAGTGAACATTTTTTTAAACAATATTGTTCAAAACGAAAAACTGTTGCTGAAATAAAAATAAACTGTTTTAAAAACCGATTAAATCAGAAGCAACGAATGCAATTAAAATCCGCTGTGTGAAAAGAAAGAAAGCCGTCAGAAACCAGAAGCACCGAAACACATTCAACAAAATAAAAACAAAAAACATCAGTCAACCAGAAAACATCAACCAACAAGAAACATCAGAAGATATCAACACCCTAGAGAGAAAGAATATTTACCAACCCCATCTCCATTCAAAGTAAGAATAGATATTTTAAACTATATTATTATAAAATTATATTATTAAAATTATTATTTTAAACAAATTGAATCAATATATATTGTAAATTAAATTACGTCCTTGATGACCGACATAAGAGACACTTCGACAAAATAGACCAATCAATACAGGAAAAGAAGAGAGAAAAAGGGACGAAAGGACATTTAATTATAGTAAAGAAAATTTTTTCATGAGTAGCGACGAGTCTAGCGATTACGAGACCGGTGGCTCTAGCACAGAAACCTTTCTTTGGGTGACTGACGAGGACTCGGGTGTAGAAAACGACCTAAGAAGGACTGAAAGTAGAAGAAGAATACTTCTATCTAGGGAACGTAGGATAGACCCACTTAAATACTTAGACAGACTTCCCGAATTTAACGGAGATTACAGAGATCTACAGAATTTTTTGAATTTAGTAGATAGAGTCCATCCTATTTTGACAGCTTATGATGCACCTTCACAATATTTATTTTCCGATATGATAAAGAGTAGGCTAAAAGGAAAAGCTAGGGAAGTTATTGAAATAAATTGCCAGGCACAATCATGGGACGATATAAAAACAGTTTTGATAAATAACTTTGGTGAAAGGAGTAGCTTAGAGGAGCTATTTGATAGACTGAAAAGCGTTAGCTTTAGAAATAATAGTGTAGAATTTTATAATGAAATCAAACAGAGACTAAGGAGTTTAAATAATAAAACAGTTTCAATACTTGGAAACGGAGAAGCAGCGAATGAATGTGCGAGAAACAATATGCGTACGGCACTAAATGTGTTTAAAGAGAAAATGCCAGAACCCATGAGAACAATACTAACGTGTAGGAACCCTGATAGTTTAGAAAACGCTATGGAAATTCTATTTCAGGCTGGATACGCTTATACCACAAACAATAACGGAATAATCGGAAAACAGGGGAAATCTTACCAAAAACAGGACCAACAGAAATTTAAGAAAAACGATAATTCAAATAGGCAACAACAGGGAACACGGATTTTTTCGAATAATAAATTCCAAAATAATGGACTACAAAACAACGCCAGAAACAATAACCTCCAAAACAACACTAGGTTCGAAAACAATCATGGGTATACGCCCTGGAATAATATACAGAACAGTAGATATTCTCAAAATAATTCGACACAACAAGGGTATAATTATCGATCAAATCAGGGAAATTATGAACAAAGACAATATCACCGTAACGACCCACGTCCCGAGCCTATGGACATAAATATGGTCGAAAACGATCATCACCAATTCAATCCAAAGGACAATGAATATAATAATCAGAACAAATATTATCGCACACAGAATTATTACAACAGTCAAGACCAGAAACATAGACCCTCGAACCAACCTAATAATCCTTTACCTATTATGCAAGGCCAAGACCAACGTAATTACATTTCAGAAAATTTTCATTTTCGGGCCTCACAGGAGAATTACCCCATATAATTGTTAAAGGAAAATTAAAATTTATTATAGATTCCGGAGCCACACACTCCATTGTGAACCCTGGAATATGCGACCCAAAATGGAGAATAGAATCTAAGCCTTTGACCCTTAAAACGTTACAGAATCAGATCAGGACTACAATTATTTATAGAGTTCCTCTTTTTTCCGAGTTAGGAAAGGAAAATGATAAATTAGATTTAATAGAATGTAAATTTCATAATTTCTACGATGGTATAATTGGCAACGACGTATTAAAACGTTTTAGAGCCATAATAGATTACAAAAGTAACACATTGATTATCAACAATCGACAGGTCCCTCTGATATACGGAAAGACTCGTGCGATTAATGACAAGAATGTCACAACCATCAATGCCAGGAATTTTTGCGTCATAGACGACGAATTTCAGAAAAAATCAGCGTTATGCCAAATACGCACCTCACATATGAATCCCGAAGAAAGGACCGAAATAATAAAAATAATTAAAAGATATAATAATATCTTCTACCACCCTGATTCTAATTTGACATTTAGGAACTCCATAAAACACAGAATTAATACTATTGATAACATTCCAATCTTCACAAAATCTTATCGATACCCCTACATCCACAAGACTGAAGTACAAAAACAAATCCAAGAGATGCTAGATAGTGGTATAATCCGTCACAGTAAGTCACCATATTCAGCACCCATATGGATAGTTCCAAAAAAGGATGACGCAAGTGGAACAAAGAAATGGAGATTAGTTGTGGATTACCGAAAGCTAAACGAAGTAACTGTAGATGATCGATACCCTATACCAAATATAGACGAAATACTAGATAAACTAGGAAAGTGTATGTATTTTACCACATTAGATTTGGCAAAAGGATTTTACCAGATAGAAGTTGATGAAACCGACATACATAAAACTGCTTTTACAGTTGAAGGAGGTCATTACGAATTCCTCAGAATGCCATTCGGACTGAAGACAGCCCCGGCAACGTTTCAACGCCTTATGAACACAGTTCTAAAGGACTATATTAATAAGATATGTTTAGTGTATTTAGACGACATAATAATATTTTCAACATCCCTGCAAGAACACGTCCAATCAATAAATTTGATTTTTAAATGTCTCGAAGACGCCAACCTAAAAGTCCAATTAGATAAATCTGAATTCTTTAAAAGAGAAACAGAGTTTTTAGGACACATAGTGACCCAAGAAGGAATAAAACCAAATCCTTCGAAAATAGAATGCGTTCTCAATTTTCCAATTCCTAAATCTCAGAAACAGATAAAACAATTTTTAGGACTTACGGGATATTACCGTAAGTTTATCAAAGATTATTCGCAACTGGCAAAGCCAATGACAAAATATCTGAAAAAAGACGCAAAATTGGACATTGAGGATCCTTCATACCGAAAATGCTTCGACACTCTAAAGAAAATACTGACGAATGACCCAATATTAGCCTATCCCGACTTTTCGGCAATGTTTACACTAACCACAGATGCAAGTAATTATGCACTTGGCGCGATATTATCCCAAAAAGATAGACCAATATGTTTCGCAAGTCGAACCCTAAATGCACACGAGATCAATTATAGTACCATTGAAAAGGAACTACTTGCCATAGTTTGGGCAACTAAATATTTCCGACCTTATCTATTTGGAAGAAAATTCTTAATAGAAACGGACCATAAACCCCTCACATGGCTTTTCTCAATGAAAGAACCAAATTCAAAATTTGTTAGGTGGAGGCTAAAGTTATCGGAATTTGATTATAACATAAAATACAAAAAGGGAACTAAGAATTCAAATGCAGACGCCTTATCTAGGATTATACCCGAACCTCCAGAGATAAATACAATGGAACACACAACTGGAATAAAAGAAGTCGCATCACCCATTAATTTCTACAAAAATCAAATAATCATAACGAAAATATACTCAGGCTCTACGAGAATGAAAACTACGAAAATATTCCGTAATACAAGGAAAGTTTTTCATTTTAAGGAAATGGATCGAGCAACTGCGATAACTTTAATCAAGAATCATTTCAACCCTGATCAAATCAATGCAATTATCATTGATGACAGTTTTTATCAAAATTTCAAAGATACATATGACGAAATATTTTCGGCTAACAAACATTTCAGAGTTATAAGATGCAGAAATAAATTCACTGATATAGAAGACGAAACTGAACTGACAAAAATTATCGAGCTGGAACATCTTAAGAAGAATCATAGGGGAATCCAAGCTGTATACGAAGAATTAAAATTCAAGTACTACAACCCGAATCTAAAGTTGAGAATAACTCAATTCATAAATAATTGCGAAATATGCACTCTAGAAAAGTACGATAGGAACCCTCCTAAAATACCGTTTAAAATAACGGAAACACCTACCAAACCACGAGAGATAGTACACATAGATGTATTCTATACCCTAGATAAAAAATTATTCATGACTATGATTGACAAGTTTTCAAAATTTGCCATGGCCTTCCAAATTAATGGAAGATCTTGGACAGAATTCAAGACAAAACTACTGCATATAATAAATACATATGGGAAAATAGGAAAGATAATCGTCGATAATGAATTAGGCTTCAAAGCAATTCCCATGCAACAATTTCTGAACAATGAAGACATTAACATACATTTTGCATCCAATAGCAATCATACTTCAAATGCGGACGTAGAAAGACTTCATAACACTATTAACGAACACATAGGACTATTAAGACATGATGAAAAGAACAAAGACGAGACAATGGAAGAAAAAATGTTTAGAATCATAGGATTCTACAATAATACAGTGCACAGCACAACTGGCATTAGGCCAATAGACTTCATTAATGGAAAGATACATGAAAACGACTATATGAGAATCCACGATATAATCACCGCAAAGAAAGAAAAATATATCCATAGAATGAATAAGGATAGAAAAGACGTAGAATTGGAAAACGGAACTAATTTTATTAGGGAAATTAGAGGTGGAAAAAACCACCGGAAATATAGGAAAATTAACTCAAATAAAATAGATGAAGAACATATAGAAACTATAAAAACCAAACACAAATATTATAAGACCCACGTACGACCCAAGAAAAAATATCAAGATAGGGACAACCCAACTATCAAAATTAGATAATGACCGATCCCACTTAATTTCAGATGATTTGGATAATAATAATGACTCTCTTTGGAACCATTACGATGCAGACAATTGACATTGTGGACCTAACAGCGAATAACGGAATTATACCAATTAAAACTGCAGACTTTCGACCCATTGAGGACTACAACAAAGTATTACATATCATTAACTTAACTGAATACCAACAAACATTAGAATTTCTGGAAAATAATATCGAAACCCTCAAACAAACAACATTTGAAACCGGACCCTTAATGAATACAATAAGACAAAATTTCATTTTATTAAAGAAAAAGATAGAAAATTTAAGTCCCCATTTTAAGACTAAACGAGGACTAGTGAATGCGCTTGGAAAAGGACTTAAGATAATAGCAGGTACAATGGATAGTGAAGACGAGAAACATATACAAGACAAACTCAACATCCTATACGATAGAGAAATGAACATGACGAAAGATTTAAATGACCTCACCACTTTTAATAACGTTATAACCTTGCAGATACGAAATATAACTGACCACATAAATAGCCAACAATATCAGGTTGAAAAATACATAAATAAATTCAAAAACATCATACAGAACAAAATAGCGACTTTAGAAGATGAAGTAACCTTCATGTCCCAAGTGTACCAAATAAACAATGACATTTCACTATTAAAAGATCACGTAGACGACATTGGACAAATAGTATTTTCAAGTAAACTAGGAATAATACCTACTGACATTTTGACTCAAACAGAACTAGACCTCATAACAAATTTCGATAGTTACACGAACATAAAGACAACCGTTGCACTACACGAAAAAAATCTAATAATAATTCTACTAATACCTATATATTCAGACCAAAAACTTACGAAAATTATGTTCGAACCCATTCCGAATTCTTCTAATAGATCGGTAGTTCTTGAGACTTCCGAGATTTTGACTGACATTAATAATAATATATTTAAGGCGAACGTCAAAGATGACCTAAAAAGAAATCTAGTAACTATAGAAGACGAATGTTTAGAGAGCATTCTTAACTTTCGAGAAGCGAACTGTAACATGAAAATACTAAACGAAACAAAAGTTGTAGAAGTCATTCAAGGCGTACTAGTATTTAAAAACTTTTTTAGTAACATAACACATAATTGTAATAATGAAAAAATAAACAAATATGGAAATTTTATGATAAAATTTGAAAATTGTAAAATATATATACAAAATAAAACATTTACAAATTTAAACGTTAAAATCCATGAAAAACTTTTGTTACCAAATATGTTCGTAAAAATTAAGGAAAAACCAAACACTACTATAACTGATATAAAACTAGAATCATTATATTTAAAACAACTAGAATATGACGAAAATATTGATAAAATTATTTACCACAATAGAAAAGTAAAAGCATTTAACTACAGCATCAGTGGATTAATTATCATATCTATTATAATAATAATTGTAGTATTTAAATCAAAAACCAATCAAAAATTTGTGATTTCGTCGGAGCCTCAATGTAACGGTGGGGGTATTATAATACCCATAATACCTAAAACACAAATTATATGAATTAGCACTTTTGCAATTATTCTTCTTTAATAATTGCGAGTACACATTTTCTTCGTCTGGATTATTTCCTGACAGACGACATACATTTTATATTTTTTATTCCAAATTAAATTTAAGCATAAGTTTGCTTCGTTCCCAATATATAAAATTGCAACGAAACACACTTATGATAAATAATTTTCAAGTTAAATTTAAGAACCAATAACATCCGTTAAACATAAGTTTGCTTCGTTCCCAAGATATAGAATTGCAACGAAACACACTTATGCTAAACATTTTTCAAGCTAAATTTAAAAACCAATAACATATATATATAATTGCAACAAATACATTTTGGCTGAACTAAAATATGCTAACACAAGTTGATTTGTTCCCAAACTACACCGGAAACAAAACACACTTATGATTTTCGAATTAAATACAAAAACAATAACATAAGTTTGCTTCGTTACCAATACGTAAAAATGTACTGAAACGAAACACACTTAAGACAAATATTTTTGGCGAAATCAAAATTGCTAACATAAGGTGTTTGTTACCAATGCATTTATACAGGAAACAAAACACACTTATGAAATGACGAAATGACAAATGTATCTAGAATAAGTTTTAGCTATAGAATATAAACCAATGTAAATTTGGAAATTAAGGCAGTATTAAAAAAGTCAGTAATAAAGGTAGTTTAAGATTGATCAGAAAAAAACAATTTGTCGTTTTTTTTATTTATTAAAAATAATAAAGTTTTTTTTTAAAGTATTGAAAAATCAATACATTAATTAATTACCCCAAGGGTCTGGAGCGGTTACAGGAACGATATGACAATAAGGTATTAATTTTTCTTGAACATATTACTGCTCTTTTTAATGTTTCTCAAATGTCCAAGGGTGATTGTATCTCATTACGTAACATCATTGATACTGTTTCGGCGATTCGTGGTTCGCGTTTGTCGCTTGGTTCGGAAATAGACGTCATGAATGCAATAATAATTCATATTGTTTTATCAAAGCTGGATGACGGATCCAGAGAAAATTATGATGAAAAACAGGAATTTAAATCACTACCATCTTGGGACACATGCTACAATATATTGAGCCATCGTTGCCAATTTTTGGAAAGTCATGGTAAGAAAAGTGATTCAAATCATAAACATAGTGGTTTCAAACCAAAATCGAACGTCAATCGACCTGTAAATACTTTTGTGAATTCGAACACAAATTCAACTTGTGCATACATATTGCAACAGCAATGAACATCATATTGCAACCTGTACTTCATTTTTGTCGCTCGTAGTGTCGGAGCGGTTTAACTTTGTAAAACGTAATGGAAATCGCATCAATTGCCTTCGAAAGGGTCATTTGGTTTCGAAATGTCCCTCTAAATTTCGGTGTCGAGTTTGCCAATCTCCACACCATTCTACGCTTCATATTTTCATGGTTCCCGATCAATCTGGAACATCATCGACAAATCTTGGTCAAACCCAAAGGCCCTTAACTAGTCATGGTAATCCTGTGTCATTGGTAGCTCGGTCGTTTAAGAGAGCCATAATACCAGCTGCTGTGGTTCTCATTAAAGACATATTTGGATCGTCTCAACCGGTACTACTTGATTCCTGTTCTGAAATCAATTTTATTACAGAAGAAGTTGCGAAAAGGCTCAAGTTACAATTTCGTCCAAATTCTCAAGATGTTTCTGGTATCGGTGAGGTCCGAACGAAAATCAAATTTTCTGTCGCAGCTACGATTAAATCACGTGTATGCTCGTTCCAGTGGTCCTCAACCTTTGCTGTAACAAAGTCAATTTCTGCTCAACAGCCTGGTGAATTTATTACGACATCAAATTGGAAAATTCCTGAAACGATTGAATTAGCTGACCCATCGTTCTTCAAGCCTCAAAAAATCGATTTGTTAATAAGCACTGAGGTATTCTTTGATTTATTGCTCGATGGACGTTTATCATTAGGAGAAGGCATGCCTTGTTTGATTAATACAGTTTTTGGATGGGTTGTTGGTGGAAAATACAACTCTCCATCTGCTTCTACAGCTCTTACGTGCAACTTGGCAATCGATTCGTCAACAGAAGTTTTAGACAACATGTTTGCGTATGTAGCAAAAAATATATGAAAAATAAAAACACAATATAGTATAAGGTTTTTGGAAAGAGAAAATAAAATCTCTATTTTATTTGTATATACAAGATGTATTATCTTTTTTAAAATATAGTTATGTATAAACAATCACATTTATTCGACTATTCATATTTCAATAAAAGAACCGTAAATTATCAACCCTCTTTAGTTAAATTCCTAGAACAATCTTTAAGTGCTTTACATAAACAATAATGTTTGGTTATTTATTGATTTCTTTGTGTGTGGCCAAACTCCACTAGCACCGAATATTGAAATATGAATGGTCTATTTACATTTAAGTTAATAATAACAAATGTTTTATTTTACACTAGAAATAAGTTTACAACGATAGTGATCTTTTAGTTTATAATAGCGTCACTTACTTTTAATAAAGCGAGTTTATTCCCAACCACAAACCAAACAACATCCTCTTTCTTTAACCGGAATAATACGTAAAATCTAAATACGTAATTATATGCACAACGGATGGTGCTAATGTGTACGAAGGTACCAAAACGATTGATTTTATAAGTTAAAAAATAAAAGAGAGAAGGTGGCGAGCAATATTTAAGTACCGTTAACGGTTTTACTAGTTAAAATCTATGTAAACACTCCTTTCAACGATGTATAAAAAAAGGAGTTTCATAGATTTTAACGCAGAATTAACCCAAAAATGGCTAATTGACTCAAAGGTGGAAAAGTACAAAGAAAATATTAAATTGTACTTAAACATTGCCGGCCGCCTTGCAACATCAAGGTGTGTTGCAACAATAATACTTTAACAAATATCTTAAATATCTTCAAATATGGCGTAGTTCAGTTTAAAAATGTGAGCTTGAATTCAATTTATTAAATTTTTTTTTTTTTTTTTTTTTAACACTTAAAGTTAAATTGGCCAGTAGGGACCTCGACGTAACAATTTTCCATAGGCCAGTAGGGACCCCAATGGAAAATTGATTATAAATAAGTATGAGCCAGTAGGGACTCTACAATTTGAGCCAGTAAGGACTCTACATATGAGCCAGTAAGGACTCTACAATGAGGATGGGCCAGATATGAAAAAAAAAATGTAAATTATTCGGTCAAAATGACCAGTTTGGTTATTGGTCGTTTTACAACCTTTATACCATAAATAGAACCCACTGCAATCTGACTTTCCTTGAGAAATATCTTAAAATCCTTCTCTAATTCACGCGATGCACCTACGAAATTTGTGCCATTATCCGAAAATAAAGTGTAGGGGCAACCTCGTCGAGAAATAAATCTGTGAAAGGCAGATAAAAAAGTAGGCGTCGATAAATCAGACGTGGCCTCTAAATGAATTGCTTTCGTAGAAAAGCAAACAAAAATACAAACGTAGCCCTTCGTTATCCTACAAGCTCTGCCCGTGAAACTTTTGATGTCAAAGGGACCAGCAAAATCAACGCCCGTTGTCATAAATGGTCTAGTAAGATTAGTTCTTTCGGGGGGCAGAGCCGCCATAATTTGACGACAAGATACTTTACGGTCAATAATACACCGTTTACAACGACCAATGATTCCACGAATTTTCGACTTCAAGCGTGGAACCCAATATTCAATGCGCAGTATTCGCAACATCAACTGATTTCCACCGTGAATGGAAATCATATGAACAAATTCTATTAACAATTGAGTAAATCGGCTCGAATAAGGTAAAATAATAGGATATTTCTCCGTATATGAAAGGGATGGTGATTTAACCAAGCGACCGTTCAATCTTATCACACCGTCTTTATCGAGAAAGGGATTCTAAGAAATAAGGCAACTCTTTGAACTTAACGGTTTTTTGTCTAACAGGCACTTATATTCATCTGCATAGTGATGTTTCTGAGCCACAATGGCTAAATGCAATTTTGTTCTTCTGATTTCATAACTAGCAACGACACACATATATAACGATTCATATAACGATTTGACCTATGAGCTGGATGACTATTGTAAAAAAACTCAAAATATATGAGATTATCCGAAGAGCTCGATCAAGACGAGAGTAATTATTCAAAATATCCACATATATATCTTCCCCCTTAACGTCCGTAAAGAAGGAAGCATGAGTTTTGACAACCCGACCCTCAATGTCAGTGTCAAGATAACTTAGATCCGTTATATTCCAGTGCACTTTATCTTGACCCAGCCATCTTGGACCATGCCACCAAAGCTCACTATTTTCCAGCTCAGTAGGAGAGGTACCACGACTACCTAAATCTGCAGGATTATCCTCAGAACGAACATGATACCAATTATGGTTTCCTACATTTTCTTGAATGCGGCATACTCTGTTCGCTACAAATGTGGTCCAGGAACACGGCGTTTTCCTTAACCAAGAAAGGACTATCGTCGAATCAGTCCAACAGTAAATTTGATCAATTTTAATATCAATTTCTCTTATTACCGTCTTCAAAAGTTCAGACGCTAACACCGCCCCGCACAGCTCTAAACGAGGTAAAGAAATGGATTTGATTGGGGCTACCTTGGTTTTCGATGAAAGTAGGTGAGTATGAATTTCGCCGTTAGAGGCCTGAATTCGAATATAAATCACCCCCGCGTATGCCTTTTCCGAGGCATCAGAAAAAACATGAAGCTCAACAGAATTTCCCGGCGAATAATTAACCCATCTTGGAATACGAATAGTATTCCCTCATGATAAGAAGTAACAAATCTTTTCCATTCATCTTCCGTCGAAATTGGAAGCATATCATCTCAATTTATATTATCAAGCCAAATTTTTTGCATGATAATTTTAGCAACCACAATGACAGGACCTAACCAACCTACAGGATCAAACAATTTCGCGATAGTCAATAAGACTTCCCTCTTAGTATACCCAGATTTTAATGAAATAGGAGTCGCACTAAAATAAAACGAGTCCAACTGAGCGTTCCACTGAATTCCTAAAGTCTTTGAAGTACTCGATTCTATAAAGGTCAATAATTTAGCGTCAACTAAATGGTCCAAAGGTATGTCTTTCAAAATAGTCCTGTTGTTGGAAGTCCATTCTCTTAGCTGAAACTTGGCGGAAGCCAAAGCAGCAACGAGTTGATCACGAGCCATTAATGCAGTCGAAATGTCGTGAGTCCCTGTCAAAACGTCGTCAACGTACATGCACTTTCGTAGAATATGTGCTGCGAGAGGGAACTCAGCCTCAGAATCGTCAGCGAGTTGTAATAACGTCCTAATGGCAAGGTATGGAGCGCAGTTAACACCAAAAGTCACTGTCTGTAATTCATAGTCCCTTACAGTCTCCGTCGGAGAATCCCTAAACAAAATTCGTTGAAAAGGTGTATGAGACGGATCAACCCGAATCTGCCTATACATTTGAGTAATATCACAATTGAAGACGAATTTAAGCAGACGCCACCTAAGAATAAGTAGAACTAAGTCTGCTTGTAAGGTAGGTCCTACGTAAAGACAATCGTTTAAGCTAATTCCACAAAAGTTCTATTTGAAGCATTGAACACAACTCTCAATTTAGTTGTCTTACGTTCTAGTTTTACCACCGGATGATGCGGTAAATAACAAAAAGAAATAGGAGATGAAAAATCTGGTAATACCGGTCTCATATGTCCTATGTCCAAATACTCCCTAACGACGTCATCGTACATCTCCTTAATTGCAGGTCTACGTAGTAAAGATGATTCGGTCCTAAGATATTGTCCCATAACACCAGGTCTTGAAGTCCCTAAAAACAATTTTTCAGAAAATTCAGGCTTAAATGGGAGAGTCACTACATATCGACCATCAGATTCGCGACGAGTAGTCGCTTTATAATTTTCCTCACAAAATTTGTCAAATGGAGACAGAATTTTTCTTTTAGGAGTTTCCTCAAGTTCCCAGAATCTCAAAAGGTTTTTGTTAAGGCAATCTTCCTCTGAAAATTCGACATTCGTAGAATATACCTGAACTTGAGGTTGTACAACTGGACCAGTAATAATCCAGCCAAAAATAGTGTTCTGAGCTAGTAAAGAGCCCAAAATATTGCGACGGATTTCTCCCAACAGAATTCTTGGATATAAATCCGCGCCAAGCAAAAGATCAACAGGTCGACTGTCATCAAAATTAATATCGGCCAAACAAAGGTTTGGCAAAGTTTCCTTTAAATACGAGTGGACTGTAAATGATGGTAAATTACCCGAAATATTTGGCAAAGCAAGTGCCAATGTTTCCAATACAAGGGATGAATCGAGGGTGGAGCCAATTTTCAATGAACAAAGTTTTCTAGACATTGCCGTAACTGCCTGATTAACTCCTGAATTTGAGCATTCTTCGAATGCGTCGAAATTTTCAGGCGATTTTGCAAACGTTCAGAAATGAACGATGCTTCAGAAGCAGGGTCAATAAGGGCCCGGGCTGGGTACGTAGTACCCTGATGAATAAGATTCACCATAGCCGTCCCTAAAAGTACAGTCCTACTTTGTAGGAGCTGTGGCATGATTGGCATTCGAAGATGATGCGATTGCAGGTACAGAGTTTGAAACTCGAGAAACAGAAACCGAACTAACACCCGAATTCGACCGATTAGTATCCCTAGAAACTTCAGAAGATGGTAATTCACGGTGTAACATAGTATGATGTCTCTTGTTACAAATTGAGCAATTATACGAACTGCTACAATTTTTAGCTTCATGTGTCCTTGCGAGACAATTGACACAACAGTGAAACTTTTTTACCGTAGAAAATCGATCCGCAACAGATAAACTTTTGAATCGATGACAAGAACGTAAAAAGTGAACTTGATTCTTACAAAGTACACAAGAAGCACTTGAAGTTGAAGCAGCATTGGTATGATGCGCTTTGATTTTAGGTTCAGAAAGCCGTTTAGCAGATTCTGAACCCCTACGATCACGTCAACAATCTAAAGTTTGAACTCTTTCTGTCAGAAAGAGGTCCAAGTCCTTCCAGAGTGACAAAGCTGATTTGTCCTTTATACTCTGTTCCCACAGACTAACAGTTTGCGAAGGTAACCGTTGAATGCAAAGAAATACAATAATAGGATCCAAGTTGTGCGTCGAAATATTATAAATTGACATAGCCGTAAGGCAACCGTTTATTCCGCGTTGTAAAGTTTTTAATCCCGACGATGTTTCCTTATCAAGAAAGGGAAGGCTAAATAGCAATTTTAACAGATTATTAACCAGCATACGCGGATTATCATATGCGTCCCTCAAGTTGCGCCACGCAACATCAAAACCTTGATTAGTGGGAGGGTATTTCGAAACAATTTCCCGAGCTTCGCCACTAGTTTTCCGAACTAGATGGCATAGCCGCTCAATATTGCTAAGTCGAGAGTTATTGATATAAACCGCTGTAAAAAGATCCCTAAAAGTGGGCCAAGAAATGTAATCGCCCTCAAAAACGTCGGTACCGCATGGCGGAAGCGTTAAATTATGACAAAAGTTGTCAGCTGAATTGAGGTTTACACTCGGAGACTGAGACTGCTTTTTCGGTGTCGCGTTGGACTTAAAATGATGTGATCGTTCATTAATCCTAGATAAACAATTAACGTACGCGTTAAAAGTGGCTTCATATTTCGATTCAGCCGCGTCAAAATCCGCCGGTTCCGCGTCATCCGAATTTTCTAAATATGATAAACAAGTACGATATGTCGATTTTACTTGTTCCCAAAGCAAGTCCAATTCTTTTCCACGAATTTCAAGATTAAATACCGAATGTAACTCCTCACGAATATCGTTGAATTTCGCCTCAAATTTAATGAGCGTATCCGATTCGCGAATAAAAATATCAAGTGCAGTTCCCGGCATTTTGGTTCGAATTTATTTTAAAATAAGTTAATTTAATTTAAATAACAATATAAAAATTCGTTAGAAAAAATCCGAAAAAATAATAATATATTATAAACTAATAATATAAAACTATATTAAAAAATTTTATTTTCTTAATATGTGGTTTTATTTTAACAAATTAGAAGCAAAACCAAAATTTGCAAAAAAAAAAAAAAAATAATAAAAAACACACTGGATATGTCGCGACTAAAACGGACAGTAGGGTGACTAACAATGTTATAGAAAAAACAAACCAACACAATGCGAGAAATGAACACACTCTTGAGCATAAACACAAAAAAAAAACCAACGCGTGAACGTATAGAGAAATAAAAACTATTCAGCTTAAGCAGCTTAAACACGAAAAAAACGTTCGCCTGAGCGTATATGTATAACACAAAAGAGAAAAACCGATTTAGTTATAATCTTTATTGTAATGTATATCTGTTTAAATGTAAATCTGTTTAAATTATTATTATTTGCACTAAACACTTTTTTTAAACTATCCCGACGGCTTTTTCTCTTTCCTTCGATTAAAACAAACACGATATGATTAATATTTATATTATTACTTGCACTAATCACTTTTTTTAAAAATCCCGACGGCTTTTGCTTTTTCGTTCGATTAAAATATAAACGAATATATACGTAATGTAACGTAACGCGTAGGGTTGTAAAACGAAAAGTATGCAAAAAAATAGTATTTCAATAACTATGAAACTTTTTTTCTTTTTAAATTAATTTTAATTATACACTTTTTAAATTTTCAAGTTTTTGTTTAGCTCACACATAAAAAAAAAAACTGAACTATACGCACCTTTTTAATTTATTGTTTTCTGCTGTAGTTGAAGTGAAGGGTTGTTTTTGCAGGTTCTTGCTGATGTTAACAAGATGAAGGCTGTGGGAATGTTGAAATTAATAATTTTTAAAAATTTTCCAAATTTTTCCTCAGGATCCGGTTCGAAGGATCAAATGTTTGCGTATGTAGCAAAAAATATATGAAAAATAAAAACACAATATAGTATAAGGTTTTTAGAAAGAGAAAATAAAATCTCTATTTTATTTGTATATACAAGATGTATTACCTTTTTTAAAATATGCACAACGGATGGTGTTAATGTGTACGAAGGTACCAAAACGATTGATTTTATAAGTTAAAAAATAAAAGAGAGAAGGTGGCGAGCAATATCTAAGTACCGTTAACGGTTTTACTAGTTAAAATCTATGTAAACACTCCTTTCAACGATGTATAAAAAAAGGAGTTTCATAGATTTTAACCCAGAATTAACCCAAAAATGGCTAATTGACTCAAAGGTGGAAAAGTACAAAGAAAATATTAAATTGTACTTAAACACAACACTTTGAAAAGATTTTGGGAAGTGGAAGAGTACACCAGTGGTTCCCAAACTTTTACTGCAGAAGAAGAAAGCTGTGAAGAACATTTCGTAAATAATGTAAATATTAATGCTGACAGTCGAATTGCAGTCAGATTACCTTTCCAAATTAGTCCGGATTGTTTGGGTGAGTCTTTTGAAATTTCTCGTAGATGATTTTTATCGCTAGAACGCAGATTAGAACGCGATTCTGATTTAAAATCAATGTATGTCGATTTTATGAACGAATATATGGCATTGGGTCATATGTCACCCTACAATTTGTCTTTAACACACCCTTACTATATTATACCACATCACTGTGTCATAAAGCCACACAGTACCACTACAAAACTTCGTGTAGTTTTTGATGGGTCGGCCCTTACTTCAACGAATCATTCGTTGAATGAGACACACATGGTTGGGCCTACAATACAACAAGATTTGATAACATTATATTCATTTCGTTTAAATAGATTTGCTCTCACAGCGGACATATCTAAAATGTACCGTCAGTTTCTTGTTGATGAACGCGATCGTAAATTCCAAGTGGTTCTATGGAGAGCTAATAGAGAAGACAAACTAAAAGTATTTCAACTTAATACTGTTACATATGGGCTACCAGCGGCTCCTTTCTTAGCAATTCGAAGTTTATTTTTTATAGCTGATAAATATATATCATCATATCCAGTTGGCTCACAAGTATTGCGTGAGGATTTATACGTAGATGACGTTCTTACTGGCGCCGACAAGATTTAAATTTGAAAAAAACTGAAATTATGAAAATTTTACAACTACATGGCCTTCAGCTAGCCAAATGGAATAGTAATTGTATTGACTTTATTTCAAATGCAGATGAAGAAGTCACAATAAAAACTAGTGAAATTGAAATTACTAAAACTCTCGGCATGTCCTGGAATCCAAGGCAAGATAACTTTTTGTTTTTGTTTGAAGTGATTTTTACGTTTTTTAAATTTTTCCAATAACCATTAAATTATTAACAAAAAACGTGCTTATACTACCTAGTTATCGCTTATGGTTTAAAAAATATTTGATTTTAAAAATCAACATTTGAACTTTTCACCAAATTCTTTCTTGGTTTTTCGGAAATACCATTTTTATTAAAATAGACTAAAAAAAATCTAAAAATATGTGGCGATAGCCAGTACTATTTAAAAAAATACGTTGAAGTATTTTTTGAATTATTTCAAACCGTTTAGTGAGCACAAAATCTTAAATTTGACTTTTTGAATCAGGTTCTAAAAATTGCAATTTTTTGCCAAAAAATACCCTTCATTCTTTCACTTTTTTCTCACAACCTTGGTAAAACATGTATATATTTTTCTACATATTTTAAAAGAATATGCTTCAAGAATGGTTGCAAGCGAAATTTTTAATATTTTTGGACATGCACCCTACGTCCAGCATTGGACGAAATTGGGCAATTTAAAAAAAAAACTAAGTTTTAAAAGTTAATACAAAAATATCCGCTCGATTTCTTCAAATATTTCACCGCAGTATTAAAGCTCCAAATATTTTTATTTATCTACCGTAATAAAATTCACCGCCGTTACATAAACGTGGTCAGGAGGGCTTAAATGGTGAAAAAAGTCAAATTTTCATACGAATTTTTTTTGTTAACATAAAAAACATATTAGGATTAGTTATTTTTATATTTTGTTTATTGATTCAGAACGGCATTTAAATTATCTAAAATACTTCAAAAAATCATTTTGATAACGTTAATAGTTTTTGAGATATTTATATTCAAATTTCAGAAAAAAATATAGAAAAACTATGGTTTTTCGTTTTTTGGTAAAGTGTTCCCAAAATTTTTGAATTTTACTTATTATTATATATATTGTTAAAGAAGACATATTTATCTATTCAACGATATATAACATGTCTATCAAATATATTGCAACATGCTGAAATAATGACCCCAATCCACAATCCACAGGCAAAAATTTAGCTATTTCTCTATTTGTTCATATAAATGGTCATTTACATAGTGAATGACATATTTTTTTATTGTTTTTTGGTAAAAGGTTGCATACGTTTCTATTACTTCAAATAATTTTATATATCTTTTCAAAGAAGGTATAATTATAAGTTAATGGTGTATGAAATATTTACCTAATGAGTTTCAACTGATCATAAAATTGCCCGAAACTCTGATACCTATTGCAAAATATCTGTAATTCACAATACCTTTTTATGCAAAAAACACAGTAAAAGCCAAATCCTTAGATTCACTAAAACAAAATGTAAGCATTGGTTGAAGTACCTGCCCGATATATTACCTTTCAAAAAGTATTTTCAGTATATAACCATGAGTTTCTTGTTTATTAAGATCACTTACGTATAATCTATCATGGAGGTTACATTAAAGTATTATTCACTTTGCAAAGTTATTTGGGAAAATCCTTCCGATTCTACTATTCATTCATCACGTTCGGAAAAAGTCTCGAAATTATTTTATACAATTAACAACACTTACGGTTTAAATGTGAGATCTGAAGATGTTGAAAATTTTTACAAAGCTTACGAAAGAAAATTTAGCCAATCGGGTTTATCAAAATCAAAGTTTATGACTAAAAATGAAGAATGGTTGAAAACGGGCCTCACAGTACAAATTGAGAAAAAGGCATTTGGTCGACCTAAAAAGGACTACGAAAATGTTCAATCAAGGACAAAAAAGAAACAAGTAAGAAAATTATAGTCGGTCTAGACCGACTATACGATACCCTATACCATGCCCTTTCTCGTAGGCCCAACTAACTGGACATAGAAAATAAGCAAAAACCAAATTTGAGTCTGATTTATATTAATTTTTTTGGCTGCAGGTATGAAAAAGTTCATATCGGATGATATATCTATATGGGGACTAGGTCCAAAAATGGACCGATCCTGATTATTTTGGTAAAGTGGACTACTCACTAATGGACGTAATGAACGCATACAAAACCCAATTTGAGTAAGATCTATATGACAATTTGGATCTTATGGCAATTTATGTCGATTTCATAGGGGTCATTTGTATGGGGGCTAGGTCTGAAGATGGACCGATTCTCACCAATTTCAATAGCGTTCATCCCATGGCCGATAAAAGCTTATATACCAAATTTCATCAAAATATATTCATATTTGCGACCTGCAGTTTGATTACAAGCTTTACATGGACACACAGACGGACGGACGGACGGACGGACGGACGGACGGACATTGTTAAATCAATTCAGAAAGTGATTCTGATTCGATCGGTAAAATTAAAGATGGGTCTAGGTCAAATATTTATGGTTGTTACAAACAGCAGCACAAAGTCATTATACCCAAACCACATAGTGGTATAGGGTATAAAAACAAGAAGAAATCATTAGTAACCATTCGCCTAATGAAATTAAGGATTCTCTTAAATCAGCCTTGACACGCACGCAACCAAAGGAAGCTGCTAAAATTGTAGATGTGTTACCAACTGCATCTCCTAAGCGGTTGAAGCGTATCGTGCAAAGTATTTCAACGCCAAAATCATCAACATCATTTACAGAAGAGGATGCGTTAGCTCTTATCTTAAATTTGGGATTGACAAGAAATAAATATGGTATTTTGAGAAAAGCTCTCAAAGAAAAAGGATTTGTTATTTTTCCTACCAGCAGAGCCATAAAGGAAACAAAAAATAAAATTCTACCATCTAATGTGAAATCCAATACTGAAAGTGCAAATGTTGGATTAGCGGAACTGCTTGAAAACACTGCATCTAGAATAATATCCACATTTAGCAAGGAAGAAATAGAAATATGCAACAATTCAGAAGTTACGTTAATATGTAAATGGGGATGCGATGGAACATCTGGATTTTCTGAGTATAGACAACCAAGTGGAAGCAATTCAGAAATAGATTTTTCAACAATTTTTATGACATCATTAGTACCATTAAAAATGAGGCTATATAATGAGACAAGTTCTTCTTCTAGTGAGAGAGAATATCAGGACATATGGAGTAATTTAACACCCGGATCTAAGTTTCTATGTCGGCCAATCCGATTTGAGTACACAAAGGAAGACAAAATTACAACACAAAGCTTAGTGAGTTCAGTAAATCAGGAAATTTCGAGATTGTCTCCAGTTTTTGTGGAAATATCTAGAAGTGTCATTAAAGTGTTATTTCAACCACTTTTTACAATGATTGATGGGTAAGTAGCCAATGCCGTTACAGATATAACATCTAATTGGAAATGTAATATACGTATGTGGAAAGAAAAGTTCAGAATTGCATAACAGTTGTGATGAAATTCATATTAATGAAAATGCTTTAAAATTTGGAATATCACCACTTCATGCAATAATACGATTTATGGAATATTGCTTGCATCTCGAATATGATCTACCGGCATATTCCAGAACAAGAAAATATACCAGTTAAAAATAATACTCATCTACACGCCATACGAAAAACTGAGAAGAAAAGAATTCAGGATGAATTTAAAATGCAACTTGGTCTAATTATCGATAAGCCTCTTTGTGGCTATGGAAGTTCAAATGATGGTAATATAGCAAGACGTTTCTTTGAAGATCCCGAAACTACTTCTTTGATTACTGGCATTGACACGGCTTTAATCGCACGGTTTAAAGTAATATTAGCTGTCGTTAATAGTAAACATCAAATTAATGCGGAGAAATTGAAAATATATGCTAGTGGAACTAAGGAATTAATAATGAACTTATATCCTTGGAGGCCAATGACACCAACTGTACACATAGTATTAGCTCATGGGAAAGAAATAATACAAAATTGCATCCTGCCCTTGGGAGAACTGACTGAAGAAGCACAAGAAGCTAGAAACAGAGATGTCAAACACTTTAGACTTTTTAATACAAGAAAATGTAGCAAAGAAGCCCAAAATTCCGATTTAATGGAATATATATTGACAAAATGGTTACCAAAAATAAGTCTTGAAATAGAAAATGATGATTCCGAAGCTATGGATATAAAACATCTCTTATCTTTTGATATTTCTGATTGTTTTGTAGAAAATAACTAGTAAAAAAGCAGACAATTGTTATGCAATGTTAAGCCTATTATAAAACAAGTAAAAAAATACTCATTAAAAAAATTTACTTATATTTGTTATTTAATAATGAAAATATCTTAGGCATTGGCTTTTTACCTGTTTTTTTTTTGTATAAAATCAGCATCAGAGTTTCGGGCAATGATCAGTTGAAACTCATTAGGTAAATATTTCATACACCATTAACTTATAATTATACCTTCTTTGAAAAGATATATAAAATTATTTGAAGTAATAAAAACGTAGGCAACCCTTTACCAAAAAACAATAAAAACAAGTAAGAGTGTTAAATTCGGCTGTGCCGAATCTTTGATACCCTCCACCTCGGTTTGAGTCTTGATAATAAATGTAAATGAAAAAGTAAACAATTTGTTAAACTTAATACCAAATTATTTCAGCAAATTCTTTGGGTTGGTTTTCTTCTTTTCTATTATTTCGGATTTATTTCGGTATTTGCTTTTTGGTCATCGTGGTTGCTGATCGGCATGCATTTTGGTTATATACCTATATGCATGCGTTTCCGGTTATATGACATAACTTCTCGTTTAATTTAGTTTTTGCTAATTAAATAGCTCGCCCTAACCTCCATTGCAAAGGTAATGGTTGTGTAGAGTGGCTATATGCATTAAATCGTGCTAATTGGAGATGGCTGTATAGTTTCTTTTAACTGGCCAAATATTTCTTCATTGTGGCCATATAGGTCGGATGGAGTAACAAAATAATAACAAAAAAAAAAAGCTCTCCCAACTTTTTTTTTTTAAATATTGCCATATTTTGAAAACATAGAGAATAAATTTATAATAATAAATAATCAAATTAGGGATGAAAAACGCAAAAAACGAAAAGTCCCAAACATTTTAAATAAAATAATTTAATGTTATCTATATTTTCTGAAAAACTTCAAATTTTCATCCAAAAAAAATTGTGAAAATTTATATATAAAAAATAACATTCTCATAAAATTACGTTTACTTATGTAACAATTTTTATGTTAGCAATTCTTAAATATCATTTGAGGTTTTCTTAAATTCATTGAATTTAAATTAATATCGACAAATCTGTTTTTCTATTTATTTGAATTGTAAAGGAGTGGCATCTCTGTCAAAATAAGCGAAAAACACAAAGAATAGAAAAAAACAAATTACTTCGTGTTTGACAGGATGATTTTATGTTTATGTTTAATATCTTTATTTTTTTTACTAATATTTCTGTTTATTTATTTGAAAATGAAATAATGAATTGAATATGCTATTTAATTTTTTTATTTATATAAAAAAGTTTTTTAATTAAAGCAAAATATTTTCACCATATCATGATTTTTATTTATGTATGACGACATTTCAACCTAAAAATTTAAGTTTTTATCGATTGGATAAACAACACAAAAATGGTTGTCGTTTAGATAACAACAACAGCTGACTTTAACAATAGCGAATATCGTTTCAAAATTTTACTGATAATTTTTCAATTTTCTTTTTTTTTACAATTCGACTATCGTTAAAAGAAGTTACTTAATCGCGGTACTGAAAAGTTATTAATATCTCCTGAATGGCAATATTTTTTTTAAATGTAAACATTTTTAAATGTAAAGATATTTCTAAATTTAAAATTATTATTTCCGACGTTTTGATATGATTTTCTGAAACTCAATTAATATTTTCTAATTTATAATTGGAAATTTTATTTTCAGTTTTTATTATAATTGATATTTTCTTAAATTTGAATGGAAAATTTAAAAAGTGAAATTTTGTACTTATGTGAATAATAATGCTTTATTAATTATAAACAATTTTTAAAAATTAGATGTAATCGCAATCAGATATTTTATAGGTAAAGCAGAATAATAATTCTATATAACTATGTAGAACTGTTTTGTAAGCAAAAAACTCATTGACGAACTCGGTAACTCTATTTTGTAAAGACAACAAAAAGTTAACCCCCCAATCTCACATCACACTGAAATTGTAGAATCGTTGTGTACGTATTATCAACGAAAAATTGTTCGAATTAGTCGAATCCATCGCCATTAAATTTTATGCTCAAACATCTGACTGCAATCTCATTTTTAAAATGTTGTCGAAGCGTAAACTTGAAAACATTTGTATACTTCTCTCTCTTATTTTATTTTAAGTAGAGTTACCAAGTTTATTATACAGGCACATGTTTGAGGGAAAATGTTTACATTTATTATTATTAGTATTATTTTAATAATAGTTAATAATATTTATGCTCTATAATTAACAAACTTGCGTTTTTGTATGCGCATTTCAAAAAATAAATCATTATAATAGATTTAACAAGTTAAAACTTTAATTACAATTTTACAGAATCCAGTAAATTTGCATTAAATTTATAACAGGGTAACATTAATCATCGTTAGTGTCTGCCACTATTCGCACGAAAAATTTGGTGCCATTAGTGTGACCACTGCGGAAAATGTGTGTGTATTAGTAAAAAAAATGTGAGTGTATTGAGTTTTTCGAACTTGCAGTGTGATGTGAGATTGGTGGGTAATATGCCAAACTTATGTTCATATTTGTAAAAGAATAATGAAAAAACGTATGAAATAAAAGACCAACCTGTGTATACTCTTAACATTGTTCTGTATGATATCTAGTTGAAAATATTAACATTCATGTTAAAATAGAAATAACTATTGCAAAGCTAATTAGAACAAACAAAAATTATGGCGGCATCTACTGTGGCATAGTCACGCTGAGCAAAATGAAGTGACACTCTGTTATACAAAAGAAATGTATTTTCCCCACAACAAAATACTGCAGAATTTTATGTAAATAAAATAACCGATTTATTTCTAACATGCAGTTACTATAAATATACATACATACATATATATAATATATGTACATTATTTGTATTATTTAATATGTGTATGTATGTATATTTAAATATTACACACAAAAAATACAACATCAAACGTTATTTTTGTGTTTTTCTCTTTAAATAAATTAATACATAAATTTTTTTGCTAAATTTACATTTGGGCAATTCACAACAGGTGTTGTATATTGTATGTTGTATTGAAATACACAATACAATCATTTGTTGTGAACACTCAGTTGTATTTTCATATTGTAAAACGCTTTTTTTAGTAATTTTATTATATTTTGTATAAGAGAAAACACTTGTCAGTGTTTGCTTTTTGGTCGTGAGATGTACCCTGGAGTTTTAGTTACGTACCTCTTGCATTTTAATTTATAATGAAAAAAAAATGTTAAATGTTTTGGTTGGTACTGAAAGAGAAAATACATACTAAAAATATAAACATTAATTTTTATATAAATAAACTTATCGATGTATTTGCGTTATTTGCCATATTTTATTTTATAATTATTTATGCTGATAATATTCTATGTATTTGTTTTTTCTTTTTCATAAAAACTGGCATTCACTTGGAACTGATATGTTATGATACAATATACAACATTTACTAAACATAGCAAATGAAGTTGGATCGTGTATCAGATTTTTCAGTGAAAATTACCAACAACAATTTTACACTATTGTAAAGTGATACACGATACAGGAGATACAACGATACATTACCCATTGTGAATTGCCCAATTGTTTTTTTTATTAACAACTAGGTATTTTAGCATTATTTGCTTTAGATGTTGGTGAATTTTTACTCCATTTGTATTAACTCGTAGTGTCTGCTTGTCGAAAAAATTTTGGATCGATTTTAACCACTTTCCCGTGACCCAATCGATCTGAAATTTTGCAGGCAGGCTCGTGGCAATGACAGAAATGATCTAACATATTTTTTTAGTGATGCCAAAACAATGGAAACTTTTAAATTTTTCTACCAGAGTTGATAAAAAAATGTACAAAGGGTTTGTTTTTGTTATATTATTACCATAACGACCACAAAAACAACAAGTCCAGCTATGAAAACAATGCAACATTTAGAATAACAACAAGAAAAATATAGAAATATCATGTTTTTCATTTTTTTTTTAATTTTTCAGAGATTTCCCTGGACCTGTTCCACCGATTTTAATGATTTTTGAAGTAGAAATCTTTCCATGAATTCGGTGAATCATTCTCACTAAAAATGATCACTGTAGCTGCACTATTGAGGGCGTGATCGTGACAAGAACAACATAGAAAATTATTTTTTTTTTCAAGACTTTTTTAGTTCTTCATTCAAATCTCGGGCCCTAATCGACCGATTTGGACGATTTTAAATAGCAAACTTCTCATGATGTTAGTGAATCATTTTTATGTCAACGAGTACCCTAGCTGCCGGATTGATGCCGTCATCGTGATTTCCACAGACGGACAGACGGACATCGCTATATCAACTCCGATTGTTATAAGGATCACAAATATATAAATTTTATGGGGTCCAAAATTTTTTTTCTAATTATTACAAACGGAATGACAAACTGGAGTGGAGGGTATAACAACTCTACAACAGCATCAATGACAGTCATATGTTTTTCAAATAGGAAAAAACTGTTTATGTGTTAGTTTCGGTCATTCCCCAGTATGCATTGAAATATTATTTCTCCAATGTTGGAGAAAAGTTAAGTTCTTAAATTGATGTCAAATGTAATTCTCAACTTGGGTTGAACAATTTTTCTCCTTGTTTGCTTTCAACTTGACATCAAGTTGAGACTTAACATTTTTTCTAATCTTTGAGAAACATTTTTACTCTCAATTGGATATCCAACCAAACATTTTTTCAACTTGAATACGATTTGTGTTAAGTCTGAGATATTATTTAAATATGTCATAAATAATAAATTAAATTAAAAAATGCCAAAAAAAGTACAAATAAATCATTGATATATTTTTAATTATTTCTGCTTTTTGTCGAATTTTTCAAAAAATGTACAACTAATTAATTCATTTATTTTTAATTCTAGATTTTAAAAAATGTACATAATATGTACATTTAATGTTAAATATGTACATAGTAATGTTAAATATATAATGAAATTAAATTGAAACATTAAAAAAAGTACATTGTTTTCATTTCTAAAATTAGTATAATATTTTTTAATATGGCAATTCCGTACCTTCCATTTGATACCGATTGGAAATATTTCTTTGCTATCAAGTTGAGAATCACAAATTTCTCAATTTGATAACTATGAAAATCGCCATATAAAAATGTGCCTTTTAAGTTGAGAAGACTATATTCGAACTATTGAGGGCATTTGAGAATTAACGCTGGAGATTTGAGAAATGTATTTGATCTCAAATGCACCTCAAGTTGATAGCAAACAAAAATGTTTATTGGGACATTTATTGTAGGGTCGTTTGCACACACACAAAAAATAGAAAATAAATTGTCAATAAGCAAAGCAAGTGGCTTCGAAATTCGATGATGCCAGTTAATCATTTTTTGTTCACGCGGAATTTATAATTGGAGGAATTTTTTCTCGAGAAATGTATTTTCCGTGAGAAAGAAATTCCTTGAGAATATTCATAATTGGGATGAATAACTTTTAATTGGAACTTTTTAGTCAGAATAAATCATAATTCTAGTTAGATATTGGTTAATATTTAATTAGAAAAAATATTGTGATGGCATCTACGCAATTATTGAGGCAGTCACGGAAAAATTAAATGCAAGTCTGTTTTTTTAATATAACAAAAATGGATTTTCCCTTTAACAAAATATGGCAGAATTCTTTATAAATGAAATGCAAAATGGAAAATCAATTTTGTGCTAATTCTTAACAAAATTAATAAAATATATATATATGTATTATTATATTTATTAATATTTGTAATTTTATTTGACACAATTTCACACACATTTTTACAGATCAACTGTTTTAACTAGAAAAAATATTGTGGTGGCATCAACGCAATTATTGAGGCAGTCACGGAAAAATTAAATGCAAGTCTGTTTTTTTTAATATAACAAAAATGGATTTTCCCTTTAACAAAATATGGCAGAATTCTTTATAAATGAAATGCAAAATGGAAAATCAATTTTGTGCTAATTCTTAACAAAATTAATAAAATATATATATATGTATTATTATATTTATTAATATTTGTAATTTTATTTGACACAATTTCACACACAGTTTTACAGATCAACTGTTGTCAACTGATTTAGAAGTTTTCTGTTTTTGAAACAGTAGTGCCAATTTGTAACATTTTGTGATGTAATGAAAATCGCAGAATAATAAGTTAATACACAATAAAAAATATTAAATTTTTAAGTTTTATATACATATTGCAATAAAAAAAACTTTGGTAAATTTACATTGAAGATGGTCAGAAATGAATGAGAAAAAATATATAGACATTTTAGAAAAGCACATTTAATGTTAAACTTTATGCACAAAATATATGGGTTTTTGTTGTTTCGAATTTAACTGTGGCTCTAAGTGAAAAGTTTTAGACCGATCGTATATTACATCTTGAGGATCCTCACCTAATATTTTCAAATATTTTAAATTCTTTTTAACTCATTTAACCTCATTACGAAAATAGTAAAACAGTAAATATGGAAAATCCACGCACCTCAAAAAATTGTTTTCTATGAAATAAATTAAAGACATTTCATATTATACAATTTTCTTTCAAAAATGTATCAATTATTGCAAATTTGAAATTTGACATATAGTATTTGTACATATATTTGTATAGATTTCGCAGTATGAAAAGAACTATTATTTCTTTATTTAGAATATATGTAAGTATTGCTCGCAAAAAAATGCAACATCATGAATGAAACACATAGACGACTGCTGGCAGCAGCATTTGTAGTCGTATAGTCAGCTACTTGATTTTTCTGAATACGACAGCAACATATAATACAAATGCATTTTTATTTAAATATACAATTACTTTTACTTATTTAAAATGTATTAGTACAACGTAAAAATAAATAAATTAGTTTAACGCCTTTTGATTATTAATGGAATTATAGCCTTTCATTTTGCGATTTTTTTTTAAACAAAATAAAATATTTCATAGCACTAACTTCTTTTACATATTTTGTTATATTGTCAACATTATTTTTGTTTTGTAGCCAACAAAACACACTTGCAGTTTTTTTTTTATTTGAAGAACATATGACTGCCATTGTTGATGTTGTAGAGTTGTTTTTTTTTTTGATTTTGTTTCGTTAACTCTTTTGTATTAAAGCACCTCCAATATATGTATCCATTTTAGTTTGCAAATTCAGTATATTTATAATTTATTACTTACAGCAAAAAATAATAGAAACAATTTTATCAGTTATGCTTACGAAACTATATAAATAGACTTGAAGTTGGCTGCAAAAGCAGTAGCCTGTGTAAAGAACAAGTTAGCGACATGTAACTGTTACATAACGTGTCAGCCTTTTTTTCACATGAAAAGTATTGGGACGTTCCGGTTACGTTCGGTAACTGTTTTAAATGATTTTCATGTAAAAAAAAACAACTGACTCGTTACGATTACGGGTAGAAAACATTGACCTTTTATATGTATTATAATGCTATGAATGCATTTATCTTTATTTTATTTTATTTATATATTCTTTTTTTTTTTGTATTGTATATTATTTTTTTTTATTATTATTACTATTTCATTTAATTATTTTTTTCTTTAAATAAATTAATACATAAAAATTTGTTTTTTAAATTATTGGTGAACTTTTACTCCCTTTACTTACTGCCTTTATATTAACTGGTAGTGTCTGCTTGTCGACAAAATTTTGGATCGATTTTTAGCCCCTTTCCCGTGAGCCAATCGATCTGAAATTTTGCATGCAGGCTCGTGGCAATGACAGAAATGATCTAACAAATTTTTTTAGTGATGCCAAAACAATGGAAACTTTTAAAATTTTCTACCAGAGTTCACAAAAAAATGTACAAAGGGTTTGTTTTTATTATATTATTACCACAACGACCACAAAAACAACAAGTCCAGCTATGACAACAATGCAACATTTAGAATAACAACAGGAACAATATGGAAACATCATGTTTTTCATTTTTTTTTTTAATTTTTCATAGATTTACCTGGACCTGTTCCACCGATTTTAATGATTTTTGAAGTAGAAATCTTCCCATGAATTTGGTGAATCATTCTCACTAAAAATTATCACCCTAGCTATCCTATTGAGGGCGTGATCGTGACAAGAACAACATAGAAAATTATATTTTTTCAAGACTTTTTTTAGTTCTTCATTCAAATCTCGGGCCCTAATTGACCGATTTGGACGATTTTAAATAGCAAACTTTTCAGGATGTCAATGAATCATTTTTTATGCCAACGAGCACCCTAGCTGCCCGATTGATGCCGTCATCGTGATTTCCACAGACGGACAGACGGACAGACGGACATCGCTATATCAACTCCGGTTGTTATAAGGATCACAAATATATATATTTTATGGGGTCCAAATTTTTTTTTCTAATTATTACAAACGGAATGACAAACTTATATATACCCTCTGCACACTGGAGTGGAGGGTATAAAAAATATTGTGGTGGCATCTACGCAATTATTGAGGCAGTCACGGAAAAATTAAATGCAAGTCTGTTTTTTTTAATATAACAAAAATGGATTTTCCCTTTAACAAAATATGGCAGAATTCTTTATAAATGAAATGCAAAATGGAAAATCAATTTTGTGCTAATTCTTAACAAAATTAATAATATATATATATATGTATTATTATATTTATTAATATTTGTAATTTTATTTGACACAATTTCACACACAGTTTTACAGATCAACTGTTTTCAACTGATTTAGAAGTTTTCTGTTTTTGAAACAGTAGTGCCAATTTGTAATATTTTGTGATGTCATGAAAATCGCAGAATAATAAGTTAATACACAATAAAAAATATTAAATTTTTAAGTTTTATATACATATTGCAATAAAAAAAACTTTGGTAAATTTACATTGAAGATGGTCAGAAATGAATGAGAAAAAATATATAGGCATTTTAGAAAAGCACATTTAATATTAAACTTTATGCACAAAATATATGGGTTTTTGTTGTTTCGAATTTAACTGTGGCTCTAAGTGAAAAGTTTTAGACCGATCGTATATTACATCTTGAGGATCCTCACCTAATATTTTCAAATATATTAAATTCTTTTTAACTCATTTAACCTCATTACGAAAATAGTAAAACAGTAAATATGGAAAATCCACGCACCTCAAAAAATTGTTTTCTATGAAATAAATTAAAGACATTTCATATTATACAATTTTCTTTCAAAAATGTATCAATTATTGCAAATTTGAAATTTGACATATAGTATTTGTACATATATTTGTATAGATTTCGCAGTATGAAAAGAACTATTATTTCTTTATTTAGAATATATGTAAGTATTGCTCGCAAAAAAATGCAACATCATGAATGAAACACATAGACGACTGCTGGCAGCAGCATTAGTAGTCGTATAGTCAGCTACTTGATTTTTCTGAATACGACAGCAACATATAATACAATGCTTTTTATTTAAATATACAATTACTTTTACTTATTTAAAATGCATTAGTACAACGTAAAAATAAATAAATTAGTTTAACGCCTTTTGATTATTAATGGAATTATAGCCTTTCATTTTGCGATTTTTTTTTTAAACAAAATAAAATATTTCATAGCACTAACTTCTTTTACATATTTTGTTATATTGTCAACACTATTTTTGTTTTGTAGCCAACAAAACACACTTGCAGTTTTTTTTTTCTATTTGAAGAACATATGACTGCCATTGTTGATGTTGTAGAGTTGTTTTTTTTTTGATTTTGTTTCGTTAACTCTTTTGTATTAAAGCACCTCCAATATATGTATCCATTTTAGTTTGCAAATTCAGTATATTTATAATTTATTACTTACAGCAAAAAATAATAGAAACAATTTTATCAGTTATGCTTACGAAACTATATAAATAGACTTGAAGTTGGCTGCAAAAGCAGTAGCCTGTGTAAAGAACAAGTTAGCGACATGTAACTGTTACGTAACGTGTCAGCCTTTTTTTCACATGAAAAGTATTGGGACGTTCCGGTCACGTTCGGTAACTGTTTTAAATGATTTTCATGTAAAAAAAAACAACTGACTCGTTACGATTACGGGTAGAAAACATTGACCTTTTATATGTATTATAATGCTATGAATGCATTTATCTTTATTTTATTTTATTTATATATTCTTTTTTTTTTTGTATTGTATATTATTTTTTTTTATTATTATTACTATTTCATTTAATTATTTTTTTCTTTAAATAAATTAATACATAAAAATTTGTTTTTTAAATTATTGGTGAACTTTTACTCCCTTTACTTACTGCCTTTATATTAACTGGTAGTGTCTGCTTGTCGACAAAATTTTGGATCGATTTTTAGCCCCTTTCCCGTGAGCCAATCGATCTGAAATTTTGCATGCAGGCTCGTGGCAATGACAGAAATGATCTAACAAATTTTTTTAGTGATGCCAAAACAATGGAAACTTTTAAAATTTTCTACCAGAGTTCACAAAAAAATGTACAAAGGGTTTGTTTTTATTATATTATTACCACAACGACCACAAAAACAACAAGTCCAGCTATGACAACAATGCAACATTTAGAATAACAACAGGAACAATATGGAAACATCATGTTTTTCATTTTTTTTTTTAATTTTTCATAGATTTACCTGGACCTGTTCCACCGATTTTAATGATTTTTGAAGTAGAAATCTTCCCATGAATTTGGTGAATCATTCTCACTAAAAATTATCACCCTAGCTATCCTATTGAGGGCGTGATCGTGACAAGAACAACATAGAAAATTATATTTTTTCAAGACTTTTTTTAGTTCTTCATTCAAATCTCGGGCCCTAATTGACCGATTTGGACGATTTTAAACAGCCAACTTTTCAGGATGTTAATGAATCATTTTTTATGCCAACGAGCACCCTAGCTGCCCGATTGATGCCGTCATCGTGATTTCCACAGACGGACAGACGGACAGACGGACATCGCTATATCAACTCCGGTTGTTATAAGGATCACAAATATATATATTTTATGGGGTCCAAATTTTTTTTTCTAATTATTACAAACGGAATGACAAACTTATATATACCCTCTGCATACTGGAGTGGAGGGTATAAAAATATGTCATTCACTATGTAAATGACCATTTATATGAACAAATAGAGAAATAGCTACATTTTTGCCTGTGGAGTATGGTTTGGGGTCATTATTTCAGCATGTTGCAATTTATTTGATAGACATGTAACATGTCGTTGAATAGATAAATATGTCTTCTTCAACAATATATATAATAATAAATAAAATTCAAAAATTTTGGGAACACTTTACCAAAAAAACCAAAAAAAAAACGAAAAACCATAGTTTTTCTATATTTTTTTCTGAAATTTGAATATAAATATCTCAAAAACTATTAACGTTATCAAAATGATTTTTTGAAGTTTTTAGATAATTTAAATGCCGTTCTGAATCAATAAACAAAATATAAAAATAACTAATCTTAATATGTTTTTTATGTTAACAAAAAAAATTCGTATGAAAATTTGACTTTTTTCACCATTTAAGCCCTCCTGACCACGTTTATGTAATGGCGGTGAATTTTATTACGGCAAATAAATAAAAATATTTGGAGCTTTAATACTGCGGTGAAATATTTGAAGAAATCGAGCGGATATTTTTGTATTAACTTTTAAAACTTAGTTTTTTTTTTTTAAATTGCCCAATTTCGTCCAATGCTGGACGTAGGGTGCATGTCCAAAAATATTAAAAATTTCACTTACAACCATTCCTGAAGCATATTCTTTTAAAATATGTAGAAAAATATATACATGTTTTAACAAGGTTGTGAGAAAAAAGTGAAAGAATGAAGGGTATTTTTTGGCAAAAATTTGCAATTTTTAGAACCTGATTCAAAAAGTCAACTTTAAGATTTTGTGCTCACTAAACGGTTTGATATAATTCAAAAATACTTCAACTTATTTTTTTAAAAAGTACTGGCTATCGCCACATATTTTTAGATTTTTTTTTTTATCTATTTTAATAAAAATGTTATTTGCGAAAAACCAAGAAAGAATTTGGTGAAAAGTTCAAATGTTGATTTTTAAAATCAAATATTTTTTAAACCATAAGCGATAACTAGGTAGTATAAGCATGTTTTTTGTTAATAATTTAATGGTTATTGGAAAAATTTAAAAAACGTAAAAGTCGCTTCATATTTATAAAAGTTACAAGCTTTGAAAGCATTTTCCACCTCGAGGTGGTCGACTTTGGCACCCTGTAGCTCACCCTCTGTTACAACAGGTTATCTCAAAAATAAATATTTTGAAAGCCTATATCCTTGACTACAATCGCCTAGAATATACTATTCCAATCCAACCAATAGTTTAGAAGTTCCAGACTTATTACCACTTTTTTTTTGTTTTGAACCACTGTGCATCGGTTGGGATGAAACTAGCAACTCTAACCTCGTAAAACTTTGAATTCAAATAAAAGAGGATTTATCGAATATACACAACATTAAAGTACCTCGTTATGTTTTGACTTCAGAAAATACACTCGGCGAAATACATGGATTTGCAGACGCATCCCAACGCGCATTTGGGTGCTGTATATATTATCGTGTTTGTATAAATGGCTCTTACAGAACGACTTTGTTAATTGCCAAATCAAAAGTAGCTCGCATAAAAACTCAATCTTTACCCCGTCTCGAATTATGTGCTGCAGTTTTGCTCAGTAAAACATGGTCCAAAATTAAAACCAAAATATCTAAATTTGTATCTCTTATTTTCTTTTGGACAGATTCGAAAGTTGTTCTACAGTGGCTAAAACTACATTCATCAACACTGAATTATTTTGTGGCAAACCGAATTTCAGAACTTCAGGAACTAACTAGAGAAGTTCAATGGCGACATGTTCCTTCGAAAAGTAATCCTGCAGACATTGTATCTCGTGGCTGCAGCGCAGCAGAATTACCAACAACAATTTGGTTTAATGGCCCTCAATTTTTACTCGAAGACGCTTCTTTGGCCCGGTTACCAGGAGTTCAACGATACAGAAATTTTGGAGAGAAGAAAGGCAGCTGTATTTACTTATATAAAGGATGAACGACCTGTTTCTATTTTTGACAATATTATCGATAAGCGTCCTTCATATTATACAATTGTTCGAATATTTACTTATATTTTCCGTATTTTTAATAGATCCCCAGTAAATCGATCTTTAAAGGCAATGGATATTGTTCAACTCCAGGCTTCAGAGTTGGAAATTACTTTTTGGACAATAATATCTTATACACAGAGTATCAATTTTGCTGATGAAATCATTGCTCTTTCAAACAATAATTTAGTTCAACCATCGCTACAGATATTGGCTCCGTTTATTCAAAAAACTAAATTTAATAACAAAGAAGTTAAGCTGATTCGAGTCGGCGGTAGGTTGTCCAATGCACCCTTCCCATATGATGCTCGATTTCCAGATTTAGTGCCAAAAGATCATCGATTTATAATACTTTATATTGACCATTTGCATCGCATTCATTTACATGCTGACCCAAAGGTATTACTTGGACTTATTCGACAAAAAATTCAGCAAGCGGTTCCTATAGACGACCCATACATAAAGTGGCTCTTTTGCCCTCCTTGACTTTTGAAATGCAGACCTTTCAACGGGGGGAGAATGTCGGGTCAGATCACCAATAACGGTGCCATCACTGTTGATGGTGTCGTCACTGTTATTGTTTTGTCGTTTGTCTATCCCTTTCCCTACTTGTTTACGTGTTGTATATTGTAGTTAGCTAACCAACAACAAACACTGTTGGTACGCTAACACAATATACATACGTCTCTCATGTTATTGAGTGAGAGTTAACTGTTATTTTCGTTAAGTAGTTTGTTATTTACTTTGTCTTGTGATCTTCATATATATATTGTAAATTAGTTTTAAGAAAAGCAGTCGTAGTCGAATCTTTTAAAAAAGAACATTGAAATTTAATATAGTGCGTTTGATAGTTTTTAGTTATTTTTTATTAACTTTAATTTTTTATCAAACAACAACTTTTGGAAAAAAACTAAGGTCCGTAGAATAAAGCACCGTATATCAATTTAAAGCTAAGAGTTAGAAAAACGTAGAAAGATTTCCATAAAAAAATCTATGGTAAAATTTTTGAGCAAGACCATTTTTTGAAAAAAAGCTAAGATCCGTAGCATCAAGCACCGTGTATCAAATTAAAGCTAAGGCTTAGAAAAACGTAATAAGGTTTCTCTACGAAAAACGTTAAAAGGTTTCCATACAAAAAATCTATGGTAAAATTTTTGAGCAAGACCACTTTTGGAAAAAAACTAAGGTCCGTAGAATAAAGCACCGTATATCAAATTAATGCTAAGAAATAGAAAAACGTAAAAGATTTCCATACAAAAAATGCAAAAAGTTTCCATACAAAAAATCTGTGGTAAAATTTTTGCGCAAGACCACTTTTGGAAAGAAACTAAGGTCCGTAGCATAGAGCACAGTATATCAAATTCAGCTAAGAGTAAGAAAAACGTAAAAAGGTTTCCATATAAAAAATCTATGATAAACATTTTGAGAAAGACCATTTTTGGAAAAAAAACTAAGGTCCGTAGCAAAAAGCACGGTGTATCAAATTAAAACTAAGACTTTGAGCAACACCACTTTTGGAAAAAAATAAGGTCCGTAACATAAAGCACGGTATATCAAATTAAAGCTAGGGGTTAGAAAAGCGTTAAAAGGTTTCCATACAAAAAATCTGTGGTAAAATTTTTGCGCAAGACAGCTTTTGGAAAAAAAAAGTTAAGGTCCGTAGCATAAAGCACGGTATATCAAATTAAAGCTTAGAAAAAAGTAAAAAGGTTTTCATACAAAAAATCTGTGGTAAAATTTTTGCGCGAGACAACTTTTGGAAAAAAAAGCTAAGGTCCGTAGCATAAAGCACGGTATATAATATTAAAGCTAAGAGTTATAAAAAAGTTAAATGATTTCCATACAAAAAATCTATGGTAAAATTTTGGAGCAAGACTACTTTGGGAAAAAAAGAACTAAGGTCCGTAGCATAAAGCACGGTATATCAAATTAAAGTTAAGACTTTGAGCAAGACCACTTTGGGAAAAAAATAAGGTCCGTAGCATAAATCACCATATATCATATTAAAGCTTAGGCTTAGAAAAACGTAAAAAGGTTTCCATACATAAAATCTATGTTAAATATTTGCGCAAGACCGCTTTTGGAAAAAAAGCAAAGTCCGTAGCATAAAGCACCATATATCAAATTAAAGTTAAGGTAAAATTTTTGAGCAAGGCCATTTTTGGAAAAAAACCTAAGGTCCGTAGCATAAAGCACGGTATATCAAATTAAAGATAAGATTTAGAAAAACATAAAAAGGTTTCCAAACAAAAACGTAAAAAGGTTTCCATATAAAAAATCTATGGTAAAATTTTTTAAGCAAGACCACTTTCGGAAAAAAATAAGGTCCGCAGCATAAAGCACCGTATATCAAATTAAAGCTAAGACTTAGAAAAACGTAATAAGGCTTTCGTACCAAAAATCTATGGTAAAATTTTTGAGCAAGACCACATTTGCAAAAAAAAACTTAGGGCCGTAGTAGCATAAAGCACGGAATATCAAATTAAAGCTAAGGCTTAGAAAAACGTAAAAAGGTTTCAATACAAAAAACGTAAAAAGGTTTCCATACAAAAAATCTATGGTAAAATAATTGAGCAAGACCACTTTTGGAAAAAAATAAGGTCCGTAGCATAAAGCACGGTATATCAAATTAAAGCCAAGAGTTAGAAAAGCGTAAAAAATTTTCCATACAAAAAATCTGTGGTAAAATTTTTGCACAAGACAACTTTTGGAAAAAAAAACTAAGGTCCGTAGAATAAAGCACCGTATATCAAACTAATGCTAAGAAATAGAAAAACGTAAAAAGGTTTCCATAAAAAAACGTAAAAAGGTTTCCATACAAAAAATCTATGTAAAATATTTGCGCAAGGCCGCTTTTGGAAAAAAAAACAAAGTCCGTAGCATAAAGCACCGTATATCAAATTAAAGCTAAGGTAAAATTTTTGAGCAAGACCATTTTTGGAAAAAACCTAAGGTCCGTAGCATAAAGCACGGTGTATCAAATTAAAGCTAAGAGTTAGAAAAACGAACTAAGGTTTCCATACAAAAAACGTAAAAAGGTTTCCATTCAAAGAATCTATAGTAAAATCAAATTAAAGCAAAGAGTTAGAAAAACTTAAAAAGGTTTCCATACAAAAAATTTATGGTAAAATTTTTGAGCAAGAGTACTTTCGGGAAAAAGCTAAGGTCCGTAGCATAAAGCACCCTTCATCAAATTAAAGCTAAGAGTTAGAAAAACGTAAAAAGGTTTCCATAAAAAAACGTAAAAAGGTTTCCATACAAAAAAGCTATGATAAAATATCTGCGGAAGACCACTTTTGGAAAAAACCTTAGGTCCGTAGCTTAAAGCACGGTATTATATCAAATTAAAGCTAAGAGTTAGAAAAACGTAAAAAGGTTTCCATACAAAAAATCTATGATAAAATATTTGCGCAAGACCACTTTTGGAAAAAAACTAAGGTCCGTAGCTTAAAGCACGGTATATCAAATTAAAGCTAAGAGTTATAAAATAGTTAAATGATTTTTATACAAAAAATCTATGGTAAAATTTTGGAGCAAGACTACTTTGGGAAAAAAAGAACTAAGGTCCGTAGCATAAAGCACGGTATATCAAATTATAGCTAAGACTTTGAGCAAGACCACTTTGGGAAAAAATAAGGTCTGTAGCATAAATCACCGTATAACATATGAAAGCTTATACTTAGAAAAACGTAAAAAGGTTTCCATACATAAAATCTATGTAAAATATTTGCGCAAGACCGCTTTTGGAAAAAAAAAACAAAGTCCGTAGCATAAAGCACCGTATATCAAATTAAAGCTAAGGTAAAATTTTTGAGCAAGACCATTTTTGGAAAAACCTAAGGTCCGTAGCATAAAGCACGGTATATCAAATTAAAGATGAGATTTAGAAAAACATAAAAAGGTTTCCATACAAATACGTAAAAAGGTTTCCATACAAAAAATCTATGGTAAAATTTTTTAAGCAAGACCACTTTCGGAAAAAAATAAGGTACGCAGCATAAAGCACCGCATATCAAATTAAAGCTAAGACTTGGAAAAACGTAATAAGGATTTCGTACCAAAAATCTATGGTAAAATTTTTGAGCAAGACCACTTCTGCAAAAAAAACTTAGGGCCGTAGTAGCATAAAGCACGGAATATCAAATTAAAGCTAAGACTAAGAAAAACGTAATAAGGTATAAGGTTATTATATGATTTAAAATTTTATCATATAATTTATGATGTTAACAACACGAATGTTTTTAAATAAAAATACTAATGTTGTTTGCTTGACTCTAATCTTTCGAATGTCTTTATTTTTTCAAGTTCTTTCTTATATATCTATTTTACATATTATTCTAATTCTCTTAATTTGCTATTTACTACTCTTTACATAATTTGTCTTACAACTAGCTCACAAACTATTTTCTCATGTTTGCATGTGTGTGTGAGCGGTCATTTGTCAGTCCGTAGTTCGATTTGTTATTATAATCCCAGTGCCCCAAATCACTGGTGGTTCATTGACATAAACAAAAATCAATTTCATAAATGTAACATAAAGCCTTTACATATATTTCTACACCAGTGACACACTTGGATCAATATATTTTATTGTTAAATTTAGTGTTGTTTTAATTTGCTTTGTTGTGCCCTCACACGCTGCAATACATGAATGATATTGTGTATGCTCAAATATCATTTTAAATGTTTGTACATTTTGGTACTCTATATTGTGCATACACAACATCATTACACCCCCAACGCACAAAAGAGAAATCATCCAATTTAATTGCGAATTTGGATGGTTTCTTTTCTTTATGTTAATCCGATGTATGGTGTTGAACTATAAAAAAATTTCTTATTTTGATGAAATATCATATTCTTAAGTATTACTTTATCCCTTTTATTACTTTATTTTTATTTGTTACTTATTGGTTATCTTAGTCATATGCGCATATTTGTATATAAATATGAAAAAAAATGTTCTTAAAGTGTAAATGTACTTACATATAAATAAAATTTTTTTAAATTATTGTATGTTGTTTTTTTTTTTATATATGTTTACAATATTATAGTAGTATGCTTGTACGTAAGTACGTATTCAAGTAGTATTTTTATTTTAATTTATTTATTTATTTATTTATTTTTTTTTTTTTTTTCATTTTTCAAATTACATATTTATTGTTATTAATATTAGCCTAATTGTGTTAATGCATTTTGTTTTTGTATATTTTACTATAGTAACATTGTATTCATTCATAAAATTTTGTTCTTGTTTATTATTTATTGTATTTTTTCAATAAATTTTTGTGGAATACTTTAACTATATTCTTAACTTCAATGCCAACATTCACACCATCAATATCAACAATCTCATATGGACCGCGGTATGGTGATTCTTGTTTCTTTTTATTTTCTATTCTTATTAATACTTGATCTCCTATTTGGATGTTTATGCTATTTTCTTGTTTCTTTGAATCTATAGATCTTTTCAATTTTATTGTCTCTATAATTTTTCTAGCATTTTCTAAAGAATGCTTTAATCTTACTTTTAGTTCGTTCGTATAATTCTCAAAGTTATATATTTGTTGTATTTCATTGTCATTGTCATTGTGGTCACCTGGTAAACTAGGTAATTTTCCAAAAATTAACTCAAAAGGTGAGTAATTTGTGTCTACATGAGGTGTAGTATTATAAGCGAATGTATAGTATGGAACCCATGAGTACCAATTGTCATCAGTCACGAATAAAAGAAAATATTCATTTAAAACTCTATGATTTCTTTCCACAGTTCCCAGTGTTTCGTGATGATATGGTGTTGAGAATCTCTGTTCTATTTTCAAAAACTCACATAATTCCTTCATCAGTTCATTCACAAATTCGGTTCCTCTATCAGATTTTAGCACTTTAAACATTCCATATTTCAATACAACGTTTTCAATTAAAGACTTGGCTATGTTTTTTGCCTCTTTAGTTTCCATTGGACATGCTATGATATATTTTGTCAATTCGCATTGTACGGTAAGTATATATCTACAATGTTCTGATGGCCTTAGTGGACCTACTGTGTCAATGACAAGTGTGTTGAAACTTTGTTTTGGTGTGTCAGTTTGACATAATGTTTCTTTTGTGTGTCTTGTTTGTTTGTTTCTTTGGCATAGATCGCACGTTTTTACATATACTTTTATCATTTTTGACATATTTTTCCATATGTACTTCTTTTCAATCTGAGTGTAGTTTATCTAACTCCAAAATGTCCTCCGCATGGCGTGTTGTGAGACAATTCTATTAATTCTTTCTTTTTGTCGTTGTTCATTATCTTTTGAGGATTGCTGTATACCAATATTTCGACGTCGATATTCTTATTTTTATTCCATATTTGTTTAATTTTTTCGTAGGGTACCCTTTTAAATACTTCGTCACCTTTCTCTAGTGCGTATGTTTTGTAATTTAATGTTGTCAAAATAGATGGTAGTTTCTCCAAGATTCTAACCAAGTAAAATGGATTTTCGCTACATCTGACGCGCGTTTCATTTATGACCTTATCGTCTTCAATTTCAATTATATTATTTTCATTTTTATTTTAGCTTCTTCGATGTACCTGAGTAGCATGAATTGTCACTATATCCTATGCGCATATTAATATTCTTATTTCCATTTCTATTATTTTTATTAGTTGACTTCTTCTCAAATATAAATTTAATTTTTCTTGCATGCTTTATATCATTAATTGATGTACATTCCCACATCTTGAGGCGGCCAGTCCCAATAGGAGATGTATCACCATTATCCTCATTTACAGCTTTGTTATTTTTTGTATCACTTTTACTCGTTGTCATTGCTCTAGTCATCACTAGCGTTTTCTTCATTGATTCGTCAATCATAGGAGGTATCATACTTTTTAGAATATCAGAGTCTATTTTTACCCTCGACAGTGCGTCTGCATTCGTATTGTTGCTGCCCTTTTTATATACTATATCAAAATCATAGTCGGATAGTTCTATGCGTATCCTTGTCAATTTTGAGCTCGGATTTTTATGTGAAAATAACGAAACGAGTGGTCGATGGTCAGTCACCACTATAAATTTTCTGCCAAATAGGTATGGCCTGAAAAATTGTATACCCCAATGTATTCCGAGTAACTCTTTCTCTATTACTGGTTTATTTCGTTCGTGTTTGTTAAGTGAGCGACTGGCATATGATATCGGTCTGTCCTCACCAATTTCTCCCTGTGACAATATTGCTCCCAATGCAAAATCAGATGCGTCTGTTGTTAATATGAATGGTCTTTCGAAATCAGGATATTGTAAAATTGGTGGACTTATTAATTTCCGTTTCAAATTTTCGAATGCATTTTGACATTGCTCTGTCAATTCAAATTTCATTCCTTTCTTCAATAGTTGATTTAGACAGCTTGCCATGTCTGCGAAGTTTTTGATAAATCGCCTGTAATAGTTACAAAATGCTACGAATCTCCTTACCTCGTCAGCATTTGTCGGAATTGGGTACTTTGTTATTGCTTCAAATTTTTCTGGATCAGGTTTTATTCCATTTGGTGTAATTAGGTGTCCTAGATATACCACTTCATGTTTCAAAAAACAACATTTACTTGCGTTTAACTTCAGGTTATATTTTTGTAATCTGTCCAAAACCTTTATCAGATTTGCATTATGATGTCTCAGGCTGCATCCGAAAACTATTATGTCATCAACATATAGAAAAGCTTCAGACTCTAAACCTGATAATGCTATCGCCAACATTCGTTGAAAACTATTTGAAGATATCTTTAAACCAAAAGGCAATCTTGTATATTGGTAATGACCGCCGGGTGTTGAAAATGCCGTGTATGGACGTGATTGATGATCTAATTCAATCTGGTGGAATGAACTTGTCATATCCAGCGTAGAAAAATATTTAGCTCTACCTAATTTGTCCAAAACATCGTCCAATCGTGTCAATGGAAATTTATCATTAACAATCTTGTCATTCAGTTTTCTAAAATCAACGACAAGTCTCCATCTTTTTAAATCCGTTTGTCCTTTCTTAGGAACTAGTAACAATGGTGCGTTATATGGACTTATTGATGGTTCAATTATATTATCCTTTAAAAGTTTTTGTACCTGTTCATTTATCTCGCTTGTCTGTGCCTGTGGTAATCGGTAGTTCTTTATGTATACCGGTGTTTCATCGTGTAAATCTATATGCTGTTCTTAGAAATTATTGGTTGTTAATTCCTCATCCTCTACGTGAAAAACTGATTGGTATTTTTCTAAAATTTTCATTAATTCCTCATCATTATTATCCGGCTTCAAATGGACTAGTAACTTTTTGAATCGCTCATATGTGTATTCATTATTATTTTCATTTATAGAGCATATGACATAGTCCTTCAATGCTATGGTTTCTATTTTTAAATTATTTACTATTATGACTTTATCCGTTACGTTCAACAGTTTTATATGCTGGTTTCCATCCCTAGGGATAATTGCATTCGCCAGGTATACGCCTTTCCTTATCTCTCTATTTAGGATTACGCTGTCCTCTGTTAATTTTATTCCGAATGGTATTATGATTTCACTTCGTGGCGGTATTCTAACGTGATTAATGCTGAAAGCATCATTTTGTATCGGTATCACGATGTTATCATCCGTTGTATCAAACGTTAGAATGTATTTGTCATAGTCAATGTTGCATCGATATCTGGACAAAAAATCTCGTCCCAGTATCCCATCGGTTTTTATCGGAAAATCACTTGCAACTAAATGTACTTTATGTTTGATAGTTGTGTTGTTAAATTTTATTTTCGCATCTACTGAACCCAATGATTTTATTTGTTCCTTCGAAATTCCCGTTAGGCAACAATAATCATCTGGATCCTCTTGGCAATGTATAAAAAATTTTCTTTGCACAGTGAGACAAACGCTCCTGTGTCTATCATAAATGTTAATGGGTAATCTGTTTCTAGTATGTCTAATTTAACGTAATTTTTAAGATCCGGAGATATGCTAAATATTTTGTTTTCATCTATTGGTTGATCACCGGAAGTTCTTCTTGGGTGAACTCTGGTTGTCGGGAGTTTCCCTGGTTCTGTATATGGTTTACATTATAGTTTCTTCTGTTGTTAAAATTTCCTCTATTTCTGTAGTTATTTCCTCTAAAATTATTATTATTTCTATTAAAGCCATTATTATTGTTTCTGTTGTTGTAATATGTGTTTCTGTTGTCGCTACCATTTCTAAATTCGTTACTGCCATTATTGCTATTGCTGTTGTTGTTGTATTTGATATTGTTATAATTGTTATTATTACCATTGAATCTATTATTATTTTAAAAACGTTAAATGCCAAAGCATTATTTGTTCTGCATATTGCAGATCTGTCTGCTTCGCCAATTTCCCCAATTTGCACTTCATTTAACTCGCTTATCAGATACTCTATCTTATCTGCAAAACCTCTGATATTGTCACCTATCTGAATCGTATTTGTTAGTTTCTGTAGTATATTGTTCGATGATTTAGTGGGTTTGTAGGCTTTTTTCAATGCCAACACCAACTCACTAACACTTGTCGGAACTATTTCTTGTTTTATTCTATTCTGTACCTTTAAATCCAGACGTGACTTGAATACAAAAGTAAAGAAAAACCTTTGCTTTTCAGGTACTACTGTCTCATGCAGTATTTCGAGATTCGTTACAAAGTTATGTAACTCCTCTTTCTTGCCTGTAAATACTGGTATCAGCTTTGAAATTGCCGATATTTCGTTCATGTCCATCATGTTGTTCGTCATTTCCTGTTGTGTTAGTTTCCCTGTATTCTTTTTATTTGTGTGAGCTTCTAAAATTTCTAACGCTTCTTTCCTTAGTGCTTTGTATGAGTCAGTAATATTTTGTCTATTTTCCTGTGTCAATTCAGGATCTATTAAATATTTTTCTAATTGTCTCTGTAGTTCTGCTATCTCTTTTCTTTTTAATTCTACTGTTTCTAAAGAATAAGGTCTACCTAGTGATTTCCTAGAATTCACTGTTATAGCTTTTAGTTTTTCCAATAGGGCTTCCATATAGAAAAAGAATTTTATTCGATTGTTTTCCTTTTTTTTTTTATTTTATTTTATTTATTCAATTTTTGTTTTTATATAAGTTTTTAGTGAAAATTTCCATTATATTTTCATGTTATCCTTTTTTTTTTTTTCTTAATATCTAATTATTTAGTGATATTTTTATTTGTATATAAGTTTCTAGTGACAATTTCTACTATATTTTCATCTTATCATTTTCTTTTTTTTTTGTTTTGCTTACAATAATATCTATTTATTTAGTGACATTTTTGTGTGATTCTAAAACTCTTTTGTTTTTCTTTTTGTTCTTCAAAAACATGTTCAATTCTTTTCTTGTATTCTTTATTTTTTCTTCTAGTTGCTTCTTTCTACTTATTTCTTCTTCGTAACTTAATTCACTTTTTAAGATGTTCAATTTTCTCCTCATGCGGCTTGCAAAATCGCCCCTATTTTTCTTTACTATCGAAAGATCTACCTTCGGTATGTCTACAAGTCTGTCTGTTTTATTCCTATTCAAGGTTTTTATTGGCCTCGGGCCAATTTTTAAAATTTCTGTTCTCTCTAACCTTTCTCCTGCCTTTAATTTCTTTCTCCAGTTTTCCTCAGTGATTTTTATTTCCTTTAATACATCTTCCAATCGTTTCTCCATTTAATTATATTTATTTTAAATAAATCTTATAATTTTAAATTTCGCTTTCAGTGTTAATTGTTTCCTATATTATTTCTGACCTGTAGTCTTCTGATTTGTTCCTTCACGTACCGTCTAAGGTATTTGACTAATAATATTAAAGTTGTTGCTATGCATATTAATATTACTACCTCTATGCTAATACTGACCGCTGTGGGTGCGTTTACTGAAGTTGCAACAGCTTGCTGTACCTTATTGTGGGTGTTTCCCATTTCCACTATTAAATTAAAAAATGCCCGTATGTTATCCTTTCTAAAAACAAGTAAGAGTGTTGAATTCGGCTGTGCCGAATCTTTGATACCCTCCACCTCGGTTTGAGTCTTGATAATAAATGTAAATGAAAAAGTAAACAATTTGTTAAACTTAATACCAAATTATTTCAGCAAATTCTTTGGGTTGGTTTTCTTCTTTTCTATTATTTCGGATTTATTTCGGTGTTTGCTTTTTGGTCATCGTGGTTGCTGATCGGCATGCATTTTGGTTATATACCTATATGCATGCGTTTCCGGTTATATGACATAACTTCTCGTTTAATTTAGTTTTTGCTAATTAAATAGCTCGCCCTAACCTCCATTGCAAAGGTAATGGTTGTGTAGAGTGGCTATATGCATTAAATCGTGCTAATTGGAGATGGCTGTATAGTTTCTTTTAACTGGCCAAATATTTCTTCATTGTGGTCATATAGGTCGGATGGAGTAACAAAATAATAACCAAAAAAAAAGCTCTCTCAACTTTTTTTTTTAAAATATTGCCATATTTTGAAAACATAGAGAATAAATTTATAATAATAAATAATCAAATTAGGGATGAAAAACGCAAAAAGCGAAAAGTCCCAAACATTTTAAATAAAATAATTTAATGTTATCTTTATTTTCTGAAAAACTTCAAATTTTCATCCAAAAAAAATTGTGAAAATTTATGTATAAAAAATAACATTCTCATAAAATTACGTTTACTTATGTAACAATTTTTATGTTAGCAATTCTTAAATATCATTTGAGGTTTTCTTAAATCCATTGAATTTAAATTAATATCGACAAATCTGTTTTTCTATTTATTTAAATTGTAAAGGAGTGGCATCTCTGTCAAAATAAGCGAAAAACACAAAGAATAGAAAAAAACAAATTACTTCGTGTTTGACAGGATGATTTTATGTTTATGTTTAATATCTTTATTTTTTTTACTAATATTTCTGCTTATTTATTTGAAAATGAAATAATGAATTGAATATGCTATTTAATTTTTTTATTTATATAAAAAAGTTTTTTAATTAAAGCAAAATATTTTCACTATTTCATGATTTTTATTTATGTATGACGACATTTCAACCTAAAAATTTAAGTTTTTATCGATTGGATAAACAACACAAAAATGGTTGTCGTTTAGATAACAACAACAGCTGACTTTAACAATAGCGAATATCGTTTCAAAATTTTACTGATAATTTTGCAATTTTCTTTTTTTTACAATTCGACTATCGTTAAAAGAAGTTACTGAATCGCGGTACTGAAAAGTTATTAATATCTCCTGAATGGCAATATTTTTTTTAAATGTAAACATTTTTAAATGTAACGATATTTCTAAATTTAAAATTATTATTTCCGACGTTTTGATATGATTTTCTGAAACTCAATTAATATTTTCTAATTTATAATTGGAAATTTTATTTTCAGTTTTTATTATAATAGATATTTTCTTAAATTTGAATGGAAAATTTAAAAAGTGAAATTTTGTATTTATGTGAATAATAATGCTTTATTAATTATAAACAATTTTTAAAAATTAGATGTAATCGCAATCAGATATTTTATAGGTAAAGCAGAATAATAATTCTATATAACTATGTAGAACTGTTTTGTAAGCAAAAAACTCATTGACGAACTCGGTAACTCTATTTTGTAAAGACAACAAAAAGTTAACCCCCCCAATCTCACATCACACTGAAATTGTAAAATCGTTGTGTACGTATTATCAACGAAAAATTGTTCGAATTAGTCGAATCCATCGCCATTAAATTTTATGCTCAAACATCTGACTGCAATCTCATTTTTAAAATGTTGTCGAAGCGCAAACTTGAAAAAATTTGTATACTTCTCTCTCTTATTTTATTTTAAGTAGAGTTACCAAGTTTATTATACAGGCACATGTTTGAGGGAAAATTTTTACATTTATTATTATTAGTATTATTTTAATAATAGTTATAATAATATTTATGCTCTATAATTAACAAACTTGCGTTTTTGTATGCGCATTTCAAAAAATAAATCATTATAATAGATTTAACAAGTTAAAACTTTAATTACAATTTTACAGAATCCAGTAAATTTGCATTAAATTTATAACAGGGTAACATTAATCATCGTTAGTGTCTGCCACTATTCGCACGAAAAATTTGGTGCCATTAGTGTGACCACTGCGGAAAATGTGTGTGTATTAGTAAAAAAAAATGTGAGTGTATTGAGTTTTTCGAACTTGCAGTGTGATGTGAGATTGGTGGGTAATATGCCAAACTTATGTTCATATTTGTAAAAGAATAATAAAAAAACGTATGAAATAAAAGACCAACCCGTGTATACTCTTAACATTGTTCTGTATGATATCTAGTTGAAAATATTAACATTCATGTTAAAATAGAAATAACTATTGCAAAGCTAATTAGAACAAACAAAAATTATGGCGGCATCTACTGTGGCATAGTCACGCTGAGCAAAATGAAGTGACACTCTGTTAATACAAAAGAAATGTATTTTCCCCACAACAAAATACTGCAGAATTTTATGTAAATAAAATAACCGATTTATTTCTAACATGCAGTTACTATGAATATACATACATACATATATATAATATATGTACATTATTTGTATTATTTAATATGTGTATGTATGTATATTTAAATATTACACACAAAAAATACAACATCAAACGTTATTTTTGTGTTTTTCTCTTTAAATAAATTAATACATAAATTTTTTTGCTAAATTTACATTTGGGCAATTCACAACAGGTGTTGTATATTGTATGTTGTATTGAAATACACAATACAATCATTTGTTGTGAACACTCAGTTGTATTTTCATATTGTAAAACGCTTTCTTTAGTAATTTTCGATCCAACGAGGAAAGATCGCTTCGTCGCTTCTGCTATTTTGTATAAGAGAAAACACTTGTCAGTGTTTGCTTTTTGGTCGTGAGATATACCCTGGAGTTTTAGTTACGTACCTCTTGCATTTTAATTTATAATGAAAAAAAAAAATGTTAAATGTTTTGGTTGGTACTGAAAGAGAAAATACATACTAAAAATATAAACATTAATTTTTATATAATTTAACTTATCGATGTATTTGCGTTATTTGCATTATTTGCCATATTTTATTTTATAATTATTTATGCTGATAATATTCTATGTATTTGTTTTTTTCTTTTTCATAAAAACTGGCATTCACTTGGAACTGATATGTTATGATACAATATACAACATTTACTAAACATAGCAAATGAAGTTGGATCGTGTATCAGATTTTTCAGTGAAAATTACCAACAACAATTTTACACTATTGTAAAGTGATACACGATACAAGAGATACAACGATACATTACCCATTGTGAATTGCACAATTGTTTTTTTTATTAACAACTAGGTATTTTAGCATTATTTGCTTTAGATGTTGGTGAATTTTTACTCCCTTTATATTAACTCGTAGTGTCTGCTTGTCGAAAAAATTTTGGATCGATTTTAACCACTTTCCCGTGACCCAATCGATCTGAAATTTTGCAGGCAGGCTTGTGGCAATGACAGAAATGATCTAACATATTTTTTTTAGTGATGCCAAAACAATGGAAACTTTTAAATTTTTCTACCAGAGTTGATAAAAAAATGTACAAAGGGTTTGTTTTTGTTATATTATTACCATAACGACCACAAAAACAACAAGTCCAGCTATGAAAACAATGCAACATTTAGAATAACAACAAGAACAATATAGAAATATCATGTTTTTCATTTTTTTTTTTTTACTTTTTCAGAGATTTCCCTGGACCTGTTCCACCGATTTTAATGATTTTTGAAGTAGAAATCTTTCCATGAATTTGGTGAATCATTCTCACTAAAAATGATCACTGTAGCTGCACTATTGAGGGCGTGATCGTGACAAGAACAACATAGAAAATTATTTTTTTCAAGACTTTTTTAGTTCTTCATTCAAATCTCGGGCCCTAATCGACCGATTTGGACGATTTTAAATAGCAAACTTCTCAGGATGTTAGTGAATCATTTTTATGTCAACGAGTACCCTAGCTGCCGGATTGATGCCGTCATCGTGATTTCCACAGACGGACAGACGGACATCGCTATATCAGCTCCGGTTGTTATAAGGATCACAAATATATAAATTTTATGGGGTCCAAAATTTTTTTTCTAATTATTACAAACGGAATGACAAACTTATATATACCCTCTGCACACTGGAGTGGAGGGTATAAAAATGTGAGTGTATTGAGTTTTTCGAACTTGCAGTGTGATGTGAGATTGGTGGGTAATATGCCAAACTTATGTTCATATTTGTAAAAGAATAATGAAAAAACGTATGAAATAAAAGACCAACCCGTGTATACTCTTAACATTGTTCTGTATGATATCTAGTTGAAAATATTAACATTCATGTTAAAATAGAAATAACTATTGCAAAGCTAATTAGAACAAACAAAAATTATGGCGGCATCTACTGTGGCATAGTCACGCTGAGCAAAATGAAGTGACACTCTGTTAATACAAAAGAAATGTATTTTCCCCACAACAAAATACTGCAGAATTTTATGTAAATAAAATAACCGATTTATTTCTAACATGCAGTTACTATGAATATACATACATACATATATATAATATATGTACATTATTTGTATTATTTAATATGTGTATGTATGTATATTTAAATATTACACACAAAAAATACAACATCAAACGTTATTTTTGTGTTTTTCTCTTTAAATAAATTAATACATAAATTTTTTTGCTAAATTTACATTTGGGCAATTCACAACAGGTGTTGTATATTGTATGTTGTATTGAAATACACAATACAATCATTTGTTGTGAACACTCAGTTGTATTTTCATATTGTAAAACGCTTTCTTTAGTAATTTTCGATCCAACGAGGAAAGATCGCTTCGTCGCTTCTGCTATTTTGTATAAGAGAAAACACTTGTCAGTGTTTGCTTTTTGGTCGTGAGATATACCCTGGAGTTTTAGTTACGTACCTCTTGCATTTTAATTTATAATGAAAAAAAAAAAATGTTAAATGTTTTGGTTGGTACTGAAAGAGAAAATACATACTAAAAATATAAACATTAATTTTTATATAAATAAACTTATCGATGTATTTGCGTTATTTGCATTATTTGCCATATTTTATTTTATAATTATTTATGCTGATAATATTCTATGTATTTGTTTTTTCTTTTTCATAAAAACTGGCATTCACTTGGAACTGATATGTTATGATACAATATACAACATTTACTAAACATAGCAAATGAAGTTGGATCGTGTATCAGATTTTTGAGTGAAAATTACCAACAACAATTTTACACTATTGTAAAGTGATACACGATACAAGAGATACAACGATACATTACCCATTGTGAATTGTACAATTGTTTTTTTTATTAACAACTAGGTATTTTAGCATTATTTGCTTTAGATGTTGGTGAATTTTTACTCCCTTTATATTAACTCGTAATGTCTGCTTGTCGAAAAAATTTTGGATCGATTTTAACCACTTTCCCGTGACCCAATCGATCTGAAATTTTGCAGGCAGGTTTGTGGCAATGACAGAAATGATCTAACATATTTTTTTAGTGATGCCAAAACAATGGAAACTTTTAAATTTTTCTACCAGAGTTGATAAAAAAATGTACAAAGGGTTTGTTTTTGTTATATTATTACCATAACGACCATAAAAACAACAAGTCCAGCTATGAAAACAATGCAACATTTAGAATAACAACAAGAACAATATAGAAATATCATGTTTTTCATTTTTTTTTTTTAATTTTCAGAGATTTCCCTGGACCTGTTCCACCGATTTTAATGATTTTTGAAGTAGAAATCTTTCCATGAATTTGGTGAATCATTCTCACTAAAAACGATCACTGTAGCTGCACTATTGAGGGCGTGATCGTGACAAGAACAACATAGAAAATTATTTTTTTTCAAGACTTTTTTAGTTCTTCATTCAAATCTCGGGCCCTAATCGACCGATTTGGACGATTTTAAATAGCAAACTTCTCAGGATGTTAGTGAATCATTTTTATGTCAACGAGTACCCTAGCTGCCGGATTGATGCCGTCATCGTGATTTCCACAGACGGACAGACGGACATCGCTATATCAACTCCGGTTGTTATAAGGATCACAAATATATAAATTTTATGGGGTCCAAAATTTTTTTTCTAATTATTACAAACGGAATGACAAACTTATATATACCCTCTGCACACTGGAGTGGAGGATATAACAACTCTACAACAGCAACAATGACAGTCATATGTTTTTCAAATAGGAAAAAACTGTTTATGTGTTAGTTTCGGTCATTCCCCAGTATGCATTGAAATATTATTTCTCCAATGTTGGAGAAAAGTTAAGTTCTTGAATTGATGTCAAGTGTAATTCTCAACTTGGGTTGAACAATTTTTCTCCTTGTTTGCTTTCAACTTGACATCAAGTTGAGACTTAACATTTTTTCCAATCTTTGAGAAACATTTTTACTCTCAATTGGATATCCTACACTTTTCTCCACTTGAGACCAAACATTTTTTCAACTTGAATACGATTTGTGTTAAGTCTGAGATATTATTTAAATATGTCATAAATAATAAATTAAATTAAAAAATGCCAAAAAAGTACAAATAAATCATTGATATATTTTTAATTATTTCTGCTTTTTGTCGAATTTTTCAAAAAATGTACAACTAATTAATTCATTTATTTTTAATTCTAGATTTTAAAAAATGTACATAATATGTACATTTAATGTTAAATATGTACATAGTAATGTTAAATATATAATGAAATTAAATTGAAACATTAAAAAAAGTACATTGTTTTCATTTCTAAAATTAGTATAATATTTTTTAATATGGCAATTCCGTACCTTCCATTTGATACCGATTGGAAATATTTCTTTGCTATCAAGTTGAGAATCACAAATTTCTCAATTTGATAACTATGAAAATCGCCATATAAAAATGTGCCTTTTAAGTTGAGAAGACTATATTCGAACTATTGAGGGCATTTGAGAATTAACGTTGGAGATTTGAGAAATGTATTTGATCTCAAATGCACCTCAAGTTGATAGCAAACAAAAATGTTTATTGGGACATTTATTGTAGGGTCGTTTGCACACACACAAAAAATAGAAAATAAATTGTCAATAAGCAAAGCAAGTGGCTTCGAAATTCGATGATGCCAGTTAATCATTTTTTGTTCACGCGGAATTTATAATTGGAGGAATTTTTTTCTCGAGAAATGTATTTTCCGTGAGAAAGAAATTCCTTGAGAATATTCATAATTGGGATGAATAACTTTTAATTGGAACTTTTTAGTCAGAATAAATCATAATTCTAGTTAGATATTGGTTAATATTTAATTAGAAAAAATATTGTGGTGGCATCTACGCAATTATTGAGGCAGTCACGGAAAAATTAAATGCAAGTCTGTTTTTTTTAATATAACAAAAATGGATTTTCCCTTTAACAAAATATGGCAGAATTCTTTATAAATGAAATGCAAAATGGAAAATCAATTTTGTGCTAATTCTTAACAAAAAGTTTTTGAAAAGTTTTAGACCGATCGTATATTACATCTTGAGGATCCTCACCTAATATTTTCAAATATTTTAAATTCTTTTTAACTCATTTAACCTCATTACGAAAATAGTAAAACAGTAAATATGGAAAATCCACGCACCTCAAAAAATTGTTTTCTATGGAATAAATTAAAGACATTTCATATTATACAATTTTCTTTCAAAAATGTATCAATTATTGCAAATTTGAAATTTGACATATAGTATTTGTACATATATTTGTATAGATTTCGCAGTATGAAAAGAACTATTATTTCTTTATTTAGAATATATGTAAGTATTGCTCGCAAAAAAATGCAACATTATGAATGAAACACATAGACGACTGCTGGCAGCAGCATTTGTAGTCGTATAGTCAGCTACTTGATTTTTCTGAATACGACAGCAACATATAATACAAATGCATTTTTATTTAAATATACAATTACTTTTACTTATTTAAAATGCATTAGTACAACGTAAAAATAAATAAATTAGTTTAACGCCTTTTGATTATTAATGGAATTATAGCCTTTCATTTTGCGATTTTTTTTTTAAACAAAATAAAATATTTCATAGCACTAACTTCTTTTACATATTTTGTTATATTGTCAACACTATTTTTGTTTTGTAGCCAACAAAACACACTTGCAGTTTTTTTTTCTATTTGAAGAACATATGACTGCCATTGTTGATGTTGTAGAGTTGTTTTTTTTTTTTTGATTTTGTTTCGTTAACTCTTTTGTATTAAAGCACCTCCAATATATATATCCATTTTAGTTTGCAAATTCAGTATATTTATAATTTATTACTTACAGCAAAAAATAATAGAAACAATTTTATCAGTTATGCTTACGAAACTATATAAATAGACTTGAAGTTGGCTGCAAAAGCAGTAGCCTGTGTAAAGAACAAGTTAGCGAAATGTAACTGTTACGTAACGTGTCAGCCTTTTTTTCACATGAAAAGTATTGGGACGTTCCGGTTACGTTCGGTAACTGTTTTAAATGATTTTCATGTAAAAAAAACAACTGACTCGTTACGGTTACGGTTAGAAAACATTGACCTTTTATATATATTATAATGCTATGAATGCATATATCTTTATTTTTTTTATATATATATTCTTTTTTTTTTGTATTGTATATTATTTTTTTTTATTATTATTACTATTTCATTTAATTATTTTTTTTCTTTAAATAAATTAATACATAAAAATTTGTTTTTTAAATTGTTGGTGAACTTTTACTCCCTTTATTTACTGCCTTTATATTAACTCGTAGTGTCTACTTGTCGAAAAAATTTTGGATCGATTTTAACCCCTTTCCCGTGACCCATTCGATCTGAAATTTTGCAGGCAGGCTCGTGGTAATAACAGAAATGATCTAACAGATTTTTTTTAGTGATGCCAAAAAAATGGAAACTTTTAAAATTTTCTACCAGAGTTAATAAAAAAATGTACAAAGGGTTAGTTTTTATTATATTACTAGCTAATACCCACTACTTCGTTAGCGGACATTTAAGTTACATTTATTCGTTTGTACAGTATATTATATTAAAAATGCCCCTTTACTGGACTTTGATGTTATGTATTCGGAAAGGCATGTTTTTCCCCTGGTTTTACTCCAATTCAATATTTTTTCCATTTTTCTTAATTTTTTCTGCCTTAAAGTCTGAAATTCCAAAATGTTGACATGTGCGCATACTCTTAAAATCTCAAAACAATGCGAGAAGCTTTTCTGTTTCGTGTTACAAACTTAAGTGATTGTTAATAATCTGAATTTGCGTATTGATGCTACCAATGAAAAACAACAATAACAATATTGTAAGACAAATTCAGCAGTACCGTTGGTACAGCGCGAGTCATTATGTTAGGGTATGCATACAATGTTTAAAATCTCAAACCAATGCGAGAAGCTTTTCTGTTTCGTGTTACAAACTTAAGTGATTGTTAATAATCTGAATTTGCGTATTGATGCTACCAATGAAAAACAACAATAACAATATTGTAAGACAAATTCAGCAATACCGTTGGTACAGCGCGAGTTAATATTTTAGGGTAATATCTAAGCAGATTAAGAATATTGTAAAAATATTAATGTGACAAATTCAGCAACACCGTTGATGCTTTGTGGGTCATTAGTTAAGTGACATCTCTCAGCAAACTCAATTTTTAAAAACACGAAATTAAATTTTGATTTATTTAATTTCAAACGAATAAAATCTCTCATTTGAATTAATAGATATTGGAAAAAGTGGTAGTCAGTCTACAATTTCTAACAATTTTCCAAATACATTGTGTATCAATTTATTCCAGTAATACGAAGGAAACCCAGGAGACTTTTACCCTTTTTGTCCCTCCCGGTAGGATAGCCTATAGCACTCAGTGATAACGTAGCTTTCAACAGGTGAAAGAAATGTTGAAATCGGATAAGTAGTTTAGAAGATCCGTAAAGGGGGAGACTTTTCCTCTTTTTGCCCCTCCCGGAAGGATAGCCTATAGCACTCAGTGATAACGTAGCATTCAACTGGTGAAAGAAATTTTGAAATCGGATAAGTAGTTTAGAAGATCCGTAAAGGGGGAGACTTTTCCTCTTTTTGCCCCTCCCGGAAGGATAGCCTATAGCACTCAGTGATAACGAAGCATTCAACTGGTGAAAGAAATTTTGAAATCGGATAAGTAGTTTAGAAGATCCGTAAAGGGGGAGACTTTTCCTCTTTTTGCCCCTCCCGGAAGGATACATAAAAGCCTTGGTATTGACGTCACCTTTCATGAGAAGTTTACAGAATTGAAATCGGTTCAGGCATTACAGAGAACATCAATGCCAAACACAATGCTCTACATTTTTATATATATAGATTACCACAACGACCACAAAAACAACAAGTCCAGCTATGACAACAACACAACATTTAGAATAACAACAAGAACAATATAGAAACATCATATTTTTAATTTTTTTTTATTTTTTCAGAGATTTCCCTGGACCTGTTCCACCGATTTTAATTATTTTTGAAACAGAAATCTTCCCATTAATTTGGTGAATCTTTCTCACTAAAAATGATCACTGTAGCTGCGCTATTGAGGGCGTGATCGTGACAAGAACAACAAATTATATTTTTTCAAGACATTTTTTAGTTCTTCGTTCAAATCTCGGGCCCTAATCGACCGATTTGGACGATTTTAGACAGCAAACTTTTCAGGATATTAGTGAATTATTTTTTATGTCAACGAGCACCCTAGCTGCCCGATTGATGCCGGCATCGTGATTTCCACAGACGGACATCGCTATATCAACTCCGGTTGTTATAAGGATCACAAGTATATATATTTTATGGGATCCAAAATTTTTTTTCTAATTATTACAAATGGAATGACAAACTTATATATACCCTCTGCACACTGGAGTGGAGGGTATAAAAACATACAGACATTATAAAAAAAACTTTTTACAATTCTGTATAATTCATCTTTTTGATATGGCTAGATGTGCATTTAAAATTTACACAATTAAAATTGCTTGCAAATGAGATGTTATAACTCAAACAGAATATTTGTTCTTGGTTTTCAGTGTTGCCGTTTTAGCTTTTTAGTTGCTAGATTTAGCAACTTTTTTTTTGTCGTTTAGCATCCAAAATTTATCAAAAGATGCTAGATGCTAACTTAGAATCTTTTATTAATAAAAAGTTGCTTTTAGCATCTTTTTTTTGATATTTTTTTTCATTATTTTTGAATATATAATTTTAATGGTATTGATATGTTTTAATTTCTCAAAGTGTAGTACAGTAATTTTGTGTACCACTCCTTTTACCACTCTGCTCGTTTCTTTCAACAAATATAACAAAACATTTTGAAATAGAAGAATGAAAACACCAACAACCCAACAACAGTTTTTAATTAATTAGAAAGTCGATTGCCAAAAAATATTATTGTATTAAAAAAATGTCAAAATTTTCAATACAAAACACATTAAATCGGGTAAAAGAACAAATAACCAATATATTAGAAGAGTTTAAATTTAGATCATCTGAAACCGAAAAAATTCAAATCGAATGGAGTTATATCACAGAACAAAACTGGGATACAACACTGAATACAAACCCTTTATGGATTGAAAAATTCTATTGGCGAAAATCCATTTTTCTCAAAAGCCGAAGTTGAACGTTTGTTTAGTTTAATGGCTTTAGTTAAAAGTAAACTTCGAACAGAATTAAATCCGAGTTGTTATGTTCTGTAATACGTATAAAAGAAGGATTGAAATTGAAAAATCGGTGCTGTCACACTTACAATATACCGAGCGATGTCGTTGATAAAAGTCGATCGTCAGAAAAATATCAGAGCCAAGAAGAACTTGAAGATGAAGACATCACAGAAATGTTAGATTCCATAAACCAATTATCCTAATATAATCATATATTTTGATAATGTAATTTCTGTTATATTTTAAATAAAAAAAAAATCCCTCTAAAATTAAAAATATTTAATTTAAGTTTAAAAAAATAAACTCAATTTGATGTTAAAAAAATTTCAGATGAAATCCAAAATAATTTTAATTAAAATTTAAAAAATATAAATCTAAACATATGTTTTATATTAATTTTTCGATTTAAAAACCAAAGAATTTATTAATAAGTATATAATTTTTCAATATAAAGGTAATGAAATTTGAAAAAAAAATTTAGCATCTTTTTTTTTTAGACTCCAGTACGTTTAAGCATCTTTTTTTTTTTTTTTGCAATTTAGCATCTTTACAATTTCAAATTATGGCAATACTGTTGGTTTTAAAAGATTTTTTATAACAGTGGTTATAAGCATGTATACTTAGATCTGATTTATCGCATTTTAATATATTTTCAAAAGCCTTGCATCCGCATTTATAGTCGTCACCTTTGACCCGCTCCAGCCATCCATTACCTTCTCGTCTCTCAACTAACTGAAGCAAAATCTTTATGTTCTGTATTTCTTTGATGTGTTTTCAGCATCATCGAAAAACGAATCGGACATTTTTCTAAAATTAATTATGTTTCTAAAATTAATTATGTTCAAATTTATAATATTTTAATGTAATGCACAAAAAAGGGTTTTATACTTGTCATTGTTATTAAAGAATACACATATTTACTTCCTTCATATTATAGAGTTATTACCAGACTTAAAAAGACTTTAAAGTTTAAAATTGAAAAAAATTATAAGATATTTAAAATAGTTTTGACTGAAATTTTTGGCAGTTTTAGTTTTGCCTTGTACCAGTAAAATGTTCAGATGTTAACTAAAAAAAAAAAACAATTTGTTAAATATTTTCATCTTAATTATCTTAATTAATTTAAAAACACAAAGATAGATTTAATACAATAAAAACAAGTAAGAGTTAAAAGTTGACCTATGCGGACTCACAAATGTGCCCTATACTAATAGGTCTGGAAAATTGAAAAGGATTTAAAAAAATAAAATGCACCTTTATATTAAAAAATTTAAATTAAAAAGTAAATTACAAAATAAACCATTTACCTGGTTAAACTTAATATTGTTTGTAACTATCTGGATCAGGTTAGTATTTAAAATGGGATAAATCGGGTTTTATTGTGCCAATTTATGACCTAAAATATGTAGACACCTCTATAAAATGCTGAAAATTCAGAGCATTTGTTGTAATAATTCAGTAATAGGTTTCTCAAAGTGTTTACATATTCAAATATTTTATATAAATTTGTTACAAATAGTGCAAGAAGTCCAGATATTAATGTAAACGTAAAACCCAGGTGGAGGGTATCAAAGATTCGGCATAGCCGAATTTAACACTCTTACTTGTTTCAACACGATTCTTACTACTTCTACTTTTCCATCAGCGTGGAGACACGCAAAGATTATTCCTATACCAAAAGCTGATAATACATATCGACCGATAGCTATACTACCTTTTCTATCTTAAGTTTTCAAACGTTTAGTTCACACACATATGAACCACTTTTTTCATGAAAATTCTCTTCTCACCAACAAGCAATCTGGTTTCAGACCAAAACACAGTTGTATTTCTGCCTTAATTGAAGTTACAGAGAAGCTTAGAGCGAATATTGATAACAGTATGGTATCATTTCTCATTTTGCTTGATCATTCTAAGGCATTTGATACAGTAGACTTTTCAGTCCTTTGCCAAAAACTGACGAACATGTTTCACTTTTCACCAACTGCTGTAAAGCTTATTTATTCATATTTGTGTGACAGAAGCCAATCAGTATACCATGGGTCTGATAAATCTTATAGTTGTTTAACTATGAGAGGCGTACCGGAAGGTTCCATACTTGGCCCACTACTGTATGTATTATATTCTAACGACTTACCCTCTCGACTCAGTTTTTGTGGAATACATATGTATGCAGATGATGTCCAACTTTTTATAAAAGATGATGTCAATAATTGCATTACACAAATTAATTATGATCTAGACAGTGTAAAAGAATGGGCATCGGCCAACGGACTCTCTATATATGCACAGAAGCTATGATAATTGGAAAAATCAAGTCTTTAGCAACTGTTTTACCACCGATTCGAATAGGTAATTCTGTCATCGCGATAGATGAAACTGCCAAAAACCTAGGTGTAATTTTTAACAAGAAATTAGACTGGTCAAATTATATGTGGTACAACTTATGCAATATTAAGAAACTTTTGGATGTCGCAGTATTATACACCTTTTAATATTCGAATGTTACTAGCCAAGACTTAATTGTTGCCTACACTTCTGTACGGATGTGAACTATTCGCTAGCTGTGATAAATTAAGTATGAAAAGGCTTAATGTAACGTACAATAATATTGCCAGATATGTGTTTGGTCGCAGTAGGAGAAGTAGAATCTCACAGTTCTCTAGACAAATATGTAATATATCATTCAATAGCTTGTTAAAACTTCGAACATTACTGTTTTTTCAAAAAGTGATTTACACAAAACAGCCTGAATACCTGTACAATAGATTAATCTTTTCAAGGTCTGACAGAGGAAACAAAATAAAGACATTTCGCTTTAAAAAAGATATAACGAAAAAACACTTTTCTTCAATGCTGTTAACCTTTGGCGCCAACTTCCACCTAATATTCAAACCATAAGCAATGCAAGGCATTTTAAATATAAAATCTTAACACAATAATCTTATACAACTTTTATATGCAAAAAAGTATTAACTTTTTATACCCTATACCACTATGTGGTTTGGGTATAATAACCTCCTAACCTCCATTGCAAAGGTAGTGATTGTGTAGGGTGGCTATATGCATTAAATCGTGCTAATTGGAGATGGCTGTATAGTTTCTTTTAACTGGCGAAATTGTTTTTCATTGCGGTCATGTAGGTCGGATGGAATAACTTTTTTATTAAAACATTGCCATATTTGGAAAACATAGAGAATAAATTTATAATAATTAATATTCAAATTATGGATGCCAAACGCAAAAAACCAAATGTCCCAAACATTTTAAATAAAATAATTTGTTATCTTTATTTTCTGAAAAACTTCAAATTTTTATCCAAAAAAAAATTGTGAAAATTTCTATATAAATAACATTCTCATCAAATTGCGTTTATTTATGTAACAGTTTTTATGTTCGCAATTCTTAAATATCATTTGACGTTTTCTAAAATTCATTGAATTTAAATTAATGTTTTCTGTAGTGTGATTCTGTAAATTTCAACGATCCGACAATCGCAAAATATATCGACAGCTATTGTTGTTTGCACTAAGGATTAAGTGATTCACTAAGTACATACATCTTAACGACAGTCGACAAATCTATTTTTCTATTTATTTAAATTGTAAACGAGTGGCATCTCTGTCAAAATAAGCGAAAAACACAAAGAAGAATAGAAAAAAACAAATTACTTCGTGTTTGACAGGATGATTTTATGTTGATGTTTGATATCTTTATTTTTTTACTAATATTTCTGTGTATTTATTTGAAAATGAAATAATGAATTGAATATGCCATTTAATTTTTTTATTTATATAAAAAAGTTTTTTTAATTAAAGTAAAATATTTTCACTATTTTATGATTTTTATTTATGTATGACGACATTTCAACCTAAAAATTTAAGTTTTTATCGATTGAATAAACAACACAAAAATGGTTGTCGTTTAGATAACAACAACAGCTGACTTTAGCAATAGCGAATATCGTTTAAAAATTTTACTGATTATTTTGCTATTTTCTTTTTTTAACGATTCGACTATCGTTAAAAGAAGTTACTGAATCGCGGTACTGAAAAGCTATTAATTTCTCCTGAATGTCAATATTTTTTTTAAATGTAAAAATTTTTTAAATGTAAACACAGGTATTTGGTGTTTTTTTTTTTTTTTTGAATTTCAATTTGTGTTTAACGAATAAAATTTATATATTAAAGATGCAATTGATGTCTTCTAAATTTAAAATTATAATTTCCGACGTTTTGATATGATTTTCTGAAATTCAATTAATTGTAATTTATAATTGGAAATTTTTAATTCTAGTTTTTAGAATTGATATTTTCTTAAATTTGAATGGAAAATTTAAAAAGTGCAATTTTGTATTTATGTGAATAATAATGCTTTAGTAATTATAAACAATTTTTAAAAATTAGATGTAATCGCAATAAGATATTTTGTAGGCAAAGCAGAATAATAATTCTATATAACTATGTAGAACTGTTTTGAAAGCAAAAAACTCATTGATGAACTCGGTAACTCTATTTTGTAAAGACAACAAAATGTTAATATGCCAAACTTATATTCATATTTGTAAAAGAATAATGAAAAAACGTATGAAATAAAAGACCAGCCCGTGTATAGTCTTAACATTTTTCTGTATGATATCTAGTTGAAAATATTAACATTCATGTTAAAATAGAAATAACTATTGCAAACCTAATTAGAACAAACAAAAATTGTGGCGACATCTACTGTGGCATAGTCACGCTGAGCAAAATGAAGTGACACTCTGTTAATGCAAAAGAAATGTATTTTCCCCACAACAAAACATTGCAGAATTTTATGTAAATAAAATAATATACCGATTTATTTCTAACATGCAGTTGTTATGGATATACATATATATAATATAGGTATATTATTTGTGTTATTTAATATGTTCATGTATGTATATGTAAATATTACACACAAAAAATACACCATCAAACGTTATTTTTGTGTTTTTCTCTTCAAATAAATTTATACATAAAATTTTTTTTGCTAAATTTACATTGTTTTTTTTTTATTAACAACTAGGTATTATAGCATCATTTACTTTAGACGCTGGTGAATTTTTACTCCCTTTACATATATTAACTCGTAGTGTCTACTTGTCGAAAAAATTTTGGATCGATTTTAACCCCTTTCCCGTGACCCATTCGATCTGAAATTTTGCAGGCAGGCTCGTGGTAATAACAGAAATGATCTAACAGATTTTTTTTAGTGATGCCAAAACAATGGAAACTTTTAAATTTTTCTACCAGAGTTGATAAAAAAATGTACAAAGGGTTTGTTTTTGTTATATTATTACCATAACGACCATAAAAACAAAAAGTCCAGCTATGAAAACCATGCAACATTTAGAATAACAACAAGAACAATATAGAAATATCATGTTTTTCATTTTTTTTTTTTACTTTTTCAGAGATTTCCCTGGACCTGTTCCACCGATTTTAATGATTTTTGAAGTAGAAATCTTTCCATGAATTTGGTGAATCATTCTCACTAAAAACGATCACTGTAGCTGCACTATTGAGGGCGTGATCGTGACAAGAACAACATAGAAAATTATTTTTTTTCAAGACTTTTTTAGTTCTTCATTCAAATCTCGGGCCCTAATCGACCGATTTGGACGATTTTAAATAGCAAACTTCTCAGGATGTTAGTGAATCATTTTTATGTCAACGAGTACCCTAGCTGCCGGATTGATGCCGTCATCGTGATTTCCACAGACGGACAGACGGACATCGCTATATCAACTCCGGTTGTTATAAGGATCACAAATATATAAATTTTATGGGGTCCAAAATTTTTTTTCTAATTATTACAAACGAATTGACAAACTTATATATACCCTCTGCACACTGGAGTGGAGGGTATAAAAACATACAGACATTATAAAAAAAAACTTTTTACAATTCTGTATAATTCATCTTTTTGATATGGCTAGATGTGCATTTAAAATTTACACAATTAAAATTGCTTGCAAATGAGATGTTATAACTCAAACAGAATATTTGTTCTTGGTTTTCAGAGTTGCCGTTTTAGCTTTTTAGTTGCTAGATTTAGCAACTTTTTTTTGTCGTTTAGCATCCAAAATTTATCAAAAGATGCTAGATGCTAACTTAGAATCTTTTATTAATAAAAAGTTGCTTTTAGCATCTTTTTTTTGATATTTTTTTTCATTATTTTTGAATATATAATTTTAATGGTATTGATATGTTTTAATTTCTCAAAGTGTAGTACAGTAATTTTGTGTACCACTCCTTTTGCCACTCTGCTCGTTTCTTTCAACAAATATAACAAAACATTTTGAAATAGAAGAATGAAAACACCAACAACCCAACAACAGTTTTTAATTAATTAGAAAGTCGATTGCCAAAAAATATTATTGTATTAAAAAAATGTCAAAATTTTCAATACAAAACACATTAAATCGGGTAAAAGAACAAATAACCAATATATTAGAAGAGTTTAAATTTAGATCATCTGAAACCGAAAAAATTCAAATCGAATGGAGTTATATCACAGAACAAAACTGGGATACAACACTGAATACAAACCCTTTATGGATTGAAAAATTCTATTGGCGAAAATCCATTTTTCTCAAAAGCCGAAGTTGAACGTTTGTTTAGTTTAATGGCTTTAGTTAAAAGTAAACTTCGAACAGAATTAAATCCGAGTTGTTATGTTCTGTAATACGTATAAAAGAAGGATTGAAATTGAAAAATCGGTGCTGTCACACTTACAATATACCGAGCGATGTCGTTGATAAAAGTCGATCGTCAGAAAAATATCAGAGCCAAGAAGAACTTGAAGATGAAGACATCACAGAAATGTTAGATTCCATAAACCAATTATCCTAATATAATCGTATCTTTTGATAATGTAATTTCTGTTATATTTTAAATAAAAAAAAAAATCCCTCTAAAATTAAAAATATTTAATTTAAGTTTAAAAAAATAAACTCAATTTGATGTTAAAAAAATTTCAGATGAAATCCAAAATAATTTTAATTAAAATTTAAAAAATATAAATCTAAACATATGTTTTATATTAATTTTTCGATTTAAAAACCAAAGAATTTATTAATAAGTATATAATTTTTCAATATAAAGGTAATGAAATTTGAAAAAAAAATTTAGCATCTTTTTTTTAGACTCCAGTACGTTTAAGCATCTTTTTTTTTTTGCAATTTAGCATCTTTACAATTTCAAATTATGGCAATACTGTTGGTTTTAAAAGATTTTTTATAACAGTGGTTATAAGCATGTATACTTAGATCTGATTTATCGCATTTTAATATATTTTCAAAAGCCTTGCATCCGCATTTATAGTCGTCACCTTTGACCCGCTCCAGCCATCCATTACCTTCTCGTCTCTCAACTAACTGAAGCAAAATCTTTATGTTCTGTATTTCTTTGATGTGTTTTCAGCATCATCGAAAAACGAATCGGACATTTTTCTAAAATTAATTATGTTTCTAAAATTAATTATGTTCAAATTTATAATATTTTAATGTAATGCACAAAAAAGGGTTTTATACTTGTCATTGTTATTAAAGAATACACATATTTACTTCCTTCATATTATAGAGTTATTACCAGACTTAAAAAGACTTTAAAGTTTAAAATTGAAAAAATTATAAGATATTTAAAATAGTTTTGACTGAAATTTTTGGCAGTTTTAGTTTTGCCTTGTATCAGTAAAATGTTCAGATGTTAACTAAAAAAAAAAAACAATTTGTTAAATATTTTCATCTTAATTATCTTAATTAATTTAAAAACACAAAGATAGATTTAATACAATAAAAACAAGTAAGAGTTAAAAGTTGACCTATGCGGACTCACAAATGTGCCCTATACTAATAGGTCTGGAAAATTGAAAAGGATTTAAAAAAATAAAATGCACCTTTATATTACAAAATTTAAATTAAAAAGTAAATTACAAAATAAACCATTTACCTGGTTAAACTTAATATTGTTTGTAACTATCTGGATCAGGTTAGTATTTAAAATGGGATAAATCGGGTTTTATTGTGCCAATTTATGACCTAAAATATGTAGACACCTCTATAAAATGCTGAAAATTCAGAGCATTTGTTGTAATAATTCAGTAATAGGTTTCTCAAAGTGTTTACATATTCAAATATTTTATATAAATTTGTTACAAATAGTGCAAGAAGTCCAGATATTAATGTAAACGTAAAACCCAGGTGGAGGGTATCAAAGATTCGGCATAGCCGAATTTAACACTCTTACTTGTTTCAACACGATTCTTACTACTTCTACTTTTCCATCATTCTCTCATTCTCTTCTCACCAACAAGCAATCTGGTTTCAGACCAAAACACAGTTGTATTTCTGCCTTAATTGAAGTTACAGAGAAGCTTAGAGCGAATATTGATAACAGTATGGTATCATTTCTCATTTTGCTTGATCATTCTAAGGCATTTGATACAGTAGACTTTTCAGTTCTTTGCCAAAAACTGACGAACATGTTTCACTTTTCACCAACTGCTGTAAAGCTTATTTATTCATATTTGTGTGACAGAAGCCAATCAGTATACCATGGGTCTGATAAATCTTATAGTTGTTTAACTATGAGAGGCGTACCGCAAGGTTCCATACTTGGCCCACTACTGTATGTATTATATTCTAAGGACTTACCCTCTCGACTCAGTTTTTGTGGAATACATATGTATGCAGATGATGTCCAACTTTTTATAAAAGATGATGTCAATAATTGCATTACACAAATTAATTATGATCTAGACAGTGTAAAAGAATGGGCATCGGCCAACGGACTCTCTATATATGCACAGAAGCTATGATAATTGGAAAAATCAAGTCTTTAGCAACTGTTTTACCACCGATTCGAATAGGTAATTCTGTCATCGCGATAGATGAAACTGCCAAAAACCTAGGTGTAATTTTTAACAAGAAATTAGACTGGTCAAATTATATGTGGTACAACTTATGCAATATTAAGAAACTTTTGGATGTCGCAGTATTATACACCTTTTAATATTCGAATGTTACTAGCCAAGACTTAATTGTTGCCTACACTTCTGTACGGATGTGAACTATTCGCTAGCTGTGATAAATTAAGTATGAAAAGGCTTAATGTAACGTACAATAATATTGCCAGATATGTGTTTGGTCGCAGTAGGAGAAGTAGAATCTCACAGTTCTCTAGACAAATATGTAATATATCATTCAATAGCTTGTTAAAACTTCGAACATTACTGTTTTTTCAAAAAGTGATTTACACAAAACAGCCTGAATACCTGTACAATAGATTAATCTTTTCAAGGTCTGACAGAGGAAACAAAATAAAGACATTTCGCTTTAAAAAAGATATAACGAAAAAACACTTTTCTTCAATGCTGTTAACCTTTGGCGCCAACTTCCACAAACCATAAGCAATGCAAGGCATTTTAAATACAAAATCTTAACACAATAATCTTATACAACTTTTATATGCAAAAAAGTATTAACTTTTTATACCCTATACCACTATGTGGTTTGGGTATAATGACCTCCTAACCTCCATTGCAAAGGTAGTGATTGTGTAGGGTGGCTATATGCATTAAATCGTGCTAATTGGAGATGGCTGTATAGTTTCTTTTAACTGGCGAAATATTTTTTCATTGCGGTCATGTAGGTCGGATGGAATAACTTTTTTATTAAAACATTGCCACATTTGGAAAACATAGAGAATAAATTTATAATAATTAATATTCAAATTAGGGATGCCAAACGCAAAAAACCAAATGTCCCAAACATTTTAAATAAAATAATTTGTTATCTTTATTTTCTGAAAAACTTCAAATTTTTATCCAAAAAAAAATTGTGAAAATTTCTATATAAATAACATTCTCATCAAATTGCGTTTATTTATGTAACAGTTTTTATGTTCGCAATTCTTAAATATCATTTGACGTTTTCTAATATTCATTGAATTTAAATTAATGTTTTCTGTAGTGTGATTCTGTAAATTTCAACGATCCGACAATCGCAAAATATATCGACAGCTATTGTTGTTTGCACTAAGGATTAAGTGATTCACTAAGTACATACATCTTAACGACAGTCGACAAATCTGTTTTTCTATTTATTTAAATTGTAAACGAGTGGCATCTCTGTCAAAATAAGCGAAAAACACAAAGAAGAATAGAAAAAAACAAATTACTTCGTGTTTGACAGGATGATTTTATGTTGATGTTTGATATCTTTATTTTTTTACTAATATTTCTGTGTATTTATTTGAAAATGAAATAATGAATTGAATATGCCATTTAATTTTTTTATTTATATAAAAAAGTTTTTTTAATTAAAGTAAAATATTTTCACTATTTTATGATTTTTATTTATGTATGACGACATTTCAACCTAAAAATTTAAGTTTTTATCGATTGAATAAACAACACAAAAATGGTTGTCGCTGACTTTAGCAATAGCGAATATCGTTTAAAAATTTTACTGATAATTTTGCTATTTTCTTTTTTTTAACGATTCGACTATCGTTAAAAGAAGTTACTGAATCGCGGTACTGAAAAGCTATTAATTTTTCCTGAATGTCAATATTTTTTTTAAATGTAAAAATTTTTTAAATGTAAACACAGGTATTTGGTGTTTTTTGTTTTTTTGAATTTCAATTTGTGTTTAACGAATAAAATTTATATATTAAAGATGCAATTGATGTCTTCTAAATTTAAAATTATAATTTCCGACGTTTTGATATGATTTTCTGAAATTCAATTAATTGTAATTTATAATTGGAAATTTTTAATTCTAGTTTTTAGAATTGATATTTTCTTAAATTTGAATAGAAAATTTAAAAAGTGCAATTTTGTATTTATGTGAATAATAATGCTTTAGTAATTATAAACAATTTTTAAAAATTAGATGTAATCGCAATCAGATATATTGTAGGTAAACCAGAATAATAATTCTATATAACTATGTAGAACTGTTTTGAAAGCAAAAAACTCATTGATGAACTCGGTAACTCTATTTTGTAAAGACAACAAAAAGTTAATATGCCAAACTTATATTCATATTTGTAAAAGAATAATGAAAAAACGTATGAAATAAAAGACCAGCCCGTGTATACTCTTAACATTTTTCTGTATGATATCTAGTTGAAAATATTAACATTCATGTTAAAATGGAAATAACTATTGCAAAGCTAATTAGAACAAACAAAAATTGTGGCGCCATCTACTGGGGCATAGTCACGCTGAGCAAAATGAAGTGACACTCTGTTAATGCAAAAGAAATGTATTTTCCCCACAACAAAATATTGCAGAATTTTATATAAATAAAATAATATACCGATTTATTTCTAACATGCAGTTGTTATGGATATACATATATATAATATATGTATATTATTTGTGTTATTTATATGTTCATGTATGTATATGTAAATATTACACACAAAAAATACAACATCAAACGTTATTTTTGTGTTTTTCTCTTTAAATAAATTTATACATAAAATTTTTTTGCTAACTTTACACTGTTTTTTTTTTATTAACAACTAGGTATTTAAGCATTATTTGCTTTAGATGCTGGTGAATTTTTACTCCCTTCACATATATTAACTCGTAGTGTCTGCTTGTCGAAAAAATTTTGGATCGATTTTAACCCCATTCCCGCGACCGATTCGATCTGAAATTTTGCAGGCAGGCTCGTGGTAACAACAGAAATGATCTAACAGATTTTTTTTAGTGATGCCAAAACAATGGAAACTTTTAAGATTTTCTACCAGAGTTAATAAAAAAATGTACAAAGGGTTAGTTTTTATTATATTATTACCACAACGACCACAAAAACAACAAGTCCAGCTATGACAACAACACAACATTTAGAATAACAACAAGAACAATATAGAAACATCATATTTTTAATTTTTTTTTACTTTTTCAGAGATTTCCCTGGACCTGTTCCACCGATTTTAATGATTTTTGAAACAGAAATCTTCCCATTAATATGGTGAATCTTTCTCACTAAAAATGATCACTGTAGCTGCACTATTGAGGGCGTGATCGTGACAAGAACAACATAGAAAATTATATTTTTTCAAGACTTTTTTTAGTTCTTCGTTCAAATCTCGGGCCCTAATCTACCGATTTGGACGATTTTAAATACTAAACTTTTCAGGATGTCATTTAATCATTTTTTATGTCAACGAGCACCCTAGCTGCCCGATTGATGCCGTCATCGTGATTTCCACAGACGGACAGACGGACATCGCTATATCAACTCCGGTTGTTATAAGGATCACAAATATATATAATTTATGGGGTCCAAAATTTTTTTTCTAATTATTACAAACGGAATGACAAACTTATATATACATACATATAAAAACATACAGATATTATAAAAAAAAACTTTTTACAATTCTGTATAATTCATCATTTTGATATGGCTAGATTTGCATTTAAAATTTACACAATTAAAATGGCTTGCAAATGAGATGTTATTACTCAAACAGAATATTTGTTCTTGGTTTTGAGTTGCTAGATTTAGCAACTTTTTTTTGTCGTTTAGCATCCAAAATTTATCAAAAGATGCTAGATGCTAACTTAGAATCTTTTATTAATAAAAAGTTGCTTTTAGCATCTTTTTTTTGATATTTTTTTTTTCATTATTTTTGAATATATAATTTTAATGGTATTGATATGTTTTAATTTCTCAAAGTGTAGTACACTAATTTTGTGTACCACTCCTTTTACCACTCTGCTCGTTTCTTTCAACAAATATAACGAAACATTTTGAAATAGAAGAATGAAAACACCAACAACAGTTTTTAATGAATTAGAAAGTCGATTGCCAAAAAATATTATTGTATTAAAAAAATGCCAAAATTTTCAATACAAAACACATTAAATCGGGTAAAAGAACAGATATATCACAGAACAAAACTGGGATACAACACTGAATACAACCCCTTTATGGATTGAAAAATTCTATTGGCGAAAATCCATTTTTCTCAAAAGCCGAAGTTGAACGTTTGTTTAGTTTAATGGCTTTAGTTAAAAGTAAACTTCGAACAGAATAAAATCCGAGTTGTTATGTTCTGTAAAACGTATAAAAGAAGGACTGAAATTTAAAAATCGGTGCTGTCACACTTACAATATACCGAGCGATGTCGTTGATAAAAGTCGATCGTCAGAAGAATATCAGAGCCAAGAAGAACTTGAAGATGAAGACATCACAGAAATGTTAGATTCCATAAACCAATTATTCTAATATAATCGTATCTTTTGATAATGTAATTTCTGTTATATTTTAAATAAAAAAAAAAAATTCCTCTAAAATTAAAAATATTTAATTTAAGTTTAAAAAAATAAATTCAAATTTGATGTTAAAAAAAATTTCAGATGAAATCCAAAATAATTTTAATTAAAATTTTAAAAAATATAAATCTAAACATATGTTTTATATTAATTTTTCGATTTAAAAACCAAAGAATTTATTAATAAGTATATAATTTTTCAATATAAAGGTAATGAAATTTGAAAAAAAAATTTAGCATCTTTTTTTTAGACTCCAGTACGTTTAAGCATCTTTTTTTTTTTTTGCAATTTAGCATCTTTACAATTTCAAATTATGGCAATACTGTTGGTTTTAAAAGATTTTTTATAACAGTGGTTATAAGCATGTATACTTAGATCTGATTTATCGCATTTTAATATATTTTCAAAAGCCTTGCATCCGCATTTATAGTCGTCACCTTTGACCCGCTCCAGCCATCCATTACCTTCTCGTCTCTCAACTAACTGAAGCAAAATCTTTATGTTCTGTATTTCTTTGATGTGTTTTCAGCATCATCGAAAAACGAATCGGACATTTTTCTAAAATTAATTATGTTTCTAAAATTAATTATGTTCAAATTTATAATATTTTAATGTAATGCACAAAAAAGGGTTTTATACTTGTCATTGTTATTAAAGAATACACATATTTACTTCCTTCATATTATAGAGTTATTACCAGACTTAAAAAGACTTTAAAGTTTAAAATTGAAAAAATTATAAGATATTTAAAATAGTTTTGACTGAAATTTTTGGCAGTTTTAGTTTTGCCTTGTATCAGTAAAATGTTCAGATGTTAACTAAAAAAAAAAAACAATTTGTTAAATATTTTCATCTTAATTATCTTAATTAATTTAAAAACACAAAGATAGATTTAATACAATAAAAACAAGTAAGAGTTAAAAGTTGACCTATGCGGACTCACAAATGTGCCCTATACTAATAGGTCTGGAAAATTGAAAAGGATTTAAAAAAATAAAATGCACCTTTATATTACAAAATTTAAATTAAAAAGTAAATTACAAAATAAACCATTTACCTGGTTAAACTTAATATTGTTTGTAACTATCTGGATCAGGTTAGTATTTAAAATGGGATAAATCGGGTTTTATTGTGCCAATTTATGACCTAAAATATGTAGACACCTCTATAAAATGCTGAAAATTCAGAGCATTTGTTGTAATAATTCAGTAATAGGTTTCTCAAAGTGTTTACATATTCAAATATTTTATATAAATTTGTTACAAATAGTGCAAGAAGTCCAGATATTAATGTAAACGTAAAACCCAGGTGGAGGGTATCAAAGATTCGGCATAGCCGAATTTAACACTCTTACTTGTTTCAACACGATTCTTACTACTTCTACTTTTCCATCATTCTCTCATTCTCTTCTCACCAACAAGCAATCTGGTTTCAGACCAAAACACAGTTGTATTTCTGCCTTAATTGAAGTTACAGAGAAGCTTAGAGCGAATATTGATAACAGTATGGTATCATTTCTCATTTTGCTTGATCATTCTAAGGCATTTGATACAGTAGACTTTTCAGTTCTTTGCCAAAAACTGACGAACATGTTTCACTTTTCACCAACTGCTGTAAAGCTTATTTATTCATATATGTGTGACAGGAGCCAATCAGTATACCATGGGTCTGATAAATCTTATAGTTGTTTAACTATGAGAGGCGTACCGCAAGGTTCCATACTTGGCCCACTACTGTATGTATTATATTCTAAGGACTTACCCTCTCGACTCAGTTTTTGTGGAATACATATGTATGCAGATGATGTCCAACTTTTTATAAAAGATGATGTCAATAATTGCATTACACAAATTAATTATGATCTAGACAGTGTAAAAGAATGGGCATCGGCCAACGGACTCTCTATATATGCACAGAAGCTATGATAATTGGAAAAATCAAGTCTTTAGCAACTGTTTTACCACCGATTCGAATAGGTAATTCTGTCATCGCGATAGATGAAACTGCCAAAAACCTAGGTGTAATTTTTAACAAGAAGTTAGACTGGTCAAATTATATGTGGTACAACTTATGCAATATTAAGAAACTTTTTAATGTCGCAGTATTATACACCTTTTACTATTCGAATGTTACTAGCCAAGACTTAATTGTTGCCTACACTTCTGTACGGATGTGAACTATTCGCTAGCTGTGATAAATTAAGTATGAAAAGGCTTAATGTAACGTACAATAATATTGCCAGATATGTGTTTGGTCGCAGTAGGAGAAGTAGAATCTCACAGTTCTCTAGACAAATATGTAATATATCATTCAATAGCTTGTTAAAACTTCGAACATTACTGTTTTTTCAAAAAGTGATTTACACAAAACAGCCTGAATACCTGTACAATAGATTAATCTTTTCAAGGTCTGACAGAGGAAACAAAATAAAGACATTTCGCTTTAAAAAAGATATAACGAAAAAACACTTTTCTTCAATGCTGTTAACCTTTGGCGCCAACTTCCACAAACCATAAGCAATGCAAGGCATTTTAAATATAAAATCTTAACACAATAATCTTATACAACTTTTATATGCAAAAAAGTATTAACTTTTTATACCCTATACCACTATGTGGTTTGGGTATAATGACCTCCTAACCTCCATTGCAAAGGTAGTGATTGTGTAGGGTGGCTATATGCATTAAATCGTGCTAATTGGAGATGGCTGTATAGTTTCTTTTAACTGGCGAAATATTTTTTCATTGCGGTCATGTAGGTCGGATGGAATAACTTTTTTATTAAAACATTGCCACATTTGGAAAACATAGAGAATAAATTTATAATAATTAATATTCAAATTAGGGATGCCAAACGCAAAAAACCAAATGTCCCAAACATTTTAAATAAAATAATTTGTTATCTTTATTTTCTGAAAAACTTCAAATTTTTATCCAAAAAAAAATTGTGAAAATTTCTATATAAATAACATTCTCATCAAATTGCGTTTATTTATGTAACAGTTTTTATGTTCGCAATTCTTAAATATCATTTGACGTTTTCTAAAATTCATTGAATTTAAATTAATGTTTTCTGTAGTGTGATTCTGTAAATTTCAACGATCCGACAATCGCAAAATATATCGACAGCTATTGTTGTTTGCACTAAGGATTAAGTGATTCACTAAGTACATACATCTTAACGACAGTCGACAAATCTGTTTTTCTATTTATTTAAATTGTAAACGAGTGGCATCTCTGTCAAAATAAGCGAAAAACACAAAGAAGAATAGAAAAAAACAAATTACTTCGTGTTTGACAGGATGATTTTATGTTGATGTTTGATATCTTTATTTTTTTACTAATATTTCTGTGTATTTATTTGAAAATGAAATAATGAATTGAATATGCCATTTAATTTTTTTATTTATATAAAAAAGTTTTTTTAATTAAAGTAAAATATTTTCACTATTTTATGATTTTTATTTATGTATGACGACATTTCAACCTAAAAATTTAAGTTTTTATCGATTGAATAAACAACACAAAAATGGTTGTCGCTGACTTTAGCAATAGCGAATATCGTTTAAAAATTTTACTGATAATTTTGCTATTTTCTTTTTTTTAACGATTCGACTATCGTTAAAAGAAGTTACTGAATCGCGGTACTGAAAAGCTATTAATTTTTCCTGAATGTCAATATTTTTTTTAAATGTAAAAATTTTTTAAAGGTATTTGGTGTTTTTTTTTTTTTGAATTTCAATTTGTGTTTAACGAATAAAATTTATATATTAAAGATGCAATTGATGTCTTCTAAATTTAAAATTATAATTTCCGACGTTTTGATATGATTTTCTGAAATTCAATTAATTGTAATTTATAATTGGAAATTTTTAATTCTAGTTTTTAGAATTGATATTTTCTTAAATTTGAATAGAAAATTTAAAAAGTGCAATTTTGTATTTATGTGAATAATAATGCTTTAGTAATTATAAACAATTTTTAAAAATTAGATGTAATCGCAATCAGATATATTGTAGGTAAACCAGAATAATAATTCTATATAACTATGTAGAACTGTTTTGAAAGCAAAAAACTCATTGATGAACTCGGTAACTCTATTTTGTAAAGACAACAAAAAGTTAATATGCCAAACTTATATTCATATTTGTAAAAGAATAATGAAAAAACGTATGAAATAAAAGACCAGCCCGTGTATACTCTTAACATTTTTCTGTATGATATCTAGTTGAAAATATTAACATTCATGTTAAAATGGAAATAACTATTGCAAAGCTAATTAGAACAAACAAAAATTGTGGCGCCATCTACTGGGGCATAGTCACGCTGAGCAAAATGAAGTGACACTCTGTTAATGCAAAAGAAATGTATTTTCCCCACAACAAAATATTGCAGAATTTTATATAAATAAAATAATATACCGATTTATTTCTAACATGCAGTTGTTATGGATATACATATATATAATATATGTATATTATTTGTGTTATTTATATGTTCATGTATGAATATGTAAATATTACACACAAAAAATACAACATCAAACGTTATTTTTGTGTTTTTCTCTTTAAATAAATTTATACATAAAATTTTTTTGCTAACTTTACACTGTTTTTTTTTTATTAACAACTAGGTATTTAAGCATTATTTGCTTTAGATGCTGGTGAATTTTTACTCCCTTCACATATATTAACTCGTAGTGTCTGCTTGTCGAAAAAATTTTGGATCGATTTTAACCCCTTTCCCGTGACCGATTCGATCTGAAATTTTGCAGGCAGGCTCGTGGTAACAACAGAAATGATCTAACAGATTTTTTTTAGTGATGCCAAAACAATGGAAACTTTTAAGATTTTCTACCAGAGTTAATAAAAAAATGTACAAAGGGTTAGTTTTTATTATATTATTACCACAACGACCACAAAAACAACAAGTCCAGCTATGACAACAACACAACATTTAGAATAACAACAAGAACAATATAGAAACATCATATTTTTCATTTTTTTTTACTTTTTCAGAGATTTCCCTGGACCTGTTCCACCGATTTTAATGATTTTTGAAACAGAAATCTTCCCATTAATATGGTGAATCTTTCTCACTAAAAATGATCACTGTAGCTGTACTATTGAGGGCGTGATCGTGACAAGAACAACATAGAAAATTATATTTTTTCAAGACTTTTTTTAGTTCTTCGTTCAAATCTCGGGCCCTAATCTACCGATTTGGACGATTTTAAATACTAAACTTTTCAGGATGTTATTTAATCATTTTTTATGTCAACGAGCACCCTAGCTGCCCGATTGATGCCGTCATCGTGATTTCCACAGACGGACAGACGGACATCGCTGTATCAACTCCGGTTGTTATAAGGATCACAAATATATATAATTTATGGGGTCCAAAATTTTTTTTCTAATTATTACAAACGGAATGACAAACTTATATATACATACATATAAAAACATACAGATATTATAAAAAAAAACTTTTTACAATTCTGTATAATTCATCATTTTGATATGGCTAGATTTGCATTTAAAATTTACACAATTAAAATGGCTTGCAAATGAGATGTTATTACTCAAACAGAATATTTGTTCTTGGTTTTGAGTTGCTAGATTTAGCAACTTTTTTTTGTCGTTTAGCATCCAAAATTTATCAAAAGATGCTAGATGCTAACTTAGAATATTTTATTAATAAAAAGTTGCTTTTAGCATCTTTTTTTTGATATTTTTTTTTTCATTATTTTTGAATATATAATTTTAATGGTATTGATATGTTTTAATTTCTCAAAGTGTAGTACACTAATTTTGTGTACCACTCCTTTTACCACTCTGCTCGTTTCTTTCAACAAATATAACAAAACATTTTGAAATAGAAGAATGAAAACACCAACAACAGTTTTTAATGAATTAGAAAGTCGATTGCCAAAAAATATTATTGTATTAAAAAAATGCCAAAATTTTCAATACAAAACACATTAAATCGGGTAAAAGAACAGATATATCACAGAACAAAACTGGGATACAACACTGAATACAACCCCTTTATGGATTGAAAAATTCTATTGGCGAAAATCCATTTTTCTCAAAAGCCGAAGTTGAACGTTTGTTTAGTTTAATGGCTTTAGTTAAAAGTAAACTTCGAACAGAATAAAATCCGAGTTGTTATGTTCTGTAATACGTATAAAAGAAGGATTGAAATTTAAAAATCGGTGCTGTCACACTTACAATATACCGAGCGATGTCGTTGATAAAAGTCGATCGTCAGAAAAATATCAGAGCCAAGAAGAACTTGAAGATGAAGACATCACAGAAATGTTAGATTCCATAAACCAATTATTCTAATATAATCGTATCTTTTGATAATGTAATTTCTGTTATATTTTAAATAAAAAAAAAAAATTCCTCTAAAATTAAAAATATTTAATTTAAGTTTAAAAAAATAAATTCAAATTTGATGTTAAAAAAAATTTCAGATGAAATCCAAAATAATTTTAATTAAAATTTTAAAAAATATAAATCTAAACATATGTTTTATATTAATTTTTCGATTTAAAAACCAAAGAATTTATTAATAAGTATATAATTTTTCAATATAAAGGTAATGAAATTTGAAAAAAAAAATCTAGCATCTTTTTTTTAGACTCCAGTACGTTTAAGCATCTTTTTTTGCAATTTAGCATCTTTACAATTTCAAATTATGGCAATACTGTTAGTTTTCAAAGATTTTTTATAACAGTGGTTATAAGCATGTATACTTAGATCTGATTTATCGCATTTTAATATATTTTCAAAAGCCTTGCATCCGCATTTATAGTCGTCAACTTTGACCCGCTCCAGCCACTTTAAAGTTTAAAATTGAAAAAAATTATGCGATATTTAACAAATACATTCAAAATAGTTTTGACTGAAATTTTTGGCAGTTTTAGTTTTGCCTTGTATCAGTAAAATGTTCAGATATTAACTAAAAAAAAAAATAATTTGTTAAATATTTTCATCTTAATTAATTTAAAGACACAAAGATAGATTTAATACAATAAAAACAAGTAAGAGTTGAAAGTTGATCTATGCGGACTCACAAATATGGCCTATACTAATAGGTCTGGAAAATTGAAAAGGATTGTAAAAATAAAATCCACCTTTATATTAAAAAATTTAAATTAAAAAGAAATTACAAAATAAACCATTTACCTGGTTAAACTTAATATTGTTTGTAATTATCTGGATCAGGATAGTATTTAAAATGGGATAAATCGGGTGTCATTATGCCAATTTATGACCTAAAATATGTAGACACCTCTATAAAATGCTGAAAATTCAGAGCATTTGTTGTAATAATTCAGTAATAGGTTTATCAAAGTGTTTACATATTCAAATATTTTATATACATTTGTTACAAATAGTGCAAGAAGTCCAGATATTAATGCAAACGTAAAACCCAGGTGGAGGGTATCAAAGATTCGGCATAGCCGAATTTAACACTCTTACTTGTTTCAACACGATTCTTACTACTTCTACTTTTCCATCAGCGTGGAGACACGCAAAGATTATTCCTATACCAAAAGCTGATAATACATATCGACCGATAGCTATACTACCTTTTCTATCTTAAGTTTTCAAACGTTTAATTCACACACATATGAACCACTTTTTTCATGAAATTTCTCTTCTCACCAACAAGCAATCTGGTTTCAGACCAAAACACAGTTGTATTTCTGCCTTAATTGAAGTTACAGAGGAGCTAAGAGCGAATATCGATAACAGTATGGTATCATTTCTCATTTTGCTTGATCATTCTAAGGCATTTGATACAGTAGACTTTTCAGTTCTTTGCCAAAAACTGACGAACATGTTTCACTTTTCACCAACTGCTGTAAAGCTTATTTATTCATATTTGTGTGACAGAAGCCAATCAGTATACCATGGGTCTGATAAATCTTATAGTTGTTCAACTATGAGAGGCGTACCGCAAGGTTCCATACTTGGCCCACTACTGTATGTATTATATTCTAACGACTTACCCTCTCGACTCAGTTTTTGTGGAATACATATGTATGCAGATAAATGTCCAACTTTTTATAAAAGATGATGTCAATAATTGCATTACAAAAATTAATTATGATCTAGACAGTGTAAAAGAATGGGCATCGGCCAACGAACTCTCTTTCAAGTCTTTAGCAACTGTTTTACCACCGATTCGAATAGGTAATTCTGTCATCGCGATAGATGAAACTGCCAAAAACCTAGGTGTAATTTTTAACAAGAAGTTAGACTGGTCAAATTATATGTGGTACAACTTATGCAATATTAAGAAACTTTTTAATGTCGCAGTATTATACACCTTTTACTATTCGAATGTTACTAGCCAAGACTTAATTGTTGCCTACACTTCTGTACGGATGTGAACTATTCGCTAGCTGTGATAAATTAAGTATGAAAAGGCTTAATGTAACGTACAATAATATTGCCAGATATGTGTTTGGTCGCAGTAGGAGAAGTAGAATCTCACAGTTCTCTAGACAAATATGTAATATATCATTCAATAGCATGTTAAAACTTCGAACATTACTGTTTTTTCATAAAGTGATTTACACAAAACAGCCTGAATACCTGTACAATAGATTAATCTTTTCAAGGTCTGACAGAGGAAACAAAATAAAGACATTTCGCTTTAAAAAAGATATAACGAAAAAACACTTTTCTTCAATGCTATTAACCTTTGGCGCCAACTTCCACCTAATATTCAAACCATAAACAATGCAAGGCATTTTAAATATAAAATCTTAACACAATAATCTTATACAACTTTTATATGCAAAAAAAATATTAACTTTTTATACCCTATACCACTATGTGGTTTGGGTATAATGACTTTGCGCTGCTGTTTGTAACAACCAAAAATATTTGATCTACACCCATCTTTAATTATACCGATCGAATCAGAATCACTATCTGATTCGATTTAACGATGTCCGTCCGTCCGTCCGTATGTGTGTCCATGTGAAGCTTGTAATCAAACTGCAGGTCGCAAATATGAATATATTTTGATGAACTTTGGCAGTTAATCTTTTTTCGGCCATGGGATGAAAGCTATTGAAATTGGTGAGAATCGGTCCATGTTCAGACCTAGCCCCCATACAAATGACCCCTATTAAATCAACATATATTGCCATAAGATCCAAATTATCATACAAATCTTAGTCAAATTGGGTTTGTATGTATATATTACATCCATTAATCAGTAGTCCAAAAATGATCCCTATTGCTTCCCGATCTTCACTTAAATCTATCAAAAAATAAAAATATTGCCCTGATTTTTCTCAAATTTTGTTTGTATATATTTTCGCAAAATACAAGAGACTTTACCAACCATGGTCAGGATCGGTCCATTTTTTAACCTAATCCCCATATAGACATAGCATCCGATATGAACTTTTTCATATCTGAAGCCGAAAAAATTAATAAAAATCCCACTCAAATTTGGTTTATGCTTATTTTCTATATCCAGTTAGTTGGGCCTGAGAGATAGGGTCTCTAAACGCATGGTATAGGGTATCGTATAGTCGGTCTAGGCCGACTATAATTTTCTTACTTGTTTTTCTTTTTGATATTGATGATTTGATGACATACTATTTGTTTTCAATTTTATTAAATGTAAACTTGTGGTCTTAATATAGTTTGGATTTAACAATATTTTTTAATAACACCTTTTTTAATTAACTTATTCTTTAAAATAATAAGTATTAAGAATTTTTATTTTTTATTTAATAACAAAATCATAGTGTGCCATTATCCTCCCAGTATTAGATAAGACTAGTTCTTGTTGTGCTGTATTGATTAAATAAATAAATAAATAAAATAAATTAAATAACCCACCCTTAAAATAAAGGGTCCGCAAAATAACTTTTTTTTTTTTGAAAATGCTATAAAAAAAAAATATTATCTCAAATTTCTTTTTTTATTTGAAAGTACAATCCTTCCGGTTAATAATGCAAAATTATTTCATTCAAATGGCTGCTTCGGCTGGCCATGCAGTAGCCTACACGATCGGTCCAATTTTTAAGCACATTATCGATTGTGTTCAGCTGTATTTCACCAATGGCTGCACGAATATTGTCCTTTAAAGCGTCAATTGTCTTTGGCTTGTTGCCGTAACACTTATATTTGAGGGCAGCCCACAAATAATAGTCCAACGGTGTCAAATCGCAGCTCCGAGGTGGCCAAACGACATCAGCTCTGCGGCTGATAATGAGATCTTCAAAAACAGGGCGCAAAACATCGAGTGTAGCTTCGGCTGTGTGGCACGTAGCGCCGTCCTGTTTTTTTTTTTTTATTTATTTATTAGGTCAATGGAATAAATCCTTACAGACCTGTATAAATGATATAATTACATATGTACATATATTGAAACAATTAAATGATTTAAAAATAAAAACAAATAGTTAGGAATTTAAGAAAATAATGATATTGTGCTTAATTACATCAGTGTTCAACGAAAAATCAATTAATTGATAAAGCTTATTATAAACACAACAAATTCTTCTAAAAGGATCAGCTAGAGCATAGTTGGTATGAAAAGATTTAACAAAGAGTGGTTGGAATTGGCGTGATACTCGTTGAGGAACATTAAAGGTTATATTGTTGACAAGAAAGTCAGAACAGATTTCACCATTAATTAGGTTGATCATAAATGTTACTTTAGCATAGTCCTACGGCTTTCCAAAGTAGGTAATTTTATTAATTTAAGTCGATCAATGTATGAAGGTAGATTAATTGCAGAATTCCAAGGTAAGCCACGTAAGCAAAAGAGTAGAAATTGTTTCTGTACAGACTCGATTCGTTGAATATGAATGTTATAGAAGGGATCCCATATTATTGACCCATATTCTAAAATAGGTCTTACAAGAGATGTAAAAAGTTGTTTGGTTATATAAGGATCAATAAATTCTTTTGCCCATCTTTTAATAAAGGCGAGTGTACCTCCAGCTTTATTAACTGTCATGGTGACGTGAGATACAAAGTTTAATTTAGGATCAAGTAGAATCCCTAAATCCAGAAAAGTATCAACAAGTTCAAGCTGATATCCGCCCAAAAAGTAGTTAGCAGGAAAAACATTATTTCTAGAAAAACGCATACATTTACATTTTTTCAAATTCAGTTCCATTAGGTTACGGTTAAACCACGAAAAGAAATTGTTGAGATCTGATTGAAGATGAATATGATCATTATGTTGACTTAAAAAAATTTTAACATCATCAGCGTACATTAAAACGTTACAAAAATTTATCACTTTTGGAAGATCATTGATGAAAAGGGAGAAAAGAATTGGTGCAAGATGGCTGCCTTGAGGAACACCAGAAGTCACAGTAATATCTTTAGATGACATATTATTATAAATTACACGTTGTGTTCTATCAGAAAGATATGACTTTATCCATTTAAGGCTTAATGGTGTTAAACCTAATAAATCCAATTTGATCAGTAGAAGGTTATGGTTTACTTTATCGAAAGCCTTACTAAAATCGGTGTATACTGCATCTGTTTGTTTTTTCTTGACAACACCATCATTAATTATTGTTGTAAAATGAAGCACGTTTGTAACGGTAGAGCATCCTTTCCGAAATCCGTGTTGAAATGGCGACAAAATTGACGATGAGTGATAGCACAAAAAATCTATAATAAATTTCTCGAAAAGCTTAGGGATTGCACTAAGTTTAGCAATACCACGGTAATTAGAAACATCCGATCTATTTCCAGATTTAAATAATGGAATGATGTAAGAAGCTCTCCAAAATTTTGGAAAATAACCGTTTTTTATTGACGCATTAAACAAGAGAGTCAGTGGTGTTGCCAAGGAAGTAGCACAATAATTGAGTAGAGAACTAGGTACTCCATCAGGTCCATGAGTAAATGAAACTTTAAGTTTCTTCAGGCTATTAACAAGTTCTGCCTTATCGATTAGGGGAAAAATATAGCTTGATTTGTGTTTATTGGATATGAATAGCTGTTGGAACAATATTGAGCAACAGAATATGTACTAGCAAAAAAGTCTGCAAACATGTTACTTATTATAGTATCATCACTAGATTCGATATCGTTAAATTTCATTACAGATGGATAACCAGTAGTTTATCTTTTTGAATTAACAAAGTTGTAAAATGCTTTAGGATCACGATTGAAATCTTCCTTCATTTTGTTTAGATAGTTTTTGTATAAATAATTGTTAAGAATATTATATTCGGCACGATGAATGGAGTATTTTTCAAAAAATAGAAGAGAACCAAAAATTTTATACTTTTTATAATACTTGTTCTTCAAATTTTTTAATCTTGATAGTTGTTTTGAGTTCCAAGGCGGGCCAGTTCGTTTGTAGACAGAACGCTTTAGGATGCATTCATCCATAAATCCAATTTGATCAGTAGAAGGTTATGGTTTACTTTATCGAAAGCCTTACTAAAATCGGTGTATACTGCATCTGTTTGTTTTTTCTTGACAAAACCATCATTAATTATTGTCGTAAAATGAAGCACGTTTGTAACGGTAGAGCATCCTTTCCGAAATCCGTGTTGAAATGGTGATAGCTTGATAGTTGTTTTGAGTTCCAAGGCGGGCCAGTTCGTTCGTAGACAGAACGCTTTAGGATGCATTCATCCATAAAAGAATGCATAGTTCTATAAAGGACCTCCACCATTAAATCAATAGAAGTATGGCACAACAAATCATTCCAGTTAGTGTTAGAAATTAGACCAATCAATTTGCTATAGTTGGTTTGTTTAAAACAAAAAACTTTACCTTTATTAATACGAATATTGGATCCACCAAAAGTAGGCAAAACACAGCTAATTTCAATAGTTGGATGAAAGCGATCTTCCGGCAAGGTGATAGGATCAGAGCGAGTTATTATACAATCTTCCGGATTATTTGTAAATACCAGATCTAGCAGTTTACCGTATTCATTAAATATGCCATTCATCTGGTAAAGACTAAGATCAACTATCTCATTCAATATTAAATCATCACAGTTATTAGATTTAATTGGAATAAAATCCGGAACATCAGGCGAATTTTTCCATATTATAGATGGTAAATTAAAATCTCCAACAACAAAAATTAAATCCTAAGGTTTAGCACGTTGAGCAACTGATTTGATGGCCTGAACGTGTTCAAGGTATATTTCTTTGGGAGAATTAGGAGGTATATACGAACAGGTTATGAAAATGATTTTATAATTAAGCTTTATCATTACACTGACAAACTCAATATTTGGAGAAGATTCAGATTGAAGAGATTCGGAAGCAAACAGGCATGACACATCAATTAAAACACCACCACCATTACGATCGTTTCTGTTATATCTATATATTTGATAATTGTTACATAGTAACTCAGAATTAAACACTTAATCTTTCAGCCATGTCTCAGTAAAGATGATAACATGAAAATTAAAATCATAACTGTTAACTAGTAGATTAGACATTTTAGTATTTAAACCACGAACATTCTGATACATAATGATAAGTCGTTCAACGGGTAAAGAATCTAGTTTTTTGAATTAATGTTGAGATTCGTATTTTCATTTATTCGATGTCGGGGCGGAAGCTCAGAAATGTTGTTTCTCCGTGGATTTTCTTTAAATTCATGTTCACGAACTAAAGTATTCACAGGCCAGAAACCAGGGTTAACGATTTGCTCATAAAGATCGAACGGAACGGTTATTTTAAAAGATGTAATCCTTCTTGGTACGGAATAGGAAAATTTATATATCATAACATCAGCTTTATAACTTAGTTTAGAGTTTATATAATAGTTAATGTCATCAGTGGAGGTATCCGAAGAAAGATGCGAACTAAAAATAGATTTTTTTGGCGGTATTACTTTTATTTTGTTTCGGTAACGCCTCTTCATTAGTTAAAGATGGTGGAATAGTAGTAGGGAGCAGTATTTGTAAAAGATTGTATATTATCAGTAGTAAGTATCGATGATGCTTTATTAAAAGATGGTAGGACAGCATTTTGAGGCATCAAAGGAGAAGTAATTGTCGTAAGCATATTTGCAGAGTTCAGAGTTGTATGGATTGAAGAAGCAGTAGTATCATCAGGGTTTTCTCTATTCATGAATCTGGGCGACTTACGGCGATTTAGAGATGGTAATTTAGGTGATTGGAGTTCATCCAATGACTTGAAATCATCGAAAAGCTTTCCATAAGAGTTTATTTGCCCGGATAAATTAGCAAAATGGTTTTGAATTTGCAAAAAATTATTTTTAGTGCTTTGGAAGAAGCGGTAAAAATCAGCGCCAATTTTTTGACAGTCACTACAGCGCCAATGCAAGTTTTTATGCTTCGATACAGATTCGGCTACTAAACCAGATAATCCACTGCATTTAAAGTGACATACACCAAGACAATACCAGCAACTCATCATTCTCTCCTCATGACCTTCCAAAGAACAGCCTTTTTTTAAACATGCCATCTTAAGGGATTTAATTTAGTTTTATTGGGGATATAGATTTTTAAAATAACTGGCAGCACTTTTTGTTTATTAGGAATTGTTATTGTTGTTGTTTGGTTTTGCTATTGGGTTTTTGTTTTGTGTTTTCTTTTTATGCTATGTTCTATTGAGTAAGTGTTATTTCTGTTAAGTATATTTTGTTGTTGTAAAATGTTTCGAATTTATTGGTTTATTGTTAGTAATTTTATGTATGAACTGTTATTGTTGTTTTTTAAAATAAGAATATAGCACTTGTTTTAAGTTATTTGAAATATTGCTATTATGTTTTTTTGTATTTTCTTTTTGTAAGTGTTTTATTGAGCAAGTGTAATTTCTGTTTAATGCATTTTATTGTTGTAAGATGTTATGAATTTGACAATTTAGTTGTTTATTGTTGGTAATTTCGTATGTTGAAGAAAGAAATTATTTTTTTATAAAACAAATATTTAAAAATTGCAGCCTTTAAAATAAGCTTTTTAAATTGATTTTTTTTGACAAACTAGAAATATTATTTTTAAGCATTAAGCACAAAATTATAAATTCTTTAATACAAAAGTTATTGACGAAAAACACGGAGCACAATTCAAGATAAACTGTCTTACACGAACTGTCTTACACGAACTGTCTTGAAACCAAATGTTGCCAATATCCTCCTCTTCAATCTTTGTAACGGCCACTACTTGCTCATTTTCGAAGAAAAATGGCCCAATTATGCCTCTGGACGAAAATCCACACCAAACAGTGACTCGTTTTGGGTGTATCGGCTTTTCAATGTATGCGTGCGGGTTTTCTGTGCCCTAAATGCGACAATTTTGCTTGTTTACATACCCGCCAAGATCAAAATGAGCTTCATTTGAAAAGATGATTTATTTTGCAAAATCGGCATCTTCTGTAAGTCGGTCGCAGGCCCACTTAGCGAAGCGAAAATGCATTGGATGGTCAGTTGGCTTCAACGCCTGAACCAATTGGACTTTGTATGGCGTAATACCAAGGTCTTTGTGCAAAATTCGTCTCAATGATGCCTCCGAAATGTTCAATTCTTGAGAACGACGGCAAATTGATGTTGATGGCGCTTCACGCACACTTTCTGCCACAGCAGCAATATTCTCGGGTGTACGCACTGGCTTTTTGGCTTTTCACGCTTTGGTTTATCGATGAGGATGCCAGCTTCTTTCACTTTTTTCACAAGATAACGAACATACGGAGCTGACGGTGCTTCTCTTCTTCCAAAATCCGTACGCAATTTTCGCACACATTCTGCAATATTACCATGATTTTCAAAGTAATATCGCAATATTTCCCAGCATTGTTCAAGCAAATACACAACCAAATTCGTTCAGCGAAAGGATAAAACTAATTATCTATCAAATCAGACATGAGCTAAGTGTTACCATTCACGAAATAAGCACTAGTTGAAAAAAAAACGTTAGATGGCGGACCCTTTATTCGTTATTGCAAAATTTAAAATATTACACAACAAGCAATACAAACAACAAATAAACAATACAAATATTTTTAATATAAACATTTAAAAGAGTGTTAAAAGTGCTGAGAAGAAAATATTACATACACAACATAGCGAAAAACAGTGGACAGTGACACAAAAAAATCTCACTCACCTTCAAAATAGTATGTTTGTGAGAAAATAAAATCTTAACACTAACAACACGTATAATTTTAAAAAACATTAATCTACACATAAATTTATAAATGTTTAAAGGCAATTTTTGCAAAAAGTGTGCTTGAATAAGTTTCATTTAAAGATAACATAAAAATACCCAAATAGAAAATTATGCGGTTGGTACAAAATTTTATTATTTTGCCAATTTTATTTGGAAAAGTTTATATTTTACCCAAAAACCACTGCATTTAATTGCTTTTAACCAGTTTTATTTGGAAAATTTACCCAATATTAGTTTAAGTCTCTGTGTTATTAAACTTTATTCACCCATTAAACCACTTTTATCCTTAATTACCCACAAATCTTTAAAAAATTTGGCAGCCGGTCTCTCCAGCATTATCAAAGTGGATTTGTTTTCTTTTGAGGAAGAATTTAAAAAGTCTTCCGAAAGCAAAACCCCTTCTTTAGCCACTCTCAAGTGTCAAAAAAGAGAGCTGGCAGAAGTATATAATAAGATTTGTAACCGATATGAGCGCATCAGAGAATCTCCACTCATGGATGACCCTAAGGAGGAAGCTACGATTAACATGGATGATATAACTGGCGAGTACATGAAGGCTAAAAAGTGGTTTAGAGCTCGCTCAATATCGATAGAGGAAGCAATTGAAGCCGTTCAAAAACAACAGGAAAAACCCTCAACTCCTACCAACCCGACCCCAGTTAATATTAGCGTCGCTCCTTTAACAAATAAGTATTAAGGACTTGAATTGGTGAATGGTATCAAGTATTCCTACCCCTACCCTAAACCCAAACAATTCTCTGATAATAGAACTCAATTTGATCGAAAAGGCAACACTTTTTACAATAACGTCACCCATGAGTCGAAAAAAGATACCCATTTTATTAGAAAAGTTCATAATGAACAAAAACCCATAAATACAACTCAAACCCAACACACAAGTAGACAAAATAGTTCCATATGCAAGCTTTGCCAAGATACCACACTCTTCGAGAATGTTCGTCATTAACACCATTAGGAGTGACGGAGAGGATAAATTTCGTCAAACAGAATGGATGCTGCTACAATTGCTTGGCTATTTCCCACAGCATAAAGGAATGTAAAAGTACATTTACTTGCAGACACTGTGGTGGAAAACACAATAGCCTTAAACATAAATCCGCATCGAACACCCAAACCCAACTACAAGAAGATAGACCCTCGACATCACGGAATGTAGCGCAATCTTTTTCGACACTGACCCACCCAAAAGTATCATTATTAGATGATCGTAAAAATTTGTTAGGAACGGCAATGTTAAGTGTCTAAATTCATGGTTCTCTATTTCCTGCACGTGCTCTTATAGACCCTGCTTCTGATCTTTCATTTGTGTCTGATCAATTCAGACGAAAATTGCAATTACCCACTACACCCATTATTGCTGAAATATCTGGTTTGAATGAAGTTGTTTCAGCCCGTTCAAACAAATTGTGTAAAGTTGTTTTGAAATCCAACTATCACGAAGATTTTAGTTTAAAAATCCAGGCAATAGTCATAAAAATCCTAACTAGAACCCTACCCACCCAAAATATTAACCCCAAAATTTTTACACATTTAGAAAAGATTCAGTTAGCAGACCCAAAGTTTTATGAAAGCCTATTGATTTTATAATCGGTAGTGATTTTTACCCACAAATTTTGAGATCTGGTATAAAGAAAGGTTTTCTGAGTACGCTGATCGCCCAAGATATCGAATTTGGTTGGATATTGACGGAACCAGTAGAAGAATCTCACAGAACCCAAACAGTTGTTTCGTATTTCAGCGCTGTTACAGTTGATAAGTGTTTAACAAAATCCTGGGAAATCGAAGAAATTCCGAAAAAACCCATAAAACTCTTTCGAAGACTCTTTTTGTGAAGAGATATATAGAAAGTCTTCTCTATGCTTAGCCAACGGTCGTTATCAGGTCACACTTCCATTTCGAAACCCTACAATAGAGCTAGGAAACTCGCGACATGGGGCGGTGGCTCAATATTTACGAAATGAGAAAAATTTGATGAAAAGGCCAGATCTTAAGGCAGAATATGATTACACTTTACAAGATTATATTGACTTAGGCCAAATGATCCATGTACCATATAACCCAAATATTTTATCAAAAACTTACTATTTACCACATCATGCTCTTGCAAACCCGATCGTGTTACATCAATAGTTCGAGTTGTTCTTAATGCCTCTAGAAAAACCTCGAACGTCAACATTTTAATGATGCGTTATATACAAGTCCAACCCTACAATAAGACCTAGTAGTTTTAGTATTAAAATGGGGTTTTTATAAGATCGTTTTCAATGCCGATATTACAAAAATATGCAGGCAGATCTTATTGAATACTACCCACACACCCTTTCAGCGAATTTTGTTTCGTAAAAGCGTCAATGAACCCATAAAAGATTATGAACTGCAAACAGTCACATTCGGAATTAATTGCGCACACTACTTAGCAATTCGAACCCTTCACGAACTGGCTAAAGATGTTCAAGATACCCACCCAATTGTATCTCAAGTTTTGAGAAATACCACGTATGTTGATGATGTTTTAGCTGGTGCTCATACCATTAATGAAGCTAAAATCGGTCAGCAATAATTAATCGAAGTATTAGATTCTGCAGGATTTCCGCTAAGGAAATGGATTTCTAACACTTACGATTTTTTACACAATTTACCCCAAGACCATTTACTCGATGTGGATTTGCTCACACTTCCTGAATCGAATAATGTCAAAACCCTCGGTATTCAATGGAATGCAAAAGGTGACATGTTTTTCTTTAACGTACCCACAATCGAAAGAAAATCATCCTACACAAAGCGTGCAGTTTTATCGGATATTGCTCGTCTTTTCGACCCAGCTGGTTGGCTAGCCCCAATAGTAGTTTCTGCAAAGATTATTATGCAACAGATGTGGCAGGACAACACAAAATGTGATGAATGTCTAAAACCCCTTACCCTTATAAGATGACAAACGTTTTTGCAGTTTTATGACAACATTAATAAAATTAAAATTCCAAGATGGATTAAATTTTCACCAATGACTCCCATTGAGTTTCAAGTATTCGCAGATGCTTCAGAAAAAGCATATTCGGCTGTACTATATGCTCGGGTGCCCCCAATAGATGGACCGGGATCCGTAACCTTATTATTCTCAAAACCTAGAGTTGCACCACTAAAAGTTTTATTATACCCAAATTAGAACTTCGTGGTGCAGTGTTATTGGCAAATATGGTAAATAATTTACTCACCCAACTCAATTTCACCCAATACCGAACCTATTTTTGGACAGATTCAACCATTGTTTTAGCTTGGTTAAACAAACACCCAACTTCGTGGTAAACATTCGTCGCAAACCATGCGGCCTGTATATCGGAAACAGTTGGCATTGACAACTGGAAACATGTTGTATCTCACGATAATCCAGCCGATATTGCCAGTCGTGGATGTACGGCGGACGAATTAAATGACAACCCATTATGGTGGAGTGGACCACCATGGTTGAAGGAATCTGAATCCAATTGGCCAATTTCAACACCCAATTTTATAACTCAAGCGGAAATCAAAATTCAAAGGTACGCGAATACAGTAACTACTGAAACGGACATCCTAAATGAGCTAATAAGAGCTCTTCTAGTCTTATCTTATGTTTATCGATTTTGTGATCGCACCTCGTATGCCCGCAGACATCAGAATCGCCATCAGAGGCTACAAATTGATGAAAAGATGATGCCGTCAGTCAAAGACAGACTTGCAACACTACTCAATGAACCCAATATCCAACATGAGGCAAAAGGGATCAAAAGATAATATTCCAGTTACTATATTTTGAAGAAGAGTATGATTGTTTGAAGAAAAACAATCCATTACCCAAAAAAAGTAACTTTCTCGCCCTTACACCTTTTATTGATTCAAAAAATTTAATTCGTGCAAATGGTCGTTTGACAAGCTCCAATTGCCTTTCTTATGATGAATATATATATATATGTTCCTCTAACTCCCACTGGAGCATAGGGCGCCAATAATTGCAGATCTCCATCTGACTCGGTTTTGAGAAATAGACCTTAATTCGTTCCAAGATACACCCAGTTGATTCATTTCGGATTCTGTTGAACGTCTCCATGTTATACGTGGCCTACCACTTTCTCTGCCATCTTGATGAAATGGGTTCCATCTAAGAGCTTGCTTGGATACATTATCATCATATCGACGGAGAGTGTGTCCAATCCACTGCCATTTCCGTTTACGTATCTCAGTTGCTACTTCCATTTGCTTTGCTTTTAGTAACAACTCGGCATTCGATATTGCTTGAGGCCAAAAGATACGTAATATCCTTCTTAGGCAGCGGTTGACAAATGTTTGCAATCGTTTTGTGATCCTGTTGGTGACTTTCCAGGTTGTACACCCATATAATAGGACAGACTTGACATTTGCCTCAAAAATTCTAAGTTTAGTGGTTTGAGAAATTTTATTACTTTGCCATACTGGAGCTAGTATGCCAAAAGACGCTCTTGCCTTGTTAATTCTAGCATCAACATCAAGTTCGGTTCCTCCATTAGGTGAGATTTCACATCCAAGATAACAAAATTGTTCACATGCATCATAAGTTTGGCTGTTGATGGACATTGGAACTGTTGTTGTACCAACACTTAGTGTTTTTGTTTTGCCAGCGTTGATTTTGAGTCCTGTGTATTGTAGTTTTTCCTGCAGTTCTTTAGTTGTGTGTCTAAGGTCATTAAGATTATGCGAAAGTAAACAGATATCGTCAGCATAGGCCAGGTAATTTAGATATTGGTTATTGATTTTCCATTGTATTCCTTGCCTTTTATTCTCAATACTACTGAGGACATCTTCCATAACAACAAGAAACAAAAGAGGTGATAATATGCAGCCCTGACGAACTCCACTTTCTACCATGAACGGCTCAGAAAGTTTTCCCTTATGGAGAACAAAGCATTTTGCACTGTTATAGCTTTCCTTAATAAGAGCTATTATTTTTTGAGGTATATTTCTCTTTCGCAGGGCGGACCAAATACATTCTCGATTAATTGAATCGAACGCTTTTTCAAAATCTATAAATAGAAGATGTAATTTGGAATTGAACTCAACGCTTTGTTCTATAATAATGCGTAGAGAATTAACATGGTCTGCGCACGAGGAACCACTGCGAAATCCGGCTTGGCATGAGCTGATGGTTTGCTCCAAATGCTCTTTGATCCGATTTAATATTATTTTTGCAACTATTTTGGCTACAGTTGGCAAGACACAAATACCCCGCCAGTTTGTGCAATTTTTGAGGTCTCCTTTTTTTGCGATTTTGACAATGATGCCATCTTTCCATTCCTCCGGAAAGGATTCGGTTTCCCAGGTTTCGGTGATCAGAGGGTGTAAAAGTTGTGCTGAGAGTTCGGGATCACATTTATAGATTTCTGCTGGAATACCATCAGTTCCAGCTGCTTTTCCATTTGGGAGTTGTTTTACAGCAGCAATAGTTTCTGCTATACTAGGGGGTGTTATTCTTATTCCCGAATTTGTGACTGGTTGTGGATTAACTAAAATAGGTGGCTCAAGGGTTTCATCTATAACACAGTTTAACACAGTGGAAAAATGCTCCTTCCATCGCTGGAGTTGTTCTTGGTCGGTGTTGAGCAGGTTCCCTTGCAAATCTCTCACAGGGTGTTCTATACGCAACTTACGGTCTGCTAGCTGTTTTGTGACTTTAAATACTGTTCGCGTGTCACCAGCTTGTGCTGCATTTTCGGCTTCTTCAGCCATGCGGTCAATATGGTTCCGTTTATCTCTTCGTACCGCTCGTTGAACTGTTTTATGCAGGTTACGGTAATTCATTTCCAGGTTGGTCTTTACTTCGTGGTCATCCGCTGATGCTACTTCTTCTTTAAGTTTTCGTCGATCTGTAATTATATTCCACGTTTCGTCGGTCATCCATTCTTGTTTCCCCTTGGGTGCTGGCCCGATTGCACGGTCTGCGCAGGATTTTATTTTGGTTTTAATGTGGTCCCATTTTGAAGTTACTGTAGTAAGTGATTCGACTTCGGGTCTATTTAATGCTTCACGAAGCTGTGTTGTAAAGTCTATTTTGACATTATTGTTATTAAGGCGTTCAATATCATATTTTTTAGGCCGTATGTTGTTCGACGTTTTTTGAATTGCTGCTGTACAGAGGCGAATTTTTGCAACCACCAAATAGTGATTTCGGGATTGGCCTATGTCTGCACCTCTTTTGTTGCGTACATCTAGGAGACATTTTCTATAACGGTGGCTTATACCGCAGTGATCAATTTGATTTGCAGTGTTATGTCTATCAGGAGACAGCCAGGTTAGTTTATGACAAGTTTTATGTTCCAATAGTGTGCCACCAATGACTAGTTTTCTGGCATTGCAAAAATCAATAAAACGTTCACCGTTATCGTTTCGAGTGCCAAGGCCATGCTTACCCATAATATGTTCTAAAGATTCATTATTATTTCCCACTTTAGCATTCATATCACCCATTACAATAATAATATCACCCCGTGGAACAGTATCGTAAGTTGCATTTAACTGTCCATAAAAGGAATTTTTTACGTCATCTTTGGCAGTTTCAGTTGGGGCATAGCACTGAATAATAGTAATATTTCTGATCTTAGATGCAAAGCGAGCTAGCAGTATTCGGTCAGACACAGGCTTCCGGCTAATTAGACTTTTTAGAGCATTTTTTGTAACCATCAATCCAACACCAGATTCATGGTTGCAACCAATCTCTTTTCCCGAATATAACATGGTTGTTTGGGAAGTAGGGGACGAAAATTCTCCTGAGCCTGTCCATCGCACTTCACTCAATCCTAAAATAGCAAGACCATACCTACTCATTTCACGTTCCACCTGCAGATATTTGGAGTTCATATTAGCGCTGATGTTATCGCTGTCCCTTAGGGTTCTTACGTTCCAGTATCCAATCATAGTCCTTGTTCGATATGCAAAGGTCGTCATCAAAGGTTTTGGTTTATCATTTAGAGGCTGTTTGTTTGGCGATTCGTTAGCAATGAAGTTTTCGTAAAAGTGGGTTGCTAGCCCTCCTTTCTTAGATTGGTGATAGCAAAATGCTTCAGCAAAATTTTATTTACCTACTGGCCTGAGACGTCAGGATCTACCATGACCATTCAGGCTACATGACTGGTCGCCTTCTCACTCTAGCTAGCTTCTAGCGGATGCTGGTAAGCCATTGCCCGGGAAATACTTGGTCTAGGACCGGAAGTAGTGAGCTGCTTGGACAGTCAACAGAGGAATCATTTCTGGTCACTCCCAAGTGAATGACGGTCAGAAACTTTCCGCACTACGTGCACCTCTGCAGAAAGTCCCATTCCCATGATGAAAGACACCCTATAATTATACCCTACAAAAGTTCTTTGGCAGATTGTTGAAAACTCACGTACATGCGATAAGTTTGCATGGAGGAAACCAGGCCATTCTGAGAATAAATCGATCTGGATATTGGATTCCAATGCTTAAAAATCTTACTAGATTTGTAATTAATAAATGTTCACCATGAACAAGATATAGACATCGCCAAGCAACCCAGTTAATGGCAGCTTTACCCCCAGAGCGTGTAATGAACACTCTGAAAAAACAGATGAGGTGTTAGAAGGATGCCGAGCACCTTTGAGCTACGTAGGATAGGACTGCGGGAGCCTTTTCTTTTGCTAGCAAATGCAGTCGGGTGGGGGGTTCGTGTCCTTCCTAATCTAAACTTATTCTCCTTTTACAATCATATTATTATAGACTCCCTTCTTATTTATTAAAATCTAACTTTACAGGGCCAGAATCTCTAGAGAAAAAAAAAAAAAAAAGAATGCCCCGCTCTAGTCACCTTAAGGAAATACTTTAAAATCTTATATGGTATCAGTCGCTTTACCCTCTCCATTTAAATCTTTCAGATGAAATGAAAGATATCCGCTTCAATACCCTCACCAACCAAATGTTTCCGAAGCGTAAAATTTTTTTATCGGAAACCCCAAACTCTTAGTAACCTAACTTTATTCCATCTCCTTGAAAGAAAAACATCCAAAAGATTTCTTTCATAATCCATTTGCAAAACTTACAAATTTATTTAGAATTCATATTTATGGTTTGCTTAAAAAATTCCTTTTATAATTATATTTATATTCATAAACTTATAATTTAAAGTTTTCGTTCGAAATACGGAACATTTTGCAATAAGATTTCAAACATTTAAAACTACGACTCTTAAAGGGTTAAATTGCAAGCAGTATGTTTTGAATTAATTTCACTTTAACAGTTTATCATTTGAATTGAGAAGTTAAAGATACAAGCAAACAAAACCATTATTATTTAATATTTATTTTTTCTTCTCTAAAAAAAATATTAGGGTTTTATTGTAAATAGAGCGAGTTGCTTCCGCTAACAATATGTAAAATTTTTTCTCTGTTTTAACTGTGAACAATATTCTTTTTGTTTAGTATAGGTTGTTTGGCAGATTATAACGCGATATTTAAGAGAAGCAAAAATTAACTTGTAATGAGCATAACATAATCCAGATCATGTTCTTATTAAAGAATATAAAGAGCATATCAAAATGGGAGCAATGTTAAGCATGTATATTAATATTGTTTTAATAGCAGTATTCATTTCTTCTTAACGTTTTTAAGGTCTTATGTTAATACCCATTGTTTGTAAATTAGTATGTCAGGTTAATTTTTGCTTGTTATACTGGTATATAAACATAAATATGCAAGAACTTGCAAATTACGACACATTATGGCAACTTACCAACATGACACCGTAGCTGTAGTAGGCCTTCCGCAGGAACTGATGCAAGTTTGCTGAACAAAATTGATGTTAAAAAATTGGGTTCTTGCTTTACGTTTATAATTTGCCAGATCAAGGTTTAATGAGATGTTGCAATGTTGATTTGTTAAATTAATTTACATTGTTAAATTAAATTACATGTTATGCAAAAGAATATTTTTATTTTTAACGCTATACGCTTTATCGACTCGAAAATATTGTCGGCTTCTATCTCAGAATATTGACTTAATTTGATGAAGTAAATTTAATTTAAAAGTAAATATTTTTTTTTTTTTGTTGTTTTGAAATGTTGATTGAAATATTTGTTATTTCTTTCATGAACATCGGTGAACAATGTATTTTTCTAGATTGATTTTTACTGATGTCATCGACTAATAAAAGAAGGAAACGTCTTATAACACTTACATGATACGTATTTGGGTTTTGAAATTTTATGGAGTGTAGAATCTTATTTATCTAGGCAATGTCCAGACACAAGCCTTTAGATGGTTAACCTGTGGATAGCGTGACCTAATAATGACGTCCGCCACATTTAACACGTCACCAGGAGTTCGGTCGATATTCCGGTTAAAATTATTAAATTTTCGTATAAACTTCTATTTGTGTTACAAAAAAAATCCATTAAACAGCTTGAAAAACTCTAAAAACACTTCAAAGAAATTACCTTATATTGATGACTAAAAGATTGCCGGATATTATCTTATATAAAATTTTTTTGCCCACGTGCCTTATCTTTTAATAATTATTTTACTTGCCCCAATTGATGTTTGCTGTGCCAAGTCTTGATACAAAAAGAAATTTAATTTACTTCTATAAGGTCTACTTTAGATCGCGTACTAAAAAATTTTTTTTAGGAAACCTTAGAGTATCGGAAAGAATGTAAAACAAGTTCGAAAAACCACTGGTTGCTTTTATGCGTAGAACATTATACCTTCAATATATTTATGTCATACCATGAACTAGTATAGGCATCCAATGTTTAACATTGGGATACAAATCGTTGTTTGACAGAATATGAAGTTAATTAGAATGCATCATTTTCTTTTTTTTTTGCACAATATCTTTAAATGCAAACCAAATTAAATTTCAATAGTATCTGCAAATATGGTAAAGTTAGTATAATGTTTATTCGAATGTATAATTTAGCGAAGACATGACCCGTGAAGGCTACCACGTATACAACTATGTCACTATTTGTTTTAGGTCTCTTAAAGAAGGTTGTAACAGAGAAAACACAATAAAAATATAGAATTGTGAAAAAAAAACTAAAGTATGTTTACAACTGCGTAGTTATAATAAAAAAAACAACAAAAAGTTTTCAATAGTTAATACAATATTGGATTATTCAGCAACACTCTTAAAATTAACTATACATCTAAAGGTAGAGTACATCTTTTATTTTATATATTCTCCATGAATGTAATTGAAGTTTTTTTTTTTTTGTATTTTTTCCAGGAATTAACCCTCTGTGTGTGTTATGTAGCTAAATCTCCTTTACTATTTGACAGATGATCATCAATATTAGCATGATGAAAGTTAATTGCGACTGTAGTTACTGTTGGACTGGGTAACTCCCGTTCCAAGAGAATTTTTGGTTGAATAAAAAAAAGCTACGACCAATTTTTAGTTTAACGTTATAAAACGTAAATTAACCAACTACTCTTGAGTGAACTAAAAATAACAAAATTCAAATGAAAAAAAATGAGTAATATAGTGTGTCAAAAAAGAAATGAACCAAAATGAAGAAGAAAAAAGGGGAGTAAAAAATATAAAAATTGTTTATCTATACTCACATCTACTGCTAAACACGGTTTAACATACTGCCGGGAGAGGGATGGCAGTGGCAGTCTTCCCAGGATCCCCATATAACCCAGCCGAACGTGGTATATTGGGCCTTTGGCAGAGTGGGTCTTCTGCGGATGACGTCCCCTAGTAGGATGGACTTTATGGTGCTTGCCCCCCATGATGCCGTCCGCTTCTTGGCAGGTTGCAAACTCTGGATGTGCGAGGGGACCGAATTGGCTTACATAGGCGGCCAAACACGGATTTGGGGCTGATGTTCGCAATCGCAGATCTATGTCAGTGCGGAGAGTCAGATCCCATTTGGTTGACGCTTGTTGGAGATCGACCAATCCATGTGATGGAGCCACCTCGAAGTCTCCAACTTCTCCATTCCTTCCCATTCACGACGGCCTAAAGTTGGGGAAGATATTAGCCACCCTCCGGTTAAGGCACGAGCTCTCTTCATTTTCGTCCAGCAAAAAAGTGACCCACATTGGGTTGCCGTTGTGTAGGAGGTTCACTCGGATGAGCGGGGAGATCAGGTGGATGAGATCCTGATGGACGTGTACAGGTTTGGGTGGATCCAAAGCTCGGGGGAACCGGATTCCTTCTTAAAGAAATCCGGACGCCAAGGAGGCGGCCTTATGGTTTGGTTTCATGTTCATCGTCGATCGACTTGCTACAAGCTGTTGTTTTTGAGGCAGGGGCTCAGTCTGAACGGGATGCTCCGCTAGAGCTGCGGGCTCCTCTGGAACCAGTTCTTGCTCTAGAGCGATTGAGTTTGCTGCAGATACGGGCTCCTCTGGAGCTATGACCTTGGCGGTAGTTTCATCGAAACTCGAATCGGCACCTTCGGTTATAGGTCGTTCGCGGTGAAGCATGTTGTGATGGTTGGCCTTACATATGGTACACCGGTTTTCCGACTCTCATTCTGGACGGGTGTGTAATATTGCCAAGCAGTTTAAACAATAATTGCGCTTCACCACGAAGGCCCGGCGCCTTTCGTTGTCATATGATTGAATCTTGCAATATTTGAGTGGATGGTTGCGAAGGCACAGATGGCAGCATGGCTTTTTCAACATGGTTTTACTAAAGATATAAAGAAATAGAAATATATACAATGTTATTAGAAATTTTGATAAGCGACAATTTTTCTCATTTTGGTAACTAGGGTGATGTATCTGGTGGATTAAATTGTGGTTTTCACTGGGAACGACTCAGGTGAGCTATTATACGAAGGTAGAATGCAAAGTTTTACTATCGAATGGGTAATCATACCATTTTGAGTTCTAAATTCTGCCACTCGAACTTTGCTGTCTTTCCCGCAGATGACTTTGGTAATGCATCCTAGACGCCACTCGGTGGGTGGTAAAAGATCATCTTTTACAACTACGAGATCGTTCACTTTTATGTTGTTGCGTTCAGCTTTCCATTTGAATCGGCGTTGGAGCTCTGTGATATATTCGTTTTTCCAGCGTCGTGCGAAAAGGTGCTGAATGGACTTAAGAAGTTCCCATCGTTTTAGACAACTTAAGTTTGTTAATGGTGTTTCTTCAGGAGCCTCCGGAGGGGCGATAATGGGAGCTCCACGTAATAGATGACCTGGCGTTAATGGTAGAAGTTCGTTAGGGTTTTCGGTTAATGGCGACATTATTCTTGAGTTCAGTACACCTTCAATACGTATGAGTAGAGTTGTAAATTCTTCAAATGTGAATGTGAGATTACCAGCCATTTTCTTCAGATGCGATTTCATGTTTTTCACGGCAGCCTCCCAGAGGCCACCCATGTGGGGTGCATAAGGCGGTACGAATGACCAAGTAAACCCATGTAAGCCATATTTTTCCACTAAAGTTTTTTCAGCTGATTTAAAGAACAAATTATGTGTTTTAAGGAGCGTAAATTCGATGATTTTAGCGAAAAAGGGCCAGCAAAATCGACGCCAGTGTAGCTAAATGGCAACGAAAAGTTTACTCTTTCAGGGGGGAGTGCAGCCATTTTTTTGATGCTGAAATTTGTGTTTGTAAATTGTACATGATTTGCAGCTACGAATACATTTTCGGACTATATTTTAAAGTCGAGGGATAAAGACTCCATGTCTTATAGCTCGGAGCATAAGGTGATGTTCTGCATGAAGGGTATAGTCGGCGAACAGCTTTGCGAAATGCGATTTTTCAGGAATTATTATCGGGTGCCGTTCGTTAAAACTTAAACCTAAATTTTGCAGTCTGCCTCCTACGCGCAGTAGAACTTCTTTATCTATGAATGGGTTCAGAGTTAGTATTCGGCTTTTCTTTTGGATAGGCTGCTTGCCTTGAAGACACGCGTACTCTTTGGCGAAGTGGTTCATTTGAGAAATTATTATTAGACGATTTTTTACAAAGTTAATTTCTTCTGCCGTGATGAATTGCGCGGTTTCAAACGGGCGTTTAAGGATACGATTCATGAAACGGAAACGATAACACATAACTCGTAACGCTCGATTAAAAGAAGAAAATTCTTCTAACACATCGACGAATTTAATATCTTCAACTGGCTTTTAGTCTTGCGGGGTGACTTTTAAATGAAAACTGGACACCTTTTTTGTTTCCAAGTCCGTAGGATCAAAAGTTCTCGGCTTTGGCCAGAGTTCCACTGGTTGTGTCACCCAGGTGGGCCCATGCCACCATAATTTACTCTCGATGAGTTCTTGAGGGGTGCAACCTCGGGTACGAAGATCTGCCGGGTTGTCGTCGGTTTTTACATGTTTCCAGTGATTGTTACTGGCAATACTGATGATTTTCGTTACACGATTTGCAACAAAAGTTTTTAAAGTTTGGAGCGATTTTTGTAACCACCCGAGGACAATTGAGGAATCTGTCCAAAAAAATAGTTCGTGGGGTAATGTTGAGTTTTTAGTTAAACCTTGTATCAGTTGCGCTACAAGTAAAGCTCCACATAGCTCAAGTTTCGGGATGGTCATCTTTTTTATGGGAGCTACTTTGGTTTTTGCCACTAGCAAATTGCTGAATATTTGTCCGTCTGAAGTTATACATCTCATATAAACCGCACCACAGTAAGCTCGTTCCGATGAATAACAGAACCCGTGGATCTGGATGTTATGCTGAGGCAAATAGTGTACCCACCTAGGAATTTTCAAAGTAGAAGTCTGAGGCAAATTTTAAAAATGCATTCCATTTTATTAATAGCAGTGGTGGAACTCCTTCATCCCAGTCAGTTTTCGTTTCCCATAGCTCTTGCATCAAAAGTTAAGCTGTTATCACAATTGGACCTAACCAGCCAACAGGGTCGAATAATTTCGCGATTACTGATAAAATTCGCCTTTTGGTAGCCGAGGGTACTATATGTGTTGGTTCGGCAACGTAATAAAAATAGACTGATACGGCATTCGAACGGATGCCCAATGTTTTAATTGTACTGGAATCATCCAATTTCAAAAAATCTTCATCTAGAAAATCCTCCCGGGCCAAATGTTTTAGTAAAAAACGATCATTGGCTGTAATTTTCTTCAGGGGAAGCCAGCTGAATTTAAAGCTTTCATGAGTTGGTTTTGTTTCACTTTTGCCTCTTCAAGAGTGTGTCCCCCAGACAGAATATCGTCAACGTAGACTTCATTATTTAGAATCTCTGTTGCCTCTGGATATAAATTTTTGCAATCTTCCCCTAATCTCAGTAGAGTTCTAATTGCAAAAAATGGTGCGCAGTTCACGCCAAAGGTGACCGTTTTTAGTTGAAACGATTTTACATAATTGTCAGTGTCGTTACGAAACACAATCTGTTGATATGGACGGTCTGCTTCATGCACTAGAATTTGGCGGTACATTTTCTGAATGTCGCCTGTAAAAACGTATTTATATTTTCGCCAACCTAGCACTATCTGCATTCAATCGGTCTGAAGAGTTGGGCCTTGATGAAGAACGTCGTTTAATGAGAAGCCACTACTGGTCTTCTTTGATGCATTAAACACTACCCTTACTTTCGTCGATTTGCTCTCGGGTCGAATAACCGCATGATGTGGTAGGAAAAACGAACCTTGTTTGTGATCTTCGTTTTCATGGTGCACTACTTGTTCCATATGTCCCAAGTCTATATATTCTTGGAGAACTTGATTATATTGGAGTTTTAATTCTGGCATCTTACTAAGCGTTTTTTCCATTCGGTGATATTGAGCCAGCGCCATATTCCCTGAGGGACCCAAAAAAATGTTGGCCGGAAATTCTTCTTTAAATGGAAGTCGTACATGATAGCGACCATCTGATTGTCGTATAGTAGAGATTGGTAAAATTTTTCGCAATAACTGTCGGCGTCTGTTATTGTACGATCTCTATCGGCCTCTTTAAGTTCCCAAAACTTTTTTATTTGTTCGTGAAGAGTCAAATCAGCAGACGACCATACTGACGTTGAGAAAGCATTTATTTCATTAGACAAAACTGGACCCGATAAATACCAACCAAAGTGAGATTCCCTCGCTTCGAAACTATCAAATACTGCTGGTCGTACACCTTCAAGGTTAATATATGGTAAATAATCGCTTCCGATTATCATATCAATTGCAGATGGGTTAAAAAACCATGGATCAGCGAGATTGAGTCCTTGAATCTCATCCAGATTCTGAATTTTTAACGGCCGTGAGGGCAAAAGTTTTGAAAGTTTTGGTACAACTATCGCTTTGATTTTTATCTTAAAATCTGAAAATCTTGATTTCACGGTAACCAAACATTTTCCTTTTGAATTACCTACTACAGTTCCACCAAGACCCGAAATTTTGAAGCTATGTGCCTCTAGCGGTAGCGCAAGCCTCTGCTGAACACGTGTTGACACGAAGCATTTCTCCGACCCTGCATCGAGAAGAGCTTTAATTGTAAATAATTCGCCAGATTGATCGATGTGAATCAACGCAGTAGGCAAAACGGTTGTTCCTTCCTGTTGAACAAAATGAGCCTGAACATCGTGCTAAGGGTTTATGTTTTCATTAGAGTTCCTTATCTGAGTATTATAGGTGTTTGTTTGATTTTGAGAGCCTGAAAATGACGGTTTTTCTTTATCCTGAAGATTATGTGTAGAATGTGTTTTTTACCCATTGTAATTTCTTGAATTTTCATTTTTCTCCAAGTGCAACATTGTGTGATGTTTTTGTTTGCAAATTGTGCATGCATATGCACTGTTGTATTTAGATTTGAAATGAGTAGGCGATAAACAGTTTACGCAATATTTGTTTGAAAAAACAAATTTTATTCGCTCACTTGGGGATAACGCTTGAAAATGTTTGCAGATCCGTAGAGGATGATTTTGTTTGCATTTCTTGCAGCTACAATTTTGTTTTATATGCTCAGCCTGTGCATGAAATGATTGAGATTTAGAAGTTGTATTTTCTCTCCCAGAAGGCTTTCTTAAATCTGTCATTGTTTCTTAAAATTCAATTCTCGATGAAATAAAATTACTTAACTTGATGCCAGGAGGGCAGTTCCCTGTGATTATTTAGGGTACTTTCCCATGCACGTAAAGTTTCTTCTGGCAGCTTTTGAGTGATAAGGTGTATTAAAAATGGGTTTTCATTTGATACCTCTACTTTCAAAGTTTTTAAAATTGAAAGACAATCGTTCACCGTATTTTGAAGATGTCTTATAGCACGCAATGTTTCAATCTGCACCGCCGGAATACCATACACCTTTTTCATCTGATCATTTACTAACAACCTCTTGTTTTCAAATCTATTTTTTAAAGCCTCCCATGCTAATTCGAAATTAGCGTCCACCAAATCAAAATCTTTAATTACATTGAAGGCCTCTCCCCTTAATTTGCTACGCAAATAATGTAGTTTTTCAGATGGTTCTACTGACTGATCTTTTCCAACAACTGCTTGGAAAATATCTCTAAATGCAGGCCATTTTGCATAACCGCCCTCAAAATTTTGAATATCAATCGCTGGTAGCCTTAGTGCAGATTGCCTGGTTTTTGTTATCTGCCCACTTGGCTCAGCGTTTACTGTAAAGTTGTTCCCAATTTTTAACAACTTCGCCTTTAAACCTTGATACAAATCAAACGCTTCTTCATATTTTATTGATAAATCGTCCTTAACATCTTCTTGAGCCTTTTCATCCCCTATGATGTAGTCTTCATAACTCGCTAAAAGTTTGGACCACCGTTTTTCTAATTCCTCTTGCTTAGCCTTAAGCAATTCCGATGTAATAATTTCAGGGGAAATTTTTTCAAAATTTGTACAAAACGCCGTCAACTGCTGTAAGTCAAACTTACGTGTTCTTTTAGATGTCATTATTAAAAAAAAATTCTTCCGACAAAAATCCCAGAAGAAATTGTTAAAATTATTTAAGTATGTTAATACGCGTTCCAACAAAACCCAAAATCACCACACTATAAAATTTTCTTCATACAAAATTATTTTTTTTTTTTTGATTGCATTCTTTTATATCTCTTGCTGAAAAATTTCGTATATATTTTCCTTAAAACATGCACCTGACGTCCACTAATTAATTCCAAAATTATTTTCTTAAAATTTTCCCCACCACTTATATGTTTGCTTTTTAACTTTTTTTTTATTTTATTTGCTGGTCACCCCAATTAGCTTTTGCTTTTCTGTATGTGGCGTCACTGCAGTTAACTAGTGGTTGATTTTTTTTCCTTGTTCCAATGTAATAACGTCATACTGTTTTTTGCTTGATCTATGTATATATTTTTTTTTTTAAAAATTTTGCACCCTTTATTAAAAAATTGTCCACCAGATTAATTTCATTGAAAACAAAATTTCAATCTAATCCACCAAATTATTTATTTTCCGTACTGGTCACCCTAACACAATATAATTGTTTTGTGTTATGACGTCACTGAACGTGAAGTTTTTACAATTGGTGGTTGTTTGTTTTATAATGAAAAAAAAAACAATCTTCACACTAATGTTTGCATTCTACTTACTGCTTTTGTTTCTTGATTTTTGCGTGCCTTTTTCCTTTATTTAGTTGTGTTATTTTTTCAATTGCTGTGAATAGTATTTTTTTTAAATTATTTATGCACTTTAAGTATTTTTCTTCACTTTTTATTTGCTTATTACTTTAGGTTATTTCTGCATATGCGTGAAGTCTCGTTGCATTAAATCGTAGGAACGTGTGGAATTAAAACCTTTAATCGTTTACATCAGTGTATATGACAATGTGGTTACAATGTTTCTTAGTCTTCGTCAATATATCCCGTTTTATTTTCGGAGGAAATTTATCTTAGTGATGTTACTTTCTTTTTCTTTTAATTGTCTTTGGTAATTTTTGGTTATTTTACTTGTGTAACACAGTTTTAATTGTAGGTTATACTGCATTCGATTAATTTATGTTTCTTGGCAAATTATTTAGAGAAATAATAATGTCGCACACAAAATAAATAATAAACACTGTACATACCCAAATTTCTTTTTGAACTCTCCTGCTGTCCAGCTTGTTTCATTTGTCGATCTACCTTGTAGACTTTTATGTGGTTAATGTCGTACTTTTCCAGGATGGATGCACATGTATAAAATTTAACCTCTGGTCCCACGATACATGATAAATTATATTTCTTAATTGCAAATGACGTTTTTGCTGACACATAATGGCGTCTCCTTCTATTAAGAACGCTGTTTTTTGCCTTTTTACGTAATTGCCGTCGGTGGAGACAACTGCCGTAGTTGATGAGTTGACCTTGTGTCACTAATTCTTTCCTGTCCTAGTCTAATCTAGGACTTTACGAAGGACCATATGTTGGACTGGGTAACTCCCTTTCCAAGAGAATTTTTGGTTGAATAAAAAAAGCTACGACTAATTTTTAGTTTAACGTTATAAAACGTAAATTAGGACTCTTGCTTTATTGGTGTTATTAAGACTAAACTTAAAAGAAAATACAAATTCATGTTGAAATCAATAATGAAAGAAAAAAACGGCAAGAATAGTGGTTTCAAGGGGAAACCAACTACTCTTGAGTGAACTAAAAATAACAAAATTCAAATGAAAAAAAATGAGAAACGTAGTGTGTCAAAAAAGAAATGAACCAAAATGAAGAAGAAAAAAGGGGAGTAAAAAATATAAAAATTGTTTATCTATATTCACATCTACTGTTAAACACGGTTTAACAGTTACATCACTTAAAACCCTAATGAATTTAAACTCACAGACACCAACTTATTTCAATATTTCAGGCATATTTTCCTGTAAAATTCGACAAACCTATTAAAAGGAAAATTATATACCATCGACCATTACAAACCGGATAATTTTTCCGCTATGCGATGTAAAATTATATGGAAATAAAGAACAGTCAGGGTCGGATATCCTTTCCATGGAAAGTTCCAACAAGTTTACCTTGTAGATCTTCCAAGACATAATAATGGTTTCCTAACTTTTCTTTTATCCTGGCTTTTAAGAAAACTCGTGATAGTTTTGCATTAACACGTTTCTCCAAATTGCTTTGTGAAAAGTTCCGCCGGAATATTTCTTGGCCTACATGAAAGTTTTGGGGTTTAGTTCTGAGGTTGTATTGATGCTGGTTTTTTTCATAAGCAGCTGAAATGCATTTCCGTAGGTCATAACGAATAAGTTGAAAATGGTCATCATTAGATAATCTGGCTGTTGGTTCGTTCAGAAGTTGTAGCTTTCGCAGAAGCTCATACGCTGAGGCATGAGTAATCATGTCAAATCCAAATAATGCGTGGTAAGGTGAACCATTTATAGATTGGTGATAGGAGTAACGAAGAGCACAGCTAATCGCGGTTAATTTCTCATCCCATAATCGATGATCGTTTTTAAGATAAACACGAATACCTGCAATCAAAGATCGATTGACTCATTCAGAGGCGTTGGATTGGGGGGAGTATAGAGCAGTGTAGATGTGTTGAATTCCATAGGAGGTAAAGAAGGCGTTTAGGACGTTTGCGCGGAATTGACTACCATTATCGCTGATTATAGTTTCGGGTACGCCGTAAGTGTGGAAAATATTTTTTTCGATGAAATCTTGTATTGCTAATGACGTAAACTTTCTAACCGGGCACAGCCAATGAAATTTTGATAGATGATCCAGCACAATAAGTAACCCGATGTAGCCAGTTTTGCTACGAGGGTAGGGCCCAAGCAAATCAATATAAAGACGCTGAAACGGGCGGATTGAAATCGATGGGTTACCCATGACAAAGTTTGGCGCTTTCGTAGATTTGCAAACCTCACATTCACGAACGTAGCTGCGAACAGCGCGCACCATTCCGGGCCAGAAAAAGTTCCTTCTAAGTAGATCTAATGTTTTCGACATGCCCCCATGAGCAGCAACTGGTGTATTGTGAGCTCTGAATATTACGTCTTTTCTTAACCGATACGGAACCCATAATTTCCAACAGTTTTGTTCTTGGTCAGCATTGCCAGAGTAATGTTCAGTTCGATAATATACGAAATTGTCTACAATTTTAGTATCTGGGTACTTTGTTTGGTTGTTAGATATTTTATCTTTTAATTCCTGATAATCTTTATCATTGAAATATGTAGAATTTAATTCAATTTCTGGTTCAACGCTTTCAATGCAAGAAACTCCATCTACCGGAATACTTGATAGAGCGTCAGGTACGACATTGTCCTTGCCCTTTCTGTGGCTAATTGTAAATTTATACGCCTGTAGTTTAAAAACCCATCTCGCTAATCTGCCACTGAGGTCTGCTTGTCGCATAAGCCGTAACAGGGACGAATGATCTGTAACAACCTCGAACTCTTGCATTTCCAAATAGCATCGAAATCTCTTGATCGCCTCCATTGCCACCAAACATTCCCGTTCTGTGACGGAGTAATTTCGTTGTGCCGAATTTAATTTTTTACTCATGTATGCAATCGGTCATTCATTTCCATCGTTACCCATTTGCACTAGAACTGCACCAATCCCATAATCACTGGCGTCACAGTGCAAGAAAAATTTCTTATCAAAATCGGGATTCGTTAAAACAGGAGCTGTTGTAAGCAGCATTTTCACATTTTCAAATGCTTTTTGTGCTTCTTCCGTCCAGATAAATTTTTTCTTTGTCGACAGCACCTCTGTAATTGGAAACACCTCGGTAGAAAAATTTTCGATGAACCTACGATACTGCCCCGCCAATCCAAAAAACCCGCGAACCTGCTTCAAATTTTTTGGTACTGGCCAGTTGGAGATCGCTGTAATCTTTTCAGAATCAGTAGTGATGCCTCCATTGCCTATCACATAACTCAAATAATTCACCTGAGTCACACAAAATCTAGATTTAGAAATATTTAAAGTGAGATTTGCCTTTCTAAATTGCGACGCTATGCGAACTAGTACTCTAAGTGGGTTTAAAATCTTCGGAGACAATAACTAGATCATCAAGATAGCCAAAGGCACAGTGCCGTAGATCTGGTGGGATGATTTCATCCATTAATCTGCACATGGTCTGAGGAGCATTACGCAGCCCGAATGGCATGACTACAAATTGGTAGAGAGGCCGATCCGGTACTGTGAATGCTGTCAGACTTTTGGACTTGTCATCGAGGGCAATTTGCCAAAAGGCATCCTTTAGATCTAGCTTGTGATGAGGTTGGCTTTGGGAAGCCTTGCAAAAATTCCCTCTATATTTGGCAGAGGATATGCATCCTTCTTGGTTACGCAGTTTATTTTTCTTGCATCTAAGTATAAGCGAACTTTCCCAGAAGAAATTGTTAAAATTATTTAAGTATGTTAATACGCGTTCCAACAAAACCCAAAATCACCACACTATAAAATTTTCTTCATACAAAATAATTTTTTTTTTTTAATTGCATTCTTTTATATCTCTTGCTGAAAAATTTCGTATATATTTTCCTTAAAGCATGCACCTAACGTCCACTAATTAATTCCAAAATTATTTTCTTAAAATATTCCCCACCACTTATATGTTTGCTTTTTAACTTTTTTTTTTATTTTATTTGCTGGTCACCCCAATTAGCTTTTGCTTTTCTGTATGTGACGTCACTGCAGTTAACTAGTGGTTGATTTTTTTTCCTTGTTCCTATGTAATAACGTCATACTGTTTTTTGCTTGATCTATGTATATATTTTTTTTCAAAATTTTGCACCCTTTATTAAAAAATTGTCCACCAGATTAATTTCATTGAAAACAAAATTTCAATCTAATCCACCAAATTATTTATTTTCCGTACTGGTCACCCTAACACAATATAATTGTTTTGTGTTATGACGTCACTGAACGTGAAGTTTTTACAACTGGTGGTTGTTTGTTTTAATAATGAAAAAAAAAAATCTTCACACTAATGTTTGCATTCTACTTACTGCTTTTGTTTCTTGATTTTTGCGTGCCTTTTTCCTTTATTTAGTTGTGTTATTTTTTCAATTGCCGTGAATAGTATTTATACCCTCCACTCCAGTGTGTAGAGGGTATATATAAGTTTGTCATTCCGTTTGTAATAATTAGAAAAAAAAATTTGGACCCCATAAAATATATATATTTGTGATCCTTATAACAACCGGAGTTGATATAGCGATGTCCGTCTGTCCGTCTGTCCGTCTGTGGAAATCACGATGACGGCATCAATCAGGCAGCTAGGGTGCTCGTTGGCATAAAAAATGATTCATTAACATCCTGAAAAGTTTGCTGTTTAAAATCGTCCAAATCGGTCGATTAGGGCCCGAGATTTGAATGAAGAACTAAAAAAAGTCTTGAAAAAATATAATTTTCTATGTTGTTCTTGTCGCGATCACGCACTCAATAGGACAGCTAGGGTGATAATTTTTAGTGAGAATGATTCACCAAATTCATGGGAAGATCTCTACTTCAAAAATCATTAAAACCAGTGGAACAGGTCCAGTGAAATCTCTGAAAAATTAAAAAAAAAATGAAAAACATGATGTTTCCATATTGTTCTTTTTGTTATTCTAAATGTTGCATTGTTGTCATAGCTGGACTTGTTGTTTTTGTGGTCGCTGTGGTAATAATATAATAAAAACAAACCCTTTTTTAAATTTTTTTGTCAACTCTGGTAGAAAAATTTAAAAGTTTCCATTGTTTTGGCATCACTAAAAAAAATTGTTAGATCATTTCTGTCATTGCCACGAGCCTGTCTGCAAAATTTCAGATCGATTGGGTCACGGGAAAGTTGTTAAAATCGATCGGGCAGCTAGGGTGCTCGTTTGCATAAAAAATTATTCATTAACATCCTGAGAAGTTTGCTTTTAAAATCGTCCAAATCGGTTGATTAGGTCCCGAGAATTGGGTGAAGAAGTAAAAAAAGTTTTGAAAATATTAATTGAAATTTGTTATGTCATTTTTGCCGTCGCCACGAGCCTGCCTATAAAGTTTCAGATCGATTGGCTCACGGGAAAGGGACTATAAATCCATCCAAATTTTTGTCGACAAGCAGACACTACCAGTTAATATAAAGGCAGTAAATAAAGGGAGTAAAAGTTCACCAACAATTTAAAAAACAAATTTTTATGTATTAATTTATTTAAAGAAAAAAAATAATTAAAAGAAATAGTAATAATAATAAAAAAAATAATATACAATACAAAAAAAAAAGAATATATAAATAAAATAAAATAAAGATAAATGCATTCATAGCATTATAATATATATAAAAGGTCAATGTTTTCTAACCGTAACCGTAACGAGTCAGTTGTTTTTTTTTTTACATGAAAATCATTTAAAACAGTTACCGAACGTAACCGGAACGTCCCAATACTTTTCATGTGAAAAAAACGCTGACACGTTACGTAACAGTTACATTTCGCTAACTTGTTCTTTACACAGGCTACTGCTTTTGCAGCCAACTTCAGGTCTAGTTATATAGTTTCGTAAACATAACTGATAAAATTGTTTCTATTATTTTTTGCTGTAAGTAATAAATTATATATATACTGAATTGCAAACTAAAATGGATACATATATTGGAGGTGCTTTAATACAAAAGAGTTAACGAAAAAAAAATCAAAAAAAAAAAACAACTCTACTACATCAACAATGACCGTCATATGTTCTTCAAATAGAAAAAAACTGCAAGTGTGTTTTGTTGACTACAAAACAAAAATAGTGTTGACAATATAACAAAATTTGTAAAAGAAATTAGTGTTATGAAATATTTTATTTTGTTAAAAAAAAAAATCGCAAATTTAAAGGCTAAAATTCCATTAATAATCAAAAGGGGTTAAATTAATTTATTTATTTATTTTTACGTTATACTAATGCATTTTAAATAAGTAAAAGTAATTTGTATATTTAAATAAAAATGCATTTGTATTATATGTTGCTGTCGTATTCAGAAAAATCAAGTAGCTGACTATACGACTTCAAATGCTGCTGGCAGCAGTCGTCTACGTGTTTCATTCATGATGTTGCATTTTTTTGCAAGCAATACTTACATATATTCTAAATAAAGAAATAATATTCTTTTCATACTGCGAAATCTATACAAATATATGTACAAATACTATATGTCAAATTTCAAATTTGCAATAATTGATACATTTTTGAAAGAAAATTGTATAATATGAAATGTCTTCAATTTATTTCATAGAAAAAAATTTTTTGAGGTGCGTGGATTTTCCATATTTACGGTTTTACTATTTTCGTAATGAGGTTAAATGAGTTAAAAAGAATTTTTGAAAATATTAGGTGAGGATACTCAAGATGTAATATACGATCGGTCTAAAACTTTTCACTTAGAGCCACAGTTAAATTCGAAACAACAAAAACCCATATATTTTGTGCGTAAAGTTTAACATTACATGTGCTTTTCTTTAATGTCTATATATTTTTTCTCATTCATTTCTGACCATCTTCAATGTAAATTTACCAAAGTTTTTTTTATTGCAATATGTATATAAAACTTAAAAATTTAATATTTTTTATTGTGTATTAACTTATTATTCTGCGATTTTCATTACATCACAAAATGTTACAAATTAGCACTACTTTTTCAAAAACAGAAAACTTCTAAATCAGTTTGAAAACAGTTGATCTGTAAAACTGTGTGTGAAATTGTGTCAAATAAAATTACAAATATTAATAAATATAATAATATATATATATATATATATTTTATTAATTTTGTTAAGAATTAGCACAAAATTGATTTTCCATTTTGCATTTCATTTATAAAGAATTCTGCCATATTTTGTTAAAGGGAAAATCCATTTTTGTTATATTAAAAAAAACAGACTTGCATTTAATTTTTCCGTGACTGCCTCAATAATTGCGTAGATGCCACCACAATATTTTTTCTAATTAAATATTAACCAATATCTAACTAGAATAATGATTTATTCTGACTAAAAAGTTTCAATTAAAAGTTATTCAGCCCAATTATAAATATTCTCAAGGAATTTCTTTCTCACGGAAAAAAACATATCTCGAGAAAAAAATTCCTCCAATTATAAATTCCGCGTGAACAAAAAATGATTAACTGGCATCATCGTATTTCGAAGCCACTTGCTTTGCTTATTGACAATTAATTTTCTATTTTTTGTGTGTGTGCAAACGACCCTACAATAAATGACCCAATAAACATTTTTGTTTGCTATCAACTTAAGGTGCATTTGAGATCAAATACATTTCTCAAATCTCCAACGTTAATTCTCAAATGCACCTCAATAGTCCGATTATAGTCTTCTCAACTTAAAAGGCACATTTTTTATATGGCGATTTTCATAGTTATCAAATTGAGAAATTTGTAATTTTCAACTTGATAGCAAAGAAATATCTCCAATCGGTATCAAATGGAAGGTACGGAATTGCCATATTAAAAAAAATTATACTAATTTTAGAAATGAAAACACTGAACTTTTTTTAATGTTTCAATTTAATTTCATTATATATTTAACATTATTATGTACATATTTAACATTAAATGTACATATTATGTACATTTTTTAAAATCTAGAATTAAAAATAAATGAATTAATTATTTGTACATTTTTTGAATATTTATATTAAATATGTCATAAATAAGAATTTAAATTGAAAAATTCGACAAAAAGCAGAAATAATTAAAAATATATCAATTAATTATTTGTACTTTTTTGGCAGTTTTTAATTTAATTTATTATTTATGACATATTTAAATAATATCTCAAACTTAACACAAATCGTAAAGTTGAAAAAATGTTTGGTCTCAAGTGGAGAAAAGTGTTGGATATCCAATTGAGAGTAAAAATGTTTCTCAAAGATTAGAAAAAATGTTAAGTCTCAACTTGATGTCAAGTTGAAAGCAAACAAGGAGAAAAATTGTTCAACCCAAGTTGAGAATCACATTTGACATCAATTTGAGAACTTAACTTTTCTCCAACATTGGAGAAATAATATTTCAATGCATACTGGGGAATGACCGAAACTAACACATAAACAGTTTTTTTCTATTTGAAAAACATATGACTGTCATTGTTGTTGTTGTAGAGTTGTTTTTTTTAATTTTTTTTTTTCGTTAAACAGCAATATTTGTGAATTACCGGGTATTATTTATTATTGGTTGTCGGAAAGTGAAGCTAATTCTAAAGTGTTAACTTACATTGTTAAAATAAACAGAAATATAGACATAAATAAAGTTAATACTTTCTACATATATATTAAAAAAAAGCTGATTATTTAAATGATTCAAGTGATATCGCACACAGAATGTTTTGAGTTTAATATGAAAAATAACTGCGCAAACGTGTTGTCCAATGACTTTGCCTCCTCTCGGGATTCTAATAAAAGAAAGGGAGGTTCAATTGGTTTGGCGGCTACAAGTTTAGGTTTTGGAAAGGTAAGTAATTAATTAAATTTAAACTTCAAGTTAATTTTTGTTGTTTCATTAGGACTCTTCAAAATATGTCAGTGAATTCGTTAGTCCCATTCTCAATTGTTTAAACGATCAATATTTACGTGTCCGGTATTTTCCGTGTGATCCTTGTATAACTTGGTGGCATGTTCCTCCATTATACCCTTCTCCGATTTATTTCCTGCTGGCGTCTTGCGACCTATTCCTGTTGGATTGTTTACTTAAAAATATTGTTATAGAATCTTCACAAACTTTCAATCTAGAAGCTTTTATACCTCTTCTTAAGGAACGCATTTATGTAAAGAATTATATTGTGCGACAATATGTTATATCCTGGATTGCGATTGTGAATGCTGTACCTGAAAATAATATGGTTATCTATTTGATATTATTTATGGACTTTTTATGATGGAAGATAATACACAAGAAATACAAATGTGTGAAACTACGCTGACAGTTTCTTAAATCGATTCGTAATGATTCCAGTTCAATGCGCATGGAAGACACTATAAATATATTGGTAATACATGCGCAATCACCAAACTTATTAAGGTAATGCACTGAAATTTTATTAAAAATTCTAGCTAAGATCAAAGAAAATCTTCATTGCAGAATTTTACATTAATCCTTGTATCTATCTTTCAGTCTATTCCCATAACATGGATACGGGAGTTTGTTTTATTATTTGGTTCGAATGTTTTAGTTTATGCCATTCTACCATGTCTGGAATATAATGTTTGTTCAAAAGAACAAAGATCTCAGAATATTCAACAAATTGTTTTATGGAGGTATTATAACAATATCTCACACACGGTTCTGTACAAGCAAAGGTAGCAGTATTTCAATTTTCCAAATGATGTGTATCAGTTTTGGCCGAAATTCTTATTTCACAACACTCAAAAGGTAAGCTGTATTGTAATTTTTTTATATATAATTAAGTGTTATAATAAATTGTTTTCTTTAAGAAACTACTGATTTCAATAAGGCCCATTACCGGAAATTTCTATTGAGTTTAGTCAATTTATTCAGTGCTAAGTTGCGTACCACTTTGAGGGATGTTTCGAGTGAAGAGTCAGCAGAGTTATTTAAATGTCTGTATAAATTTAAGCCCATTGTCCTGTTTGCTTTGTCTTTATTTCAATATTTAATGTTTGTTTATATTTAATTTTTAATTGCTTGATTTTTAATACAATAAATAAATAAATAAATAATAAATCGTGTTTCATTATAATCAAGCGTGAAATTTCGAAATTAAATTTATTTTAAAGAAAAATTGAATAGCCAAAAGATTGGTAGAAGTCAATTGCGGGCTGAATTTATGGAAAACGCAATCAATGCCTGAATTGGCTTTCATTAAAGTTATAACCGTTTTATCCCGATTTTGACCAAACGTATATTATTTGAAAGGTATTTCTTTTTAGCCGATTTGCAGATTTACAGATTTTAAAATTTTTTCCTTTATTTTGAGTACATTTCATTTAAAGTTGCTACTAACACATACATAAAACAAGTAAGAAAATTATAGTCGGTCTAGACCGACTATACGATACCCTATACCATGCGTTTAGAAACCCTATCTCTTAGGCCCAACTAACTGGACATTGAAAATAAGCAAAAACCAAATTTGAGTGGGGTTGTTATTAATTTTTTTGGCTGCAGATATGAAAAAGTTCATATCGGATGCTATATCTATAAAGGTACTAGGTCCAAAAATGGACCGATCCTGATCATGTTTGGTAAAGTCTCTTGTATTTTGCAAAAAATATACAAACAAAATTTGAGAAGAATCAGTGCAATATTTTTGTTTTTTAATAGATTTAAGTGAAGATCGGGAAGCACCTCTATATGGGGTCAAAGGGATCATTTTTGGACTACTCATTAGTGGATGTAATGAACGCATACAAACCCAATGTAAGTAAGATCTATATGACAATTTGGATCTTATGGAAATTTATGTCGATTTCATATGGGTAATTTGTATGGGGGCTAGGTCTGAACATGGACCGATTCTCACCAATTTCAATAGCGTTCATCCCATGACCGATAAAAGCTTATATACCAAATTTCATCAAAATATATTCATATTTGCGACCTGCAGTTTGATTACAAGCTTTACATGGACACACAGACGGACGGACGGACGGACGGACGGACGGACGGACATTGTTAAATCAACTCAGAAAGTGATTCTGATTCGATCGGTATAATTAAAGATGGGTCTAGGTCAAATATTTTTGGTTGTTACAAACAGCAGCACAAAGTCATTATACCCAAACCACATAGTGGTATAGGGTATAATTATACAATACTATGTGTGTGTTTATTAAATTTGTTAATGTGTTTGTAATAAAAAGGAGTTTATTTTTTTATACCCTATACCACTATGTTGTTTGGGTATAATGACTTTGTGCTGCTGTTTGTTACTTCCAAAAATATTTGACCTACACCCATCTTTTATTATACCGATCGAATCAGAATCACTATCTGATTCGGTTCAACGATGTCCGTCCGTCCGTCTGTGTGTCCATGTAAACCTTGTAATCAAACTGCAGGTCGCAAATATGAATATATTTTGATGAAATTTGGTATATAAGCTTCTATCGGCCATAGGATGAACACTATTGAAATTGGTGGGAATCGGACCTAGCCCACCATACAAATGACCCCTATGAAATCGACATAAATTGTTATACCCTATACCACTATGTGGTTTGGGTATAATGACTTTGTGCTGCTGTTTGTAACAACCAAAAATATTTGACCTAGACCCATCTTTAATTATACCGATCGAATCAGAATCACTTTCTGAGTTGATTTAACAATGTCCGTCCGTCCGTCCGTCCGTCCGTCCGTCCGTCCGTCTGTGTGTCCATGTAAAGCTTGTAATCAAACTGCAGGTCGCAAATATAAATATATTTTGATGAAATTTGGTATATAAGCTTTTATCGACCATGGGATGAACGCTATTGAAATTGGTGAGAATCGGTCCATGTTCAGACCTAGTCCCCATACAAATTACCCATATGAAATCGACATAAATTGCCATAAGATCCAAATTGTCATATAGATCTTACTCAAATTGGGTTTGTATGCGTTCATTACATCCACTAATGAGTAGTCCAAAAATGATCCCTTTGACCCCATATGGAGCTGCTTCCCGATCATCACTTAAATATATTAAAAAACAAAAATATTGAACTGATTCTTCTTAAATTTTGTTTCTACATATTTTTGCAAAATACAAGAGACTTTACAAAACATGATCAGGATCGGTCCATTTTTGGACCTAGTCCCTTTATAGATATAGCATCCGATATGAACTTTTTCATATCTGCAGCCAAACAAATTAATAAAAATCCCACTCAAATTTGGTTTTTGCTTGTTTTTTTTTTAAATTATTAATGCACTTTAAGTATTTTTCTTCACTTTTTATTTGCTTATTACTTTAGGTTATTTCTGCATATGCGTTAAGTCTCGTTGCATTAAATCGTAGGAACGTGTGGAATTAAAACCTTTAATCGTTTACATCAGTGTAGATGACAATGTGGTTACAATGTTTCTTAGTCTTCGTCAATATATCCCGTTTTATTTTCGGAGGAAATTTATCTTAGTGATGTTACTTTCTTTTTCTTTTAATTGTCTTTCAGTGGTATAATTATCGAAATGTAAATTACTTTAGTGGTATTTAATTGGAGATGATAGATATTTCGATGATTTGATATACATATATATTTTTTGGTAATTTTTGGTTATTTTACTTGTGTAACACAGTTTTAATTGTAGGTTATACTGCATTCGATTAATTTATGTTTCTTGGCAAATTATTTAGAGAAATAATAATGTCGCACACAAAATAAATAATAAACACTGTACATACCCAAATTTCTTTTTGAACTCTCCTGCTGTCCAGCTTGTTTCATTTGTCGATCTACCTTGTAGACTTTTATGTGGTTAATGTCGTACTTTTCCAGGATGGATGCACATGTATAAAATTTAACCTCTGTGGCCACGATACATGATAAATTATATTTCTTAATTTCAAATGGCGTTTTTGCTGACACAAAATGACGCTGTTTTTTGCCTTTTTACGTAATTGCCGTCGGTGGAGACAACTGCCGTAGTTGATGAGTTGACCTTGTGTCACTAATTCTTTCCTGTCCTAGTCTAATCTAGGACTTTACGAAGGACCATATGTTGGACTGGGTAACTCCCTTTCCAAGAGAATTTTTGGTTGAATAAAAAAAGCTACGACCAATTTTTAGTTTAACGTTATAAAACGTAAATTAGGACTCTTGCTTTATTGGTGTTATTAAGACTAAACTTAAAAGAAAATACAAATTCATGTTGAAATCAATAATGAAAGAAAAAAACGGCAAGAATAGTGGTTTCAAGGGGAAACCAACTACTCTTGAGTGAACTAAAAATAACAAAATTCAAATGAAAAAAAATGAGAAACGTAGTGTGTCAAAAAAGAAATGAACCAAAATGAAGAAGAAAAAAGAGGAGTAAAAAATATAAAAATTGTTTATCTATATTCACATCTACTGTTAAACACGGTTTAACAGTTACATCACTTAAAACCCTAATGAATTTAAACTCACAGACACCAATTTATTTCAATATATCAGGCATATTTTCCTGTAAAATTCGACAAACCTATTAAAAGGAAAATTATATACCATCGACCATTACAAACCGGATAATTTTTCCGCTATGCGATGTAAAATTATATGGAAATAAAGAACAGTCAGGGTCGGATATCCTTTCCATGGAAAGTTCCAACAAGTTTACCTTGTAGATCTTCCAAGACATAATAATGGTTTCCTAACTTTTCTTTTATCCTGGCTTTTAAGAAAACTCGTGATAGTTTTGCATTAACACGTTTCTCCAAATTGCTTTGTGAAAAGTTCCGCCGGAATATTTCTTGGCCTACATGAAAGTTTTGGGGTTTAGTTCTGAGGTTGTATTGATGCTGGTTTTTTCATAAGCAGCTGAAATGCATTTCCGTAGGTCATAACGAATAAGTTGAAGATGGTCATCATTAGATAATCTGGCTGTTGGTTCGTTCAGAAGTTGTAGCTTTCGCAGAAGCTCATACGCTGAGGCATGAGTAATCATGTCAAATCCAAATAATGCGTGGTAAGGTGAACCATTTATAGATTGGTGATAGGAGTTACGAAGAGCACAGCTAATCGCGGTTAATTTCTCATCCCATAATCGATGATCGTTTTTAAGATAAACACGAATACCTGCAATCAAAGATCGATTGACTCATTCAGAGGCGTTGGATTGGGGGGAGTATAGAGCAGTGTAGATGTGTTGAATTCCATAGGAGGTAAAGAAGGCGTTTAGGACGTTTGCGTTTGCGCGGAATTGAATTGGATTATCGCTGATTATAGTTTCGGGTACGCCGTAAGTGTGGAAAATATTTTTTTCGATGAAATCTTGTATTGCTAATGACGTAAACTTTCTAACCGGGCACAGCCAATGAAATTTTGATAGATGATCCAGCACAATAAGTAACCCGATGTAGCCAGTTTTGCTTGCCCTTTCTGTGGCTAATTGTAAATTTATACGCCTGTAGTTTAAAAACCCATCTTGCTAATCTGCCACTGAGGTCTGGTTGTCGCATAAGCCATAACAGGGACGAATGATCTGTAACAACCTCGAACTCTTGCATTTACAAATAGCATCGAAATCTCTTGATCGCCTCCATTGCCGCCAAACATTCCCGTTCTGTGACGGAGTAATTTCGTTGTGCCGAATTTAATTTTTTACTCATGTATGCAATCGGTCGTTCATTTCCATCGTTATCCATTTGCACTAGAACTGCACCAATCCCATAATCACTGGCGTCACAGTGCAAGAAAAATTTCTTATCAAAATCGGGATTCGTTAAAACAGGAGCTGTTGCAAGCAGCATTTTCACATTTTCAAATGCTTTTTGTGCTTCTTCCGTCCAGATAAATTTTTTCTTTGTCGACAGCACCTCTGTAATTGGAAACACCTCGGTAGAAAAATTTTCGATGAACCTACGATACTACCCCGCCAATCCAAAAAACCCGCGAACCTGCTTCAAATTTTTTGGTACTGGCCAGTTGGAGATCGCTGTAATCTTTTCAGAATCAGTAGTGATGCCTCCATTGCCTATCACATAACTCAAATAATTCACCTGAGCCACACAAAATCTAGATTTAGAAATATTTAAAGTGAGATTTGCCTTTCTAAATTGCGACGCTATGCGAACTAGTAACTCTAAGTGGGTTAAAAATCTTCGGAGACAATAACTAGATCATCAAGATAGCCAAAGGCACAGTGCCTTAGATCCGGTGGGATGATTTAATCCATTAATCTGCACATGGTCTGAGGAGCATTACACAGCCCGAATGGCATGACTACAAATTGGTAGAGAGGCCGACCCGGTACTGTGAATGCTGTCAGACTTTTGGACTTGTCATCGAGGGCAATTTGCCAAAAGGCATCCTTTAGATCTAGCTTGTGATGAGGTTGGCTTTGGGAAGCCTTGCAAAAATTCCCTCTATATTTGGCAGAGGATATGCATCTTTCTTGGTTACGCAGTTTATTTTTCTTGCATCTAAGCATAAGCGAACTTTGTTTGGTTTTATAACCAAACGCATTGGTGAGCTCCAGGAGGATGTGGAAGGTTCAATCACTCCTAGCGCCAACACTCTATCGATCTCACCAAACATCAGTTTCTCCACCGCAGGAGAAACCGGATAGAACCGTTGCTTTATCAGTGTAGCATTACCTACATCGATAGAGTGCCTAATTAAGCTGGTTCTTCCTAGCCCTTCTTTTTCAAAGTTTGGGAAAAGTTCAATAACAGTATTTAACGGTTGACGTTGGCGTATTGAGAGTGGATATGAATTTTCACCTGAAATATCAGACTTTTTATTAAAATCGGACAAAACTTCGGACGATTTATTAAAACTTATAATGTCTACAGACCCAACAACATCTGGAAACAAAGCAAAGGCTTTCCAAAAATCGATTCCCAAAATTAATCTTTGAGAGATGGAAGGATTAATGAACAATTTTAGAAGCTTTGTTTGGTCTTTAAAAGAAATTTCAACATCAAGCCAGCCGACAACTGATTGGGTCTTACCATCAGCAGTTTTTACGTAAGATTTGCATATAGTGAAATTTGGTAGTTTAGAATAATCCACTAACGCTAAATCAGATCCTACATCACTAACATTAGCTCCAGTATCTAACAATCCATACTCAGTATATTCTAAAAATGAAACTTTAGCGTAATAACGCATATCTTTAGAATTTGAAACTATGGTGGATACTAACAACTTACGGCATAATTTCCGCATTTTATAAAATTTTCTCAAACGAATCGTAGAAAGTTAGGGTTCGTTATTAGAAAAATTTATAGATGAAACATTGAATATCTGATCGCGTTTTTGGAGATACAACTCCCAGCGTTTATGATATGGTATCTTCGGAGAAATTATTCGTGAAAGATCCTTAGAAAAATTGAGAAAATTAGTAGGTTATGAACGTTTGAGGATAGTGATGGGTTTAATATCATTTATGAAAGTGAGAGAAGAGCTAGGTTTACTAACAATTGGTTTATATTTCGAATAGTGTAAGTCAGGGATATTATTGTTGTCACATTTGGTTGTATAATTATTAGCAGAAACTATGTTTTGTCCTTTGTTGGACCCAAAGGTCGGATGTTTTTGTCACATTTTGTTCTCTAGCCGCACATTTTAAACAATTGGGCTTGTACGTTTTTTTAGCACCACAACCGTAACAGAAGATGGTTCTTTCTTGCAGACAGTCTTACCAATGGTGGCCGACTTCGTCGCAGTTCCAACATCTTGATATACTTTCAGAATTATTAACTGCGTCGACTAAAAATTCTTGGTTGGGATTGTCCTCTAAGTTTGGGTCAATTGTTTCGTCCATTTCTGATATATAACGACGAGGTGTTATGGGATTTGGATTGCGAGCAGCAATATTTTTACGAACATATTCATCATTTAAAAAGTGTTCACGCACTTGTACAATCTTTCGAAGGTGTGGTATGGTACGAATAGGGACGTATAAAAGATCTTGTCTAATTTCGGGACGCAGGTTCCGAGCAAGTACTTCAATAAGTTCACTTTCCGACATTGGATTTGGCAAACGGTCCATAATGGATGAAATTGAATCGAAAAATGCATCAAAGTTTTCACCAAGTTTTTGTTTTCGGTTTCGCATTTGCTCTCTAATGTCAAACGAAGACTGAAAGCCTTCATATTGACTTTTGATTTCATTACAAAAATCGGACCATTCTACCCGTTTATGGTACCTCTAAAGTCATTCTGTCGCCTTGCCTGTTAACAGTATGTGCATGTTGTCACATATGACTCTGTAGTCATCATTGAAAGTTGTTTTTGTAAGTGATTTTAAACGGTATAAAAATTCTTCCACGTTGAGACCCGTAGACGAACCATCAAACTTAAGGTTCCAATTATGGATAATGGAGGTTATTCTATCCAAATTCAATGCAATAGCATTAGAATATGACTGACTACGTGCATAATTATAGCTGTCATTGTTGTGAGTGGTTTGTTGACGTCTATTGTCAAAATTGCTAAAACCGTTTGGGTTAGGGTTACTACTATCTCGACTTGCTTGGGGACGAGATCCACCAGGATTTTGGGAATTAACAAAATGTGTTTGGTTATTTCCCTGGTTTTGAAAGTCGTCGTTAATATTGATATATTTTGACGTAATAGGAATGGTATATGGTTGATTGCTTTTACTGCTTCCTAGACAAACATTTTTGTCGTTATCTTGTGTACTGAATGGAATAACCTTGTAATTTTTTAAAGTTCGGTTAATATTGTTTTCTATCATGCGATTAATTTCCTCGTAATTGATGGAGGGGACATTTGATCTTGCTATTTGATGTTAAACATTTTGAAGAGGAGAAATACTTATGATTTCATTAGCATTTTCTTGAGAAATTTGTGGACGATTTCCGCCAAAATTTGTTGTACGATTTTCATATTGATCGCTTCTTGGATATGTTATATTGTTAGAAGTCGCATTTGGAGTTGGAATATGCATATTGAGCTTTTGCACAAATTTTGATAAACTATTCTCAATCATATGACTAATTACATTATAGTTAATAGCCTGTGCATCGCGAATTTGTGTTGGATTAACACTACTTTGTATAGGTGTAATTAAAATATTATCACAATGGTTAGTTGCATTATTATCACCCATGTTTACATTTTCAGCTGCTGCTGCATTATCAGTATTTTCCACGGATGTTAAATTCTGACTATCCTGACTATCGATTTTAGAATAGGAGGATTGAGCATTTTCTACAGGAGGAATTTTTGGAGTATCTAAAACTTCTATTTGAGAATCATGAAATAAATTTTTGCTGCTACTTCTAGTTTGGTAATGTTTTGTCATAGCCCCTTGACCTTTACCACGATTACTATACTTAGCTATCGTTCCAGTTTTTGGGTTAATTACCAATTTGCGTAACTCACTGAGTTGACACGATCGTTTGCAAGCCGGACATTCGGAACTAGAAGACAAATAGTTTTCAATACATATTCTATGAAAGGCATGTGAGCATTCATGTATTATTAAGCAGTTTTGACCTTCATTCATAGTTCCATGGCACACATGACAAACTGAAGGTTCTATTCCAATTGGAGCCATTGGCAATGGTGGGGGTATATTTTTTGTTGGTGTTTGGTTATAGCTTTGAGAAATATTAGCGATACTATTAAATTAAATCGCAATAAAAAATATAAATCTTTTTAAATAAATTTAATTTGGTAGCCAAATTTTTTAGCTTTAATAGGAAATATCGACGTTGGCAATATCACGATTTTTTTTTTAAATTGCTAAACAATATAGGTATTTTTAAATGTAGGATGTTTTCTATCAAAATGAGAACTATAAAGTAGGTTTTACTGTTTTAAGATAGTTTGTTTGCTGATCGACTGATACATGCTTACAAAACTGGTATATTTCAGAAAGTTTTTTTTTTTTTTTTTAACAAATTCCTAATAGACAAAGGTCATTAAATTGCTGGAAGCAGAATTAATTAATTCCGATTTGTGAATTAAGTGCTGATAACTAAGTCCGTAATATATGAAAATTGAGAGTGTTATACAACCCCGCAATAAATAAAGATTTTCTTCACAATATTCAAAAAAATCAATGAAACGACCTACAAATTACTAATGGTCAGCATACTCGAACTGTATTTATCAAGCTGCTGAAAGTTCCAATTAAGATTTGGCGATTATTCATTAAAAAGTTTCATACTTTAAAGAAGAATTTTTGATTAATGCAATTTAGTGAACTTTACCTTTTATTAAAACAAAAAAAACAGAGCCTAAAAGAACTACAAATTCTTTCGGCCCCACGTTGGGCGACATTGCTTGTAATGAACACTCTAAAAAAACAGATAAGGTGTTAGAAAGATGCCGAGCACCTTTGAGTTACGTAGGATAGGACTGAGGGAGCCTTTTCTTTTGCTAGCAAATGCAGCCGGGTGGGGGGTTCGTGTCCTTCCTAATCTAAACTAATTCTCCTTTTACAATCACATTTTTATAGACTCCCATTTTATTTATTAAAATCTAACTTTACAGGGCCAGAATGACTAGAGAAAAAAAAAGAATGCCCCGCTCTAGTCACCTTAAGGAAATACTTTAAAATCTTATATGGCATCAGTCGCTTTACCCTCTCCATTTAAATCTTTCAGATGAAATGAAAGATATCCGCTTCAATACCCTCACCAACCAAATGTTTCCGAAGCGTAAAATTTTTTTATCGGAAACCCCAAACTCTTAGTAACCTAACTTTATTTCATCTCCTTGAAAGAAAAACATCCAAAAGATTTCTTTAATTATCCATTTGCAAAACTTACAAATTTGTTTAGAATTCATATTTATGGTTTGCTTAAAAATTCCCTTTATAATTATATTTATATTCATAAACTTATAATTTAAAGTTTTCGTTCGAAATACGGAACATTTTGCCATAAGATTTCAAACATTTAAAACTACGACTCTTAAAGCAAGCAGTATGTTTTGAATTAATTTCACTTTAACAGTTTAACATTTGAATTGAGAAGTTAAAGATACAAGCAAGCAAAACCATTATTATTTAATATTTATTTATTTTTTCTCTAAAAAAAGTAATAGGGTTTTATTGCAAATAGAGCGGAAGCAACTCACTAACAATATGTTAAATTTTTTCTCTGTTTTAACTGTGAACAATATTCTTTTTGTTTAGTATAGGTTGTTTGGCAGATTATAACGCGATATTTAAGAGAAGCAAATATTAACTTGTAATGAGCATAACATAATCCAGATCATGTTCTTATTAAAGAACATAAAGAGCATATCAAAATGGGAGCAATGTTAAGCATGTATATTAATATTGTTGTAATAGTAGTATTCATTTCTTCTTAACGTTTTTAAGGTCTTATGTTAATACCCATTGTTTGTAAATTAATATGTCAGATTAATTTTTGCTTGTTATACTGGTATATAAACATAAATATGCAAGAACTTGCAAATTAGGACACATTATGGCAACTTACCAACATGACACCGTAGCTGAAGAAAGCCTTTCGCAGGAACTGATGCAAGTTTGCTGAACAAAATTGATGTTAAAAAATTGGGTTCTTGCTTTACGTTTATAATTTGCCAGATCAAGGTTTTATGGGATGTTGGAATGTTGATTTGTTAAATTAATTTACATTGTTAAATTAAATTACATGTTATGCAAAAGATTATTTTTATTTTTAACGATATACGCTTTATCGACTCGAAAATATTGTCGGCTTCTATCTCAAATAGAATATTGACTTAATTTGATGAAGTAAATTTAATTTAATTAAGTAAATATTTTTTTGTTGTTTTGAAATGTTGATTGAAATATTTGTAATTTCTTTTATGAACATTGGTGAACAATGTATTTTTCTAGATCGATTTTTACTGATATCATCGATTAATAAAAGAAGGAAACGTCTTATAACACTTCTCTTACATGATACGTATTTGTGTTTTGAAATTTATGGAGTGTAGAATCTTATTTATCTAGGCAATTTCCAGGCACAAGCCTTTAGATGGTTACCCTGTGGGTAGCGTGACCTAATAATGACGTCCACCAAATTTAACACTTCACCAGGAGTTCGGTCGATATTCCGGTTAAAATGATTAAATTTTCGTATAAAATTCTATTTGTGTTACAAAAAAATGTATTAAACAGCTTGAAAAACTCTAACAACACTTCAAAGAAATTATCTTATATTGATGACTAAAAGATTGCCGGATATTATCTTATATAAAATTTTTTTGACCACGTGCCTTATCTTTTAATAATTATCTTACTTGCCCCAATTGATGTTTGCTGTGCCAAGTCTTGATACAAAAAGAAATTTAATATACTTATATAAGGTCTACTTTAGATCGCGTACTAAAAAATTTTTTTAGGAAACCTTAGAGTATCGGAAAGAATGTAAAACAAGTTCGAAACCACTGGTTGCATTTATGCGTAGAACATTATACCTTCAATATATTTATGTCATATATCTATATATATAAAAATAAGTTGCATTGTGTTAGTAATTGATGTTCGCTGGAATGCGTGAACCGATCAATTTTTGCAAATATACTTTGTGGGTAACTCAAATGTGGAAACCGATCGTCGTTGTGATATTTCATCAAATTTGCGGAGGGATATTATCGAGCGTTTGCAGAATATGTTGCATGCTGAAAATGAATGAATGCGACTTTTTCAATATGCTCTCGATCAAATGCTATCTGATGCAATTGTGATTCGAGCTGATAAAACGACTCCTGGGCAACATGTCAGACGATTTAATGCGCCCACAATGGATGATGTCGCTATTGTAATCGTAGGCGACGAATTCAATTCCCGTAACATTGTGCTGCGCCGTAGAGATATGCAACTGCAACGAGTATCTGAAACTCATCGCTGCTATGATGGATTACAGTACCCATTGTTGTTTTGTCGAGAAGAAGACGATTTTCATTTTAGCATTAAAATTATCAATCCTTCTACCGGTTAGTGCATTTAAATTTTATTTAATTTTTATCGCTTTTCGAATAATTCTTCATTCTAGGAGCGGAATAAAATAAAGAAGTTAGCGCAATGAATTATTATTCATATCGTCTTATGGTCCGTCAAAATGACATTAACCATATTTTGCATTGTCGTAGACTTTTCCATCAATTTGTTGTTGATATGTACGCCAAAATTGAAAGTGAACGACTAAATTTCATATGATTTAATCAGAAGAAATTACGTTCGGAGGAGTACATCCATTTGCGTGATGCTATAAATAATGATGGCAATGTTAATGATCTTGGGAAAATGACCATTTTGCATTCAACGTACACAGGCAGCCCACGTCATATGCATGAGTACGCGCAGGATGCAATGAGTTGTGTGCGTCATTACGGTCGACCAGATTTATTTATAACATTTACATGTAATCCGCAATGAAGTGACATTAATGATAATTTATTTGCTGGCCAAAGTCCAACCGACCGCCACGATATCACTGCCCGTGTTTTTAAGCAGAAATTGAAAGCGCTTATGGATTTTATTGTGAAATCTAAAGTGTTTGGTGAAGTCAAGTACTGGATGTACTCTGTTTAGTGGCAAAAGCGTGGTTTGCCACACGCTCACATTTTAATATGGTTGGTGAATAATTCCAGACCAAATAAGTGATCCTGAATTATATGATGTTGTTGTGCAGAATATGATACACGGTCCATGTGGAGCATTCAACATTAACTCCCCATGTATAGCTGATGGCAAATGCAGTAAACGTTATCCAAGAGCATTGGTTTCGGATACAATCATTGGAAATGATGGTTACCCATTATATCGTCGTCGATCAATTCAAGATAATGGTAGATCAGTTACCATAAGAGTGGAAAATCAAAACGTTGAGGTCGATAATCGTTGGATTGTGCCGTATTCACCTTTATTGTCGAAAGTATTCAAAGCTCATATTAATGTCCAATACTGGAATTCTGTCAAGTCCATTAAATACATTTGCAAGTATGTCAATAAAGGTAGTGATATGGCCATATATGGAGCTTCTGATCCAAATAGAGACGACGAAATACATCAGTATCAAATGGGGCGTTACATTAGCAGTAATGAAGCGATTTGGCGTATTTTTTCATTTCAAATTCACGATATCCAGCTGTTGTTCATTTAGCTGTTCATCTTGAAAATGGGCAACGTGTGTATTTCACTACAGAAAATGGTGCACAGAGAGCTCTATCACCACCTCATACAACTCTTACTGCATTTTTTAAATTGTGTGAAGTTGATGCTTTTGCCAGAACGTTATTGTATGCAGAAGTGCCAAAGTATTTTACGTGGAGTGCATCAAAAAAGGAGTTCCAACGGCGCAAGCAAGAAAATCGTGTTGATGGACACCAAAATTTATATTCAAGTGATGCTTTGGGACGTATACAGCACTGCGTATACAGTAATACAAAAGCACTAAATTTAGAGTGCACAAGTAGTGATGTGTGTAATTAAGCTGATACGGGGTTTACTGTAACAGTCAACCCTTCTGGTGTTGCACAATGGTTGTTGAGAAGTATATGTAAAATTAACCAGGAATGTTCTGTCCATTGCTGCACTATCTCACTTTAAATCAAAGTATATTTGTGACCATAATTTTGTATAAATAGAGATCAATTATGTTTGAAAAGACATTCTTTGCTTTCAAGTTAAATCGAGCACGACTTATAGTTGCTCAGCAAAGATATAAATAAAACCAAATTAATAATATAAAAAAGGGATTTGTGTTTTATTTACCTGATGACTTTGACATAACTTCGATCGTTGGGTTTAGAATGGCACCGACAGAAATGTAACCTTCCTCAGATTCTACGGAAGCCTCTGCCGTAGGAATGAATGTTTTAACAAACGTGGACGGGATGCCAATGATTGTTGCTGAGGAGGTTGTTGCTATTTTTGGCGCTGAAGGGGCGTTGGCTTTTGCCAAACGTTGAGGTTGTTGGGTATTGCCTTCTGTTCTAATACCCTTGAGTATCTTCTCATGCCCATGGAGCACTGTGTGATATTTACGACCACAATAGCATTGTTTCGATAATCGTTAAGGAGATGGTTCCTGGCAAGACAATTGGAGCAATAATGAAGCTTGAGTATCATTTTATACTTTTGGGCCAAATTAAGGTTGACAAACTCCTTAGAACTTCCGGCTGTAGATTCTCTTCGTTGAGACTTGTTGCGTTTATTAGCCTTCGCAGTGGGTTTTTGTCTGGGTTTAGCCGCACGACAGTTGTTGGTGTTTTTATTACCTGATGCCATTTTGCAGTATTAATAACAATGCATAAAGCTTATGTTAATATGATGAAATGAATGAGTTGGGTTATTAGTATGTTAGGGTAAGTGTTAATAGTGGGTGAGCATATGAGTGTGTTGGGTAAATATAAGTGGATAATGTTAGTGATTGGTAGTCTCAGACTAACTAGAATATGCATATTGAGCTTTTACACAAATTTTTAAAAACTATTCTCAATCATATGACTAATTACATTATAGTTAATAGCATGTGCATCGCGAATTTGTGTTGGATTAACACTACTTTGTATAGGTGTAATTAAAATATTATCACAATGGCTAGTTGCATTATTATCACCCATGTTTACATTTTCAGCTGCTGCTGCATTATCAGTATTTTCCACGGATATTAAATCCTGACTATCCTGACTATCGATTTTAGGATAGGATGATTGAGCATTTTCTACAGGATGAATTTTTGGAGTATCTAAAACTTCTATTTGAGAATCATTAAATAAATTTTTGCTGCTACTTCTAGTTTGGTAATGTTTTGTCATAGCCCCTTGACCTTTACCACGATTACTATACTTAGCTATCGTTCCAGTTTTTGGGTTAATTACCAATTTGCGTAACTCACTGAGTTGACACGATCGTTTGCAAGCCGGACATTCGGAACTAGAAGACAAATAGTTTTCAATACATATTCTATGAAAAGCATGTGAGCATTCATATATGATTAAGCAGTTTTTACCTTCATTCATAGCTCCATGGCACACATGACAAACTGAAGGTTCTATTCCAATTGGAGCCATTGGCAATGGTGGGGGTATATTTTTTGTTGGTGTTTGGTTATAGCTTTGAGACATATTAGCGATACTATTAAATTAAATCGCAATAAAAAATATAAATCTTTTTAAATAAATTTAATTTGGTAGCCAAATTTTTAGCGTTTAATACGAAATATCGACGTTGGCAATATCACGATTTTTTTTTTTTCAATTGCTAAACAATATATGTATTTTTAAATGTAGGATGTTTTCTATCAAAATGACGAGAACTGTAAAGTAGGTTTTACTGTTTTAAGATAGTTTGTTGGCTGATCGACTGATACAGGCTTACAAAACCGGTCTATTTCAGAAAGTATAACAAAAAAAGAATTCAATATATTAAGACAAACCAGCCTGGTTATGTCCTTGTTTTTTTTTTTTAAACAAATTCCTAATAGACAAAGGTCATTGAATTGCTGGAAGCAGAATTAATGAATTCCGATTTGTGAATCAAGTGCTGATAACTAAGTCCGTGATATATGAAAATTGAGAGTGTTATACAACCCCGCAATAAATAAAGATTTTCTTCACAATATTCAAAAAAATCAATGAAACGACCTACAAATTACTAATGGTCAGCATACCCGAACTGTATTTATCAAGCTGCTGAAAGTTCCAATTAAGATTTGGCGATTATTCATTAAAAAGTTTCATACTATAAAGAAGAATTTTTGATTAATGCAATTTAGTGAACTTTACCTTTTATTAAAACAAAAAAAAAAAAAACAGAGCATAAAAGAACTACAAATTCTTTCGGCCCCACGTTGGGCGACATTGCTTGTAATGAACACTCTGAATAAACAGATGAGGTGTTAGAAAGATGCCGAGCACCTTTGAGTTACGTAGGATAGGACTGCGGGAGCCTTTTCTTTTGCTAGCAAATGCAGCCGGGTGGGGAGTTCGTGTCCTTCCTAATCTAAACTAATTCTCCTTTTACAATCACATTATTATAGACTCCCTTTTTATTTATTAAAATCTAACTTTACAGGGCCAGAATGACTAGAGAAAAAAAAAAAGAATGCCCCGCTCTAGTCACCTTAAGGAAATACTTTAAAATCTTATATGGTATCAGTCGCTTTACCCTCTCCATTTAAATCTTTCAGATGAAATGAAAGATATCCGCTTCAATTCCCTCACCAACCAAATGTTTCCGAAGCGTAAAATTTTTTTATCGGAAACCCCAAACTCTTGGTAACCTAACTTTATTTCGTCTCCTTGAAAGAAAAACATCCAAAAGATTTCTTTAATTATCCATTTGCAAAACTTACAAATTTATTTAGAATTCATATTTATGGCTTGCTTAAAAATTCCTTTTATAATTATATTTATATTCATAATTACCAAAGGCTTTGTGTGTATTTTTGTCTGCTTTGCAACAAAAGTTATACATTTAGAACCCACATCTGACCTATCAACCCAAGCCTTTATGGCAGCATTTACCCGACTTTTTTTCGAGGTGGGGATGCCCTGCCGCTATTTACTCTGACAATGGGACAAACTTTATCGGAGCCAGTCAACTATTGAGGAAGGAGCGACATGAATTCCTAAAAAATCTTAAAGACTCTGTTGTTTCAACGAACAGTTTAAGCTAGCGACCTTGGAGAAATAGTCCGTTACAGCATTACATGTATATATTAGCTGTTTGATTTAAGTTAACATATAAGAAAGCTCACTGCTGTGCGTAATGTATTTAAAGATTTAAGTTTTTGGTGATGTGTTTATATGTAATTTATTTTATAGATCCCCGAAGATGTGATTTACAATAGCTAAGTATATAAATTAAATTAATGGTTTGAATTGTAATGAATTTAAAAACGTATTTCAGTTGTTCAAAATATTAACTGAAATATTTTCAAAATACATGTTTCTAAATGAATGCAGTGTTCACTAAAATGGCTATAACTCACGAACCGTTTATACATAAAAACCTTGGTATTGACGTCACCTTTCATATGAACTTTGCAGAAACGAAATCGGTTCACGCATTCCAGCGAACATCAATTACCTACTAACACAATGCAACTTATTTTTATATATATATATATATATATATATATAACCAAAAATGTTCTTGTTGGCGATGGTGAATATATTTTATACTACACCTCCCTTTTGCGGAAGAATGGTCATACTTTTATAGTGTTATGATCATTCTTTTACAATTATGTGTAATACATTATTCTTTTTAATTGATTATTTTGTATATATATATATATATATCAAAACTTATTTTAACATTGGTTATATTTCTTAAGTCTATTTTTATGAATTAGTTGTTCTTTATTTGTTCTTATATCTATTATTTTAAAATTATTTTTTAACATTATTTCTTCAATTTTAAATGGACCTTTATATTTTGTATCCAACTTATGTCCTGTTTCATTTGTAATTAAAACTAGATCTCCTATGCTAAATTCATGATCTCTAGTATTCTTATCATAGTTAAGCTTTTGTCTTAATTAATTACTGTCTAATAATAATTGGGACCTCTTATGTGCTACTTTTAACCTAAATTTTGGCTCTTTGGCATAATCTTCTAAATTATATAGTGGAGTTATCTTATCTTCCTCATCAAATTGTTGAAACTTGTTCGGGATCCTCGCAAAAACTAATTCATATTGACAGTAATTATGTACTGTCGATGACGTCGTATTAAAACAGTACGTGAAGTACTTAAGCCATTCATCCCAATCACTTTTGTCAACCGATATATAAGATCTTATGTAGTCATTAAATGTTCTATGACTTCTTTCGATTGCGCCAAGCGTCTGGTGATGGTATGCTGTTAAAGTTAGTTTTTCAATTTTGAGGAGATTGCATAACTCTGTCAATATTGAATTTTTATATTCAGTACCCATGCCCGAAATGAACTTCTCCATTGGACCGTAGGTAAGAATGAAATTTTCAGATATGGCTTTGGCGACTGTTCTCGCACTTTTGTCTTTAATAGGTATGGCAACAAGGTATTTTGTCAAGTCGCATATTATCGTTACTGCATATTCGTTTCCGTTAGTCGACTTTGGAAACGGGCCAATTGTATCCACGTATACAGTATCGAATGGTTTTCTTGGTGTCGTTGTCAATGTCATTGGGCATTTCAAGTGGTTTGTTATTTAGCCGTTTGGCATTTATGACAATTTTTTTACATGTTTTGTTATGTCTTTCGTCATATTTCTCCAGTAGTAATACTGTCTTATTTTTTCAATTGTTCTGTATATTCCACAGTGTCCTCCTTCTATGGGACTGTCATGGTATCTTTTTATAATATCTTGAACAGCTTTAGCATTTCTATTATCAATTTGGGTCACCTTATTTAGTAGCGCTACTTTTAATTTATTTAATTTATCATTGCCCATTTCTTTAAATTCATTAATCGAGATAAATTCGAAAATTTTCTCACTAGGTGCCACTTGTAATTTGTCAATGTTATGTTTACAGGCCACTTCTTCGAGCCTTGGGAAAAATTTTCCTAAGTCAAGTTTCCCATTAATAAACAAATCATTGATTTGTATATATGTTATTATAGATTTTCCTCGTTTGATGTAACATCTTGCGGGGTTAATCCTTAATTTATAGTATTTTCTGACGTCAGTGTTATTTATTGGTACATATGTACTGGGCTTTTTATATTCATTCATTTTATGCTGCTTGTTCAAAGTATTACTTACTGTCGTATTTGTTTTCTTGCTCGCCATCGATCTAGTCGCGACTTTAAGCACTTTGCTTGTGTTCTCATTTATTTGTTTTAAGTCATTTATTGTTATACGCGATAATGCGTCGGCAATGTGGTTGTCCTTTCCTTTAAGATATTCAACAGTAAAATCGTATTCTTCTAAGTCGAGTCGCATTCTGGTCAGTTTGGAGCTTGGATTTTTCATCGAAAATAGATATGATAGTGGTCTGTGGTCAGTTCTGACCAAAAAATGTTTTTCATATATGTATGGTCTAAAATGAGTAATAGCCCAATGTATCGCCGTTAACTCTTGTTCAATGGAAGACTTATTCGATTCTCCCTTTGTGAAACCCTTAGAGGCGTATGCCACTGGAAGGTGTTTTCCATCGTACTCTTGGGTGAGTACTGCACCGCAAGCGTGTTTGCTTGCGTCTGTGGTGATACAGAATTGTTTCTTGAAGTCTGGGTATTGGAGTAGTTTTGGGCTCATTAAAGATGTTTTCAGATGATTGAAAGCATTATTGCATTCTTTTGTCCACTCGAATGGTACTCCTTTTTTAGATAATCTTGTGATATGCCTTGAATACTCAGAAAAATTTTCAATAAATCTTCTATAATAATTACAGAAAGCTACAAATCTCTTTGCGCTATCTGCATCTGTTGGCGTTGGATAATGTCTTATTGCTGAATATTTGCTATCATCTGGGAGTATGCCCTTATCGGTGCATTTATGACCCAAGTACGTTACCTCGTTCGTATGAAATGAGCACTTTTCGGGATGCAATTTGAGGTTATGCTTACGACATAATTCGAAAACAGTAGTTAAATTAATCAGCATATGCTTCTCTCAACAACCCAAGACAACCAAGTCATCCATGTACAAAAATGATTGTTCTGGCTTTAAACCACTAAAAGCAATTGTCATCATTCTCTGAAAAGAAATAGGGGCTATTTTTAGGCCATATGGTAGTCTAGTAAATCTATATTAACCAATATTGGTAGAAAAAGAAGTTAGATCTCTAGAATCGTTCTCCAATTTAATTTGATGAAATCCAGACATCAAATCGAGACAAGAAAAATATTTTGCCCTACCAAGTTGATCTAAAATATCATCTATTCTTGGCAGTGGGAACTTGTCTGCCACTAATTTTTTATTAATTTGTCTATAGTCTATTACAAGTCACCATCTTTTCTCTTTGTTATTCGGGAGTGATTTTTTCGGAACTAACAGAATTGGACTATTATATTCAGAACACGATGGTTCAACTATTTCGTCATTTATAAGTTTTTTGACCTGTTTTTCAATTTCTTCTTTATGTTGTGTATCTTTAACCTTAAGCTTTTGTTCATAAAAATTGTTAGTAGTAATTGTTTCAGATTCTGAACCGAAGATATCACTGTATTCCGAACAAAGATTATTTAATGTATAGCTAAAACGCTCTGGAAATTTTTTCCTTAAAATTTTCATAATTTCAGTTTTTCTCTGTTTATTGTTCAATTTATTTGTGAATATCTCACAGTCATTGACATCTTCTGTTTGTATCTGATCTTATTTTAGTGTAATTGTTTTGTTGTTGGTGTTAACTATGCGAATTAATGCTCTGTCTGCCTTCACGAAAGTGCTAGCTATAAACACTTCTGGGTGTGGTTCCTGGTTTGGAATCAACACTTCAGAACAAGAGGTTAAAAGTTTTACTTGACGTATTACTTCGGATCTTGCTGGTAAAGCTAAGTCGTCATTGCATGTGTTCGTAATTGGTATTTCTATGTGTTGTGTGATATTGTGTGGGCGTAGTATAAGGCAATCATTATCTTCGTCAAATTTTATTATGCAATTATATTTCTTAATGAAATCCATGCCAATTATTCCATCGCATGGTATTGGGAAGTCATTATTAACTATGTGATACGTATGTGGCATCAAAAAATTTTTGAATTTAATGTCAAAAAATGTAGTACCTTTCGATACGATTTTACCTTGTCTATGCCACTTAATGTTGTTATTGTTTTTCTATTTATTTGGTTGTTTAAAAAATGATAATTTTTTATAAGTGATATATCAGCACCCGTATGTGCAATGTTATTGGAATTTTATGGTGGTCCATATGAACTTGTATGAAAATGCTTAGGTTAAGGTTAACATTATACACTTTTCTGTTTACGATCTTAGGGGTCGTTCGGGCTTTCCGAACTAATTTCGTCCACATATGTTGCCCTTACATTGCCTCTGTTATTATTGCCGTGAGGACCATTGAAACGTCCACGTCTAGCCCTATTATTCGTATTTCTATAGTTGTTATTGTTGCCGTAGTTATTACCGCCGCTCTGGGAACTTCTATTGTTCCAATTATTCTCAAATCTACCACGGAATTGTCTCCGTTGCCCACGATATGTGTTATGAACATTCCCTGTCTGAAATGCGGAACCGTATTTTGCTGTCCGTTGGCCTCAGTGTAGGTGCTAATTAATTTTCCCACTGCTTCGTTCATGTTACTGAACTGGCCTGCCTCCATGATAAGTTTTACCTTATCTATGGTGCAATTTCTGGTCATAGCTTTAATAGCTGTCTGTATGGCATATTTCGTCGCCATATATGAGTTTTCCAATGATTTTGTGAGATTTTCAATTTCGTTGCAATAGGCGTTTGCCGATTTGCCATTTTGTCTCACATTCATTATCTTAGCGGACAAAACTTCGACAAACTCTCCTTTTACCTTATTCTCTAGTTTGGATATTATTTCGATAATTGTGGATTCATGTTCAATTAGGTTCCTAGTGTTGCCCTTTAGTTTTGTCTTGATAAGAGACACCGCAGTGGTCTCGTGTGTGTCCTTAATTGAATCCAACAGTCTAAGTGAGTCTAAACATTACCGCAAATTTTCTGACTTGCCATCAAAATCAGGTATCAGCCGTGAGGCTGTGTTCAAAAAGTCCACTGTTGTCAGAGCCATTTTTGCCCTCTCCTCTGAGTCACTGTGGTCAGAATCAGTTGCGTTCTCCGAAATAGTTTCAAAACTAGAGGCAGTTATTATTACATTCGTATCAAACTGTAATGGTTCTTCCAATGAATGAGGTACCTGCTGTTGTATACTATACTTAGCAAATACCTTTACCAGTTGGTCCCTCAAAATCCAATATGATTCTAACCCTTGTTCTCTGTGTTCTTTTGTCAATTTAGGAAAATATTTCTGTACTATTTCTCTTATTGCCTCTAATGCATTAACCAGAGTAATTAAATGTTTTCTTATTGTTTCTTCTTTTATAAAAATATTTTTATTAATACACTTATAAGCTTTTTAAAATTTTTCTCCTTCTGAGACAATTATTTTTTCTTTTAAATCCCACTTATCCATTTAGAATCTATCTAAGTTATTTGCCCTACCCAAATATCTCTTTGTATACCCTACACCACTATGTGGTTTGGGTATAATGACTTTGTGCTGCTGTTTGTAACAACCAAAAATATTTGACCTACACCCATCTTTAATTATACCGGTCGAATCAGAATCACTATCTGATTCGATTTAATGATGTCCGTCCGTCCGTCCGTCCATCTGTGTGTCCATGTAAAGCTTGTAATCAAACTGCAAGTCGCAAATATGAATATATTTTGACGAAATTTAGTATTTGATTTTTTATCAGCCACGGGGTGAACGCTATTGAAATTGGTGAGAATCGGTCCATGTTCAGACCTAGCCCCCATACAAATGACGCCTATGAAATCAACATATATTGCCATAAGATCCAAATTATCATATAAATCTTAGTCAAATTGGGTTTGTATGTATATATTACATCCATTAATCAGTAGTCCAAAAATGATCCATATTGGACAACTCTTAGTCATAGGCCCCATATAGAGCTGCTTCTCGATCTTCACTTAAATCTATCAAAAAACAAAAATATTGCACTGCTTCTTCTCAAATTTTGTTTGTATATATTTTTGCAAAATACAAGAGACCTTACCAAACATGGTCAGGATCGGTCCATTTTTGGGCCTAGTCCCCATATAGATATAGCATCCGATATGAACTTTTTCATATCTGCAGCCCAAAAAATGAATAAAAATCCCACTCAAATTTGGTTAATGCTTATTTTCTATATCCAGTTAGTTGGGCCTGAGAGATACGGCCTCTAAACGCATGGTAGAGGGTATCGTGTAGTCGGTCCAGACCGACTATAATTTTTTACTTGTTTTTTATTATGCATTGCATAAATGTGAAGAGCTAAGTTCAAGCACATAAGTACCGACATATTTCTATCAATAAAGTGTTTTGTCCCTCATGCTTTATTGTTATTTCATTAACTACATTTGCTTTTGGGTCTATTATTTTCGACTCCTCACTGCCCATTTTAAGATAAGAATTATTAATTTAAAAATTATATTCACCATTAAAAATTTAAAATTGCAAAAATTATTTTCTATAATTAATATTATGTTAACTTTAGCTTACAAATAAAAGTTTAAAAGAAAATATTAAAAGTTATTTAAAATATTATTCATATATTAATTAAGTATTAAAATTGTTTAAAAATTAAGTTTAAATTTTATTCATAAATATTAATCAGTATTTATTATTCAAAGTTTGTTATTTTTCATCATTCCAATAAGTGTATTATTTCAAAAAAAAATTTTGTCACAAGGCGAATATCGCCGGCTGACCCTAAGAGTGCGGCTTAAACGCACGTCTTTTAGAATAAACATTTATTTATTATACCCTATACCACTATGTGGTTTGGGTATAATGACTTTGTGCTGCTGTTTGTAACAACCAAAAATATTTGACCTACACCCATCTTTAATTATACCGATCGAATCAGAATCACAATCTGATTCGATTTAACGATGTCCGTCCGTCCGTCCGTCTGTGTGTCCATGTAAAGATTGTAATCAAACTGCAGGTCGCAAATATGAATATATTTTGACAAAATTTGGTATTTGATCTTCTATCGGCCATGGGATGAACGCTATTGAAATTGATGAGAATCGGTCCATGTTCAGACCTAGCCCCCATACAAATGACCCCTATGAAATCAACATATATTGCAATAAGATCCAAATTATCATACAAATTGGGTTTGTATATGTTTATTACATCCATTAATCATCCATTAATGCTTCCCGATCTTCACTTAAATCTATCAAAAAACAAAAATATTGCACTGATTCTTCTCAAATTTTGTTTGTATATATTTTTGCAAAATACAAGAGACTTTACCAAACATGGTCAGGATCGGTCCATTTTTGGGCCTAGTCCTCATATAGATATAGCATCCGATATGAACTTTTTCATATCTGCAGCCGAAAAAATTAATAAAAATCCCACTCAAATTTGGTTTATGCCTATTTTCTATATCCAGTTAGTTGGGCCTGAGAGATAGGGTCTCTAAACGCATGGTATAGGGTATCGTATAGTCGGTCTAGACCGACTATAATTTTCTTACTTGTTTTTGTGTTGGTTTAGTAGGAATTCGATTTTGTCTATTTGTTTCCAGATTTTAGTTGCTGTTTCCCATGATGGTGGTGGATTACTGTTGACTTGCCTTGTTAGGATTGCCCGTTCCCTCTTTAATTTATAACCACCCCTTTTTGATATATTTATCTGGGATATGGTGGGTTCTTTGGCTTCCTTCTTGGCTTGATTTCGTCTTCTGTATTCTTCAATTGTCAGTGGCTTTGGGCCTTCTGACATTTTTCGCTGCTGCTTTCTGGTGTGTACGTCCGGATTATATTTTCTGTGCAGATTTCATGCACACAGGATGCAAGGATTCAAAATAAAAATTTTAAAGACTCGATTCGCGGCTTTATACGCGTAGTCTGGCCATGTAAATAAAATTTAGTACTCGATACGCGGCTTTATACGCGTAGTCTGGCAGGATCGCCATGTATATAAAACACAAATCCCTTTTTTAAATTTATTAATTTGGTTTTATTTATATCTTTGCTGAGCAACTATAAGTCGTGCTCGATTTAACTTGAAAGCAAAGAATGTCATTTCAAACATAATTGATCTCTATTTATACAAAATTATGGTCACAAATATACTTTTATGTAAAGTGGGATAGTGCAGCAATGGACAGAACATTCCTGGTTAATTTTACATATACTTCTCAACAACCATTGTGCAATACCAGAAGGGTTGACTGTTACAGTAAACCCCGTATCAGCTTAATTACACACAGTACTACTTGTGCACTCTTAATCTAGTGCTTTTGTATTACTGTATAAGCAGTGCTGATCGTGTTGGTTGCTTTTATTGGTTTGTGTGTAACTTGAGAATATTTTATATTTAATAACCAAAAATGTTCTTGTTGGCGATGGTGAACATATTTTATGCTACAATCATCACACCCAACATGGATTCATGCACAAAATATAATGTTGGTAGTTAAAGATCTGCCAAGGGAACCCTACGCAAACCCTCTGAATGCATCAATCAAGGTAAAGTTTGACCGCATTTCACTAGCCGATCCTGACTTTACGTCAAACTCTCCAGCTTTCATGGAATAAGGTGATGATCTATATACTACCATCCTGAAAACCAACACCATACGTATCGAATGAAGTGCCCTTGTAGCACAAGATTCGACACTTGGCTGGCTAATCATGGGATCCTTCTCTGGCTAAAAATACCCTTAAACTTTCAAGTATTTGTTTAACTTGTAATTAACTTTTTAACCCAATTGATTTGGAACCCAACTAAAGTAATTCCTTTTATATTAAGATTTGTCAAGGCGGCCTCCCCGCCGTGAACTCCGTGAACAGATAGTACCAAAGCCAACACACATTAATGCCCCCTACTTGTCAACATATGTAACTGACTTAACAAAACAAACGAACGATCACAGCATCAATCTCCAGAACGAAAATAACATTCAACAAATCATCATTCGAATGAGCACCATCAAAATCAACAAGCAGTTCAAACGCAAATACAAGTTTCAAAAAAACTAAGAAAAAATCCTATCAGTGAACAAATTCAACATATAACAGTACGAAAAACTAAAATACTAGAACAGTGAATTGTGTCATAACACATAAATTTTTTAAATATCACATTTAATTATACACAGACTTGCAATAAGAATATTATTAAATATACTAAAAATAGTAAATATATTACATCGTTCTTGCGAAAGTAAATAACCAAAAAAGGTATTTAATTTTTATTTAAAATATTCCGCGGTTATATAAATTATCCTTCTTTGTTAGTTATTCTATTTGTTTTACGTACTATGTAAGTTTATCTCATCCTTTTAATCAATTAACTCCATTGATAATCAATACTTAGTCCACTTTATTTATTTAAGAACAGTTTACATACAAGTTTATAAACAAGATAATTAATACTTAATTCACTTTTATTTAATTTATTTAAGAACAGTTATTTTCTTTTACTTGATTAACAAATTCACTGACTCTGTTGATAATCATTAGTTAATTTACTTAATTTACTTTTACATATCTAAAGACAGATTTTTCTTATCCTACTATGTAGGCCTGAGTTCTGATTAAAAACTGACTTACTTTTTCTTACGACTAACTTAATATACCCATATCATCATTCTGCAGCAACATACAACCACCACCAAAAAGTGCTAGGGTTAACGCAACGCATGTTTGGCGTAAACAACCAGTCAAGTGCATTGCCTTTATTTCCCAATCGTAAATTGTGAAATCATAAGACAGTCTCAAGTGCAGTGACTTGAGAATTGTTTACGTTGTGGAATTGGGCAATCGATCGAAATGCACCGAAAACAAAAATACAATATAACTGAAAACAAAGGGGATTGGGGCAGAGAGAAAAAAAAAAGAAATATTAATGGGTGTAATACGAGATTACGACATAAATAAAATGTAGAACAGTGCAATGTGATATTGCGACAGAAAAATAAATGTAAAACAATGCAATGTGATATTGCAACATACTCAAGCCCGTTTAGAGTAATTTGATGAGGGCAAGACAGTTATAAAAATAAATGACGAACTAAGTTGTTCGTCAAGTTGGGTGGTAAAATATTTACTTCTACAAAAATCAATGAAATGAATGACGACATAATGTCCATCATATTGGATGGCATGTCTTTCACAATGAAAGTGTGACATGCCTTAATTTATATAAGGTTTCTTGATCCCGATTCTCCGTCTCGCTTTAACCCGTATAAACAGTCGGAATCCCGGAAAGTAGCTTTACTATTGCATCACCTAGGATCAGCAACCATACAGATAGTAAGTTCGTTTAACATTGACATAGATATAATAAAATATGATGAACTATGGAAAAAGTTAGAAAATTACTTTGTTCCAAAGAAAAATACGGCAATGGAGCGCCACATGTTCATTACTAGGAAGCAGATGATTGGGGAAACCATTCTGCAATATGCAACACAATTACAAAATATGAGTAACACATGTGAACTTGAAGCGATACGAGAAGGTCTCGTGAAGGACATATTTATTTGTGGCCTGTCAAAAAATTTTTATAAAATTAAAGAAAAACTTTTAACTGATGGTGGAATAACGTGGGAAAAAGCTCTCCAAATAGCACAAAGCATGGAAGCTGCCATAGAAAATGCGACTGAAATTGAATAAGTGCCTCCTATCAACAAGAACAATTCAAAAAGATGTGGGTTAAAAAATACAACAACAACTCTACAAAATACAACGATTCGTCTAACAACTACAACAAACAAAAGCCTAAAGTTAAATTTCAACAACAGAAAAAATGTGGAAAATGCCGTCAACATCATCAGAACGAATGCCCAGCTGAAGGATTAAAATGCCATCTTTGTGGTAAGTTAAACCATTATGCAAAATGTGTTTTGTAAAAACCACAACACCAACAATAACTTCAACAAAAACTTCAACAACAATAAATACAATAACAACAACAACAACTATGTAAAAACTGTTGAACATAATGGGGATGAAGATGAAGAAAACCTGTTTATTGGTAGTGTCAAAAACAGCACAGGTCGTGATTGGAATATTGAAGCAGAAATCAACAACATGGTAGTGATGTTTCAAGTGGACACCGGTGCGCGAGTCAAGCTACTATTGGAAAAAACAATAAGTATTTTAAAAATTAAACAAATTAATACTAACAATTGTAGTAATATATTAACATTTAGCGGGGAAAAACTCCCAGTTATAGGTAAAATTAATTTGAATAATAAATATAACAAAACATGTTGCCTATCAACATTTTATGCACCAAAAATTAATTGGAAGAATATAATCGGGTTAGATTAAGCAATGCAATTAAAGTTAATCAAAACAATCAGTTCTATATATATAAATTCGGTTTTTGAAAAATACGATGAAGTTTTTTGTGGTCTAGGTCTTTTGAAAAAAGGATGTATTATGAAAATGGTTGACAATTGTGAGCCTTTAGTAGAAGGGTCCCAATAGGTCTTTTTAACCTTTAAAAAATGAATTAAATAGAATGGAAGAATTGAAGGTAATAGATAAAGAAAATGAACCTTCTGAGTGGGTAAACTCAATAGTTTTGGTAACCAAGTCTAATGGTAATTTACGGTTGTGCCTTGATCCAAGGAACCTTAATAAAGTTATAGTTACACCAAGGTTTAGTTTTCCTAATATCGACGAGTGTAGGGCTCAGTTAGCAAATTCAAAATTTTTCAGTAGCCTTGATGCTAATTCTGGATTTTGGATGATTCCATTAGATGAAGCATCATCCAATTTATGTACTTTTAATGCTCCTATGGTTAGGTATCGCTTTTTACGTTTATTATTTGGTATCAACGCCGCCCCAGAGATATTTCATTCAGAAATGATCAGATTATTCGGAGATATAGATGGACTTATAATCTATACGGACGCTTTCCTCATTCACGCTAATAATTTGGAAAAGCATAATGAAATATTAGAAAAAGTTTTAAATAGAGCCAAATGTGTAGGTTTAAAATTTAATAAGTTGAAATCAAATCTGTTGAAAACAGAAATAAAATTCATTGGACATATTTTTAACAGTGAAGGTGTAAAACCTGATGCTGAGAAGATTAAAGCAATTGTTAATTTGCCAAAACTAACAAATGTTACAAAATTTCAAAGATTTTTAGGAATGGTGAACTATTTAGGTTCTTTTGTACAAAATTTTTCCGAAAAAACTAAAAATTTGAGCGAACTTAAAAAAGATGTGTTATGGCAGTGGAAGAATGAGCAGGAGAAAGAATTTTTAAATTTGAAAAAAGAAATAACTGATTCCCCACTTCTAGTATATTTCGATCCGAAAAAAAACAATAAAGTTGTCTGTGGACGCATCGAAATTTGCTGTGGGAGCCACACTTATGCAAGTTAGTGTCCTATTAATTGAAACACAATTTGCTCGAATACTTGACTACGACTGAATTTTATTATTCAATTTCATTCTTTTTAAAATAAAATAAATGCTTACATTCATAACTTAAAAATAATTTAAAAAATGTTACAATACAGAACTGCAGACATAGCGTCAGCAGTCTTGTTGTCATTAATATAGAGAAATATAAAGGTAGATTCAATTAGTTCATTTTTGTTGTTATTAATATAAAGAAAAACAAATGAGTTTATTTATTATTGGGACACATGTTGTTATGTGAGTCGCAATTGGGTCACATCAGTATGGGGAGAACATTTTAAATAAACAAAAACAAATTACCAATATGAAATCGGCGTGTGCAAGGATAAGCAATGTAGGCAGAAGCTCGTAAATAGGGATTTTATACAAAAATGTTCTTTGTGTTAACTCTTCCCCCGACAAAACGAGCGTCCCGATCGTTAACTCAGAAGTAGGGGATTTGTGTTATCTTCATTATGGGTTGTACCTTAGATTCATTTCCACTTCAGGTAGTTTCACCCAATGGTAATGAGGTATTGACATTTGTTATTGCTGGGTATTGTGAACCCCTTGAATAGCATGACTTTCTCAGAAAATCAAACAATAGGACAGCAATCATGAGGATTACTAACACATAAGTTATTGCGTCACATATTTTGCTCTCGACGTTCAAAAGTTCGAAATGGAGAAAACCCTACCATTCACTGAAACCGTTTCATTATGGAATTTTATGAGAAAAGTACCGTTTAAATCAAATGGTTCTTGACCAATGTGAACGGTGCCGTTAAATTGATTCAGTAAAAGTACCCCAGGAAGGATTTCTTGTGCAGTGGCCATATGGGAATTATTTATCAGGGTGCAGTAGGAAGGTTTGCTATGTATTAAATTCGGGAGGCATTCGGATCTGCTGACATCTTCTATTTCACTATATTTGCATATTGTTAATTTGTTTAAGTTTTTACATTTATTTTTTAATCCAAACATTTGTCTGTCGCACACTAAAATTTCATTGAATTGAATCCTACTTGCGAGCTTACCAATTTGTACAGGTTCTACTAAAATTTTATTACAAGATTCATTACATGTTGTTGGGATATTTACAATATAGATTAAAGAACATCCATTGGAAGCTATTCTTATTTCACTAAATTCTAAGATTTCCTCTAGACTCAAATAAGGGATATTTTCATTTTCAAATAATTTTCTTACTACTTCCATTTCATCATGATACAAGATGACCGAATTTATAACACCCACTTTAGCCCAATGACTAGCATATTGTAGGTTTACTATTTCGTCTTTTATAATTTTTAATTTGTATTTTAATTTTATCTCCAAATTTTCGTTAATTCGTTCGTCCTCTTGCACGACTTTGATTATTTGGTTCATTCTTATTGTTAATTCATTCATTCTGTCTAATGATAACTTATTTACAATAACTTGTTTATTATTATTTCTAAGAACATTATTCATCTTATTTTTTATAATCACAAAATCGTCATGGTCAGGATTACCGGCAATCCATTTCCACGCCGAACAAATAAAATTTAGGGATCTCTTAGATCTAGGTTTTAATGCATTTAATTTATTTTGTAACTGGGATATTTCATGCGTGAGGAAAGGATGTAGGGGATGGGATGTATAGATTTTTGCTCATAGTATTTCTTCGACATCATTAATAAACTTCAGGTAATTATCGAGTTCTACAATATGTATTAATTTTACCGAACCTGTTCGAAGTTTGGCAATACCGGTGTCAATTGCCACTATCTGTGAACAGGTGTAATCCAATATTTTTACCTCGCATTGAGCAAGAGGCAACAAAATAGTCCTAAAAATGAGAGGAAAAATTTTATATAAAAAAATATTAGATCTCCCTAGTGTTCCTATCTTCTTTGACTACCTCTAGTTTGTAATTCTTTGACAATTTAGTACCTAATCTTTTATTCTGTCTGACATAGATCACATCTCCCACTTTGTAAATTGTTGGTTCCTTTCTGTCCTGGTTATGGTAATCAAGATCAGATAGTTGCTTCTTCTTGAGATCATTGATCATCTGAACTCAATCTTTTTCACGTTCAGCGACATTTTTATACGATTTCTTTCCAAAGAATGCTTCGAACGGTTCCTCCCCAACGTTGAGTGGATTGTGTTATTGTATTCGTAGATGGACTTATCTAGAAGCTCAGGCAAATCCTTTTGGGTTCCAGCATATTTCAGGCATCTCATAATTTCCGATAAGGTAGAATGAAACCTTTCGATTTGCCCGTTGACCGTGCTGGCATATGGTGGAATCCTGAACACTTTAACATTAAATTTGTTCTCCATCATAAATATTATGGCCCTAGAATTAAATGATTTCTCATTGTCCATTACTATCTTTCAGGCATGCCGAAATTTAACAAAATTTCCCTTAATGGTTGTTTTATGTCTTCTGTAGCTCTTGACTTCAGGATCTTTGCTTGAGCGTATTTTGTCCATTTATCGATTGCTATTAAAACAGAGATTTTCTCCGTTATGTAAATATCGATGTGAACTATTTGGCCGGGATAATGGAGAATAGGAATTTCTTGTAAAGAAATATTATTAGGGTGTCGATCGTATTTGTTTTCCTTACAAATTTTGCACGCCATTGTGACTTTCTTCACTTTCGCCATCATCTGTGGGAAGTAACATTTCTCCAGAAGTTGAGCTTTGTTTTCATCAGCATTTCTATGGGCCCTATTATGTTCGTTAATAATTTCCACTTCTTGGTCCGATTCGTTGGAGATGTCTGCGACCATTTTCCTTGTGTAAAGTACTTTGTATTTGTGGAAACAATTAGAATATATTTCCTGTGCCCTTCCCAATATTTCTTCACTGGTTTTAATACAATTGGTGACTGATGGGTTTAAGTAGTTTTTGAAGATTTCTTCCATTCTTCAATCATCAATTCTCGGTTCTAATATGATGTGTCTATGATATGTGGGGAAGACAATTTGAAACTCGTACGATTTTACTTTACTTGGTTCAATAAAAAGCTGGTTTTTGAATGCATTTATAGGAGCATTTGTATGTTGAATTAGGTACCGAGGAGAACTTTGGTTACTATGTTGAACTTATTTCAAATATTTGTTGTGGTGCTTTAGATAATTCATCTGCCACTGTATTTGCATTTCCAGGTTTGTACAGCAATTCGTAATTGTACTCCTCTAACATTGCTTTCCATCTTCTTAATTTACTATTGGAATTGCCATTATTTAAAGCGTGTGTTAGCGGCTGATGATCCGTGAATATTTTAACAGCTGCTGCTCCATACAAATAGTTTCTTAGACTCTTTAGAGCCCAAACAATCGCCAACATTTCCTTCTCGTTTGTGGCATAGTGTTCCTCAGCTTTATTAAGAGTCCGTGAGATATAAGTGACGGGCCTACCATCTTGTTCTAACACAGCCCCTACTACCATCTTGTTCTAACACAGCCCCTATAGCATAATTAGAGGCATCTGTTGTGAGTCGAAACTCCTTTTTAAAATTGCTTCCACTTTCTTTGGGTTAGCTCGTATTCCATTTGTGGATACGAGAAAGCCGAGAAATTTCACTTCTGGTTTCATAAATTCACATTTGTCGAGCTGAACTTTCAGGTTCGCAAGTTCCAATGTGTGGAAAACTTTTTCAATGTTTGTCAGATGTTCCTCTTCGTTTCTGTCGAACACAATTATATCATCTATATAGATGAAACATATTTTCCCAATGTACCCGCGTAGTATGTCATCAAGGGCTCTCTGAAATATCGAGGGCGCATTTTTCACTCGTATTTTCCGTTATTCACTGAAAATGCAGCTTTTTCTATATCTTTGTTCCTTAGTGGAATTTGATGGAAGCCACTTTTCAAATCCAGGACTGAGAAGAAGTTGTTTTCTCCCAATTGCACGAGGACCTCGTTTATTTCGGGAATGGGGTATCGGTCCGCGATTGTTACAGCGTTCCATTTTCTGTAATCAATTACCATTATGTATTTATTTTTCCCGGAGCCGTCTAATTTTTTTGGTACCAGCCATACTGGTGAATTATGTGGGGATTTTGAGGGTCTTATAATGCCCTGGTCTAACAATTCTTGAACCTGGTTTCCAACCTCATCCTTTTGGTGCATAGGATATGGGTAGCATTTAGAATAAACTGGATTATCGGTATTGGTTCTTATTTCACCTTTGACCAACGTTGTGTACGTAAGAGATTCATTCGGTTCAGAGAATAGATTACGGTAATTTTGGATTATTTGCTTCATTTTGAACTCTTGTTCATCTGTCATGTCGTCTTATCTTATTTGGATGGTACTAACCGATTGCGAAACTTGTTGTTTTAGTTGCACTGTGATATTGTGTCTTATGGTCATGTTATTCTCGGCAGTGTGAATAACTGCTGATAGACTTTTTAATGTGTCGTTTCCTAATATAGCGTGAAATGATTTTAAAACGGGTAGTCAAAAGAATTTAATATTTGAATTTTTTAATCCGAAAAGATTTATAAATGTATGGTGGGTTACAGCAGTTTTACCTCCAACGGATTTGGCATAGAATTTAAATTTATTTGGTTGGAAAGATTTTACGAGAGAATTCTGTATATAGTTTTTATTAGAACCCGTGTCCACCAATATCTTAAGGATCTCTCCGTTGCTCGTCTTGGCTTGAAAATAAGGCAAAGACGAGCTTCCTAATCTAAAAAATTGATGTCAACGGTTTCAAGGATTTCGGCTGAGTTTTCCTCTTAACACTGATCATCTGCATCATTGACATATTCTTGAAAATATTGTAGGTTATTTTCGATATCGTACGTTATCGCCTGTTAATGGTATGCTTCATCCTCGTTAATATGAATTTGACCGTTTATATCTTGGTCATTAGTTTCTATATGAAAATTTCGTTGAAGCTTTTGGGGTCGTTGACTTGTTTGTTCTGGTGGCCTTTTCCCTGCGAAATCATTACTTTGTCTAGGCCTATTCATGTAAGTAATAGCTCGTGATTGCATGGAGAAATCTACTTCCATGGGTACAGGCCTTGGTTGTGGGTTTGGAGCAAATGGTCGAGGATGTGGATTATTATGTGTGGTATTGTCATTTCGCTATCGCTGAATTTAGGTCGGGAATTGTCGGTTTTGGTCATAAGATCGTTGGTGTTGGAAATGATTGTCCAAATATTCGGGTTGATGCTGTTGGTAAATGTATTGGGTCCTTAGGGGTAAAGGCATTACATGAGGAAATATATTGGGAGATCTGTAGGTAGATTGGGGTCTAAAATTCTGATTGGTCTTTGGGTGTTGTGGATTTTTGATATTCTTTCCTTAAGAGTGTTCTGTATCGAAATTTTGATTTTGCAATTTTAGGCATAAATGGAGTGCTTGTGGAAGAGTTGTTGGTTCCCGCATACACAATAATTTAGCAATATCGCCCCTTAATCCACGAATGAATGTATCTAAAGCTTTGTCCCTATAAGTTTGGATGAGGATGTCCATGGCTTCTTTTCCGATAATCATGTTATTTATAATTAACGACAAATGAGAATACAGATCTTGGTAGAAATCTTGGACCGTGTTATTACCCTGAACAAGGGTGGTCATTTGATACTCTAGTGTACCAAGATCACGTTTGTCAGCTTAATGTAATGCGTGACAACGTAAAATAGTTTCCCAATTCAAAGGGGTATTGTAGGACTCAAGTGAGGCATCAGCCGCTCCAATGATCTTGCTTCTTATAACACTGAGAATGGCAAAATATCTTGGGGTTCCCTTTGTAGGTTCGTAGATATTCTAAATTCTCTCAACGCTCTTCTTCCAAGAGCTTAATTCCGCACTATTACCTGAAAATTCTCTAAGTCAGCGAACGCTCTCGCTCTATATTGTTCGTCTGTTCCCCGATCGATCCCCGGGGGGGGTTAGGATTAGGATTAGGATTATTAATATTTAGGATTGGAGGTCGAATTAAATTTCCGGGATTAGATATTTTGTTTTTATATTTTCTAAAAGTTGTAAGTAAGGTTTGGTTTCAATAAATTTCTGAATTTTTAGAGGGTGATTCTTAAGGCTTAGTTAAAAATATTCGATGAAAAAATTTCTTTTAATTTAAAAAAAAATTATTTTTAGGCAAATTTATTTGTAGAAAATATTTTTTAAGTGATTTTAATTTAAAAATATTCAATTTATCGTAAATGATTTTTCGTGAAATTTTAATTTATGATTTATATTTTCGCAAAAAGAATAGTAAATTAATTTAATATTACTCGTAGTACTTTGTAAAAATTTCATTTAATTTAAATGATATTTATATTTTTGTCACAGCAAATTAATTTTAGTATTAACACTTTGTAAGAGATATTATACCCTCCACACGTCAGTGGCAGAGGGTATATATAGGTTTGTCATTCCGTTTGTAACGCTTCGAAAAACTAATTTCCGACCCCATAAAGTATATATATTCTTGATCCTTATCACAGCTCGAGTCGATATAGCGATGTCCGTCTGTCCGTCTGTCTGTTGAAATCACGCTCATTCACAAAAAAAGCCATATTACTGGATAAGGCTCCAATAATATCATTTGCCATAATTCCCAGCAGGTTGGTATTGAAAATTGGCTAAATCTGGCATCATCGTGATTAGATACGAGCAAAAATATGAAGATACCTCTAAAAAAAAAACATAAAACCCAGTGTGTTTAGTTGTTGAACATTATACTTGTACAACAACATAAAAAAATGCCACAAAAAAAATTATGCGTGTACATATATTAACAATACCAAGAACACAATAACATAGCTCATGTTAGTAGTATTGCCAGATATTTTTTTTATCGTTATCACGTTATTATAAAAAAAATCGCCAATATGAAAGAAAAAATGAAAACGAAAAATGAAAAATGGAAAATGAAAAATGGAAAATGGAGAATGGAGAATGGAGAATGGAAAATGGAAAATGAAAAACAGAAAATGGAAAATGTAAAATGTAAAATATAAAATGTAAAATGTAAAATGTAAATGTAAAATGTAAAATGTAAAATGTAAAATGTAAAATGTAAAATGTAAAATGTAAAATGTAAAATGTAAAATGTAAAATGTAAAATGTAAAATGTAAAATGTAAAATGTAAAATGTAAAATGTAAAATGTAAAATGTAAAATGTAAAATGTAAAATGTAAAATGTAAAATGTAAAATGTAAAATGTAAAATGTAAAATGTAAAATGTAAAATGTAAAATGTAAAATGTAAAATGTAAAATGTAAAATGTAAAATGTGAAATGTAAAATGTAAAATGTAAAATGTAAAATGTAAAATGTAAAATGTAAAATGTAAAATGTAAAATGTAAAATGTAAAATGTAAAATGTAAAATGTAAAATGTAAAATGTAAAATGTAAAATGTAAAATGTAAAATGTAAAATGTAAAATGTAAAATGTAAAATGTAAAATGTAAAATGTAAAATGTAAAATGTAAAATGCAAAATGTAAAATGTAAAACGTAAAATGTAAAATGTAAAATGTAATATTGGGTTTTTAAGAATCGTTGTCCATAAAAAGATGTACACGGTTTGAAGTATTGTTTTATATTGATTGTTTTATTATCAAAACCTTTTTTATATATCTGAATAGTTATAACCAATTATATGGTAACTAAAAGCTAAACTTATATGATAACTAAAAGTTAAGCGAATTAGGGGGTAAATGAAAATACTCAATGGCTAGACACTGGTATGTGTAAGGTGATCCAACGGCGGTATTAAATGTTTGTATTTAAATGTATCGTTCGTTGGCACTAAATATTTGGAATTATTTGTCGGTCATTGCTATTAACTATTGAGTTTAATTATTACTAATTAAGTTGGTATTTTCACTACACCTCCCCTTTTAAAGAGAAAGATCCCATAGAAATCAGTGATCAAGTGATTTTGATGAGAGCTTTCTTCAATACTATATAATATACTTCTGTTAATAATATTTAATAATATTTAGTAATATTTAATAATTTAATAATTTTGTTAAATTTTCCTTTTTTTTATAATTTTCTTATATAATATTTTCCTTATAAATAAATTTGTTAATCATGATTACAATGAATTTGAAAAATTAAACCAAAACTTCCTACAAATTATTATTAAGATTATATATCTGGCCAGCTCTATATACAAAATTATAAAAGTTATTTACTAAAAATTTTAATATTTCCCTTATAAGCCTTTTGAATTTTCCCTTTTATCTTTACAAATACATTATTCTTGTCGTCAATGTCAATCACTTTAAATGGTCCTTTGTAAACTGGTTCCAGTTTGTGTGACGTGTGATTCCTAATGAATATCTCCTGACCTAGTGTAATGTCAGTATTGTTGATGTTCTTGTCATAGAAAATCTTTTGGTATATCTTCGTTTTGTCAATTAATTGTTTCGCTCTATTCAATGCAGTTTGTAGACGGAATTTTTCCTCCTTGGTATAAGCGTCAAAATTATATATGGTGTCTACCTTGTCGTGTGTTATCAGTGGATTTTGATTTGGTGCGTTTGAAAAAATTAATTCAAATGGGCAGTATCCATGTACCGTTGAAGGTGTTGTGTTGAAAGTATACGTAAAATATTTTATCCATTCATCCCAATCGTTTCGGGATGCGTGAATGTATGAGCGTATGTTTTCGTTAAATGTGCGATGTGATCTTTCAACTGTTCCTACTGTTTGATGCTGGTAAGGGGCTGATGTTGACTTTTCTATCCTTAGAAGTGTTAGAAGTTCCGAAAGAATTTGATTGTTGTACTCAGTACCCATATCGCTCAGTATTTTTACCATAGGCCCATAAATTAATATAAAATGCTCCACTAATGCCTTTGCTATGGTTTTGGCGTTTTTATTAATTACTGGTATTGCTACTAGATATTTGGTGAGATCACATATTATAGTGACAATGTATTGATTACCGTTTTCTGATATAGGAAGTGGTCCTACTGTATCTATTATTACTGTTTGAAAAGGTTTTTGCGGTGTTGGGGTGATAATCATATTTGGTTTTATGTGTTTCGTGGTCTTATTAATCTGACGTTGAACACATTTCTTTACATATTGCCTCACATCTTTAGTGATATTTTTCCAATAGTAAAATTGTCTAAGTTTCTTAAGAAGTCTAGTTGTTCCTGGGTGTCCTCCGAAAAGGTGGTTGTCATGAAATTTTCTCAATAAATGTTTTTGTTCATTTTTGTTAGTTATTATCTGTATTTTGGGTGTTAGCGCTATTTGTAATTTGTGTATATGTTGATTAGCTTTTTGTTTAAATTTTTCAATTGATACGAGGCTAAATAAGTTATCATTCGAATTCAATTGTATTTTATTTAAATTTCTACTTATTGCTTCTTTTTCAAGAATTGGAAAAAATTGATCTAAATCAATATTTCCATTAGCAAAATTGTTCTGTATATTAATTCTCGGTGCTAGCACTTTTTAACCTCGTTTAAAATGAAGGGTTGGGGTGTTTCCGTCAATATTCACCTTAAGTTTAACCCACTTTTTTACGCAATCGAGGCCAATAGTTTCGAAAACTTTAGGCTTTTTATTAATTAGTGTATTATTTCCTTCATTAATTTTATCATTAGTCGTATTTCGTGATTATGTGCGTGTGGTTACCCTGCAAACAGTATTGATGGAAGGGATTGATTTAATATCATCGAAGGCGATTCGAGACAGCGCGTCCGCTCCTGAATTGTCTTTACTTTTTATGTATTTTATAACAAAATCATACTCTTCCAGTTCCAATCGAATTCTGGTCAATCTGCTAGAAGGGTTTTTTAAAGAATATAAATATGTTAATGGTTTATGATCGCTACGTACTATAAATTTTTTGCCATATATGTATGTAGGGTCGAAAGTGATTAATTGCTCATTGTATTGCCATTAATTCTTGTTCTATTGGGGCTTTATTTGATTCTCCGTTTGTAAATGCACGTGACGCGTATGCTACAGGTAACTGTATCCCATCTCGTTCCTGTGATAATATTGCGCCGCAGGCTATTTAACTTGCATCTGTAGTTATGTAGAATGTGTTGTCAAAATCCGGATATTGAAGAATTTGTGGAGATAGTAATGCTGTTTTGAGATGTTGAAATGCTTGCTCACAGTCAGCCGACCATATGAAGGGTTCTTTTTTTCTAGTTAGTCTAGTTAAATGTACAGAATAAAATGCAAAATTCGATATAAAACGTCTGTAATACTTACAGAAAGCTACCAAACGACGAACTTCATCGCCATTTGTGGGTCTGGGGTAGTTTCTAATTGCATCGTATTTGTTTTTGTCCGGCAAAATACCCTTATCAGTACATCTATGACCCAGATATGTCACTTCGGATCTGAAAAAAGTACATTTGTCTAGATGTAATTTTAAATTACAATCTCTGCATCTTTGGAACACAATTTCCAAGTTTTTTAGCATGTGTTTTATTGAACATCCTGTGACAATAACATCATCCATATATATAAAAGTTTTCGAAGGTGCTAAACCTGCAAACGCCAGATTCATCATTCTCTGAAAGGAATTTGGGGCTACTTTTAAACCATATGGTAAACGGGTGAACCTATATGAACCATTTTCCGTTGAAAAGGAAGTAATGTTTCTTGATTTTTCATTCAATCCGATTTGATGAAATCCCGAGGTTAAATCCAAGCAACAGAAAAATTTTGCTCTTCCCAATTGGTCTAAAATGTCCTCAATTCTGGGTAATGGAAATTTATCCGCTATTAACTTTTTGTTTATTTGCCTATAATCGATAACTAAACGCCATCTTCTGTCAGGGTTATTTGGTAAAAATTTCTTTGGTACAAGCATTATAGGACTATTATAATTGGACGCTGATGGTTCAACTATTCCGCCCTGCCGTAGTTTTTCAACTTGTCTTGTTATTTCCTCCTTTTGTGAGTGTGGCGTACGATAATTTTTGATGTATACAGGATTGTGATCTGAAACTCTTAAATTTTGTGTATAAAAATTATTTGTGCTTATCTTATCACTTTCCAAGGCGAATATATCGATATACTTTGAACATAATTGAGTCAATTCATCTTAATCATTTCAGGAAAATTTTGTGTTAACTTCTCCAAAATTGTTTTGTTTATTTCATTATTAACGTCAGATGCTTTCAGAATTTCATAGTCAGACAGTTTTTCATATTTTAATGATATTTTATTTAAATACTTATTTTCAGAATTTGTGTTTACAATTCGTACATATGGAAAGTTTCTCAATACTATGCACCCAGCTACAAATACTCCATCTTCTATTGTTTGGCTTGGAACGACTAAATCAGAAACTTCATTATCGACAGTAATGGCTCTGAAAGCTTCCGCGCGAGCTGGTAATGTTATTGTATCATCACCTATTCTTTCAAGTATTGGGATATCTATGGGATAATTTAAATTGTAAGGTCTTAATGAGAGTAAATTTGAGTTTGCGTCTTGTCCATATTGAATACTCGCATTATATGTTTTCAAGAAGTCTAAACCTAAGATACCTTGAAATGGAATTGAGAACGCATCCGAAATTACATGAAATTTTTGTGGGATGAGAAAATCCCTTATTTTTAATTCAATTTCAATTGCCCCGAGTGATTCAATAATTCATTTTCCTATTCCAGATATTTGTATAATGTTTTTTGTGTTGATTTTTAAAGAGTTAAGGGCACCGATTTTAATTAGTGAAATGCCCGCTCCGGTGTCTACAAGGAATGTAGTTAAATCATTATGAGGTGATATCCGAATCTCAATAAAATTAATTAAATGGAGATTTAAGTGGAATATTTTCCTCACTGATCTAATATGTGCCTTGTGTCCATTTAATCCTGATGATAACCCCCGCGTCTGGGGGGGAATCCCGTTTTCCGAGACCCCCTATGTAAATCTTATACGTCCTCTGTTTTGTTGACGGTTTTGTTGATTTCCATTGTGGTGACTTTGGCCTTGGCGTTGCCCATTGTAACGGTCATTATTATAATTTCCTTTCTTGTCCGCGCCCACGGTTATTAATTCCATTGTTTCTGTGGTTCTGATTAACCGAACTACGACGCTTAAAATAAAATACCGAAGAATTTGAAATGGACGCTTCGGTGCTGGCTTCTATGAATTTAGATACGACTTCATTAAGAGTCATGAAGTTTCCTGTCTTGAGGATGAGTTTTACTTCATCACTTGCAGCGTTTCTAGAAATGGTCTTGGCCGCATTTTGCCTTATCAATTTCTCAGCAATATCCTGTGGGTAGCCTTCTCTTAAATAGGCACCACCTAGTTTTTTTGCGATTTCCTGGATCTCCTCTGCATAGGTGGTAGCAGATTTTGATTGTTGTCTAATGTTCATTAGTTTTGAACATAGTAATTCTGACGACTCTCCTTATACCGATGATTGTAGTTTATTTTTAATTTCCTGTATGGTGTTTTCATTTGTAATAATATTCCTTGCATGTCCCTTCAACTTGGTTTTTATTACGTCTATTGCTATAACCTCATGGGTTTCCTTTATCCTGTCTATTAATGTCAATGCGTCCAGGAAACTTTGTAGCTCGCCCACGCTACCATCAAAAACTGGGACAATTTTTGTGGCCTTATCCATGACAGCATCCTCGGTTCGCGGCATGATTATCGTCTTTATCTCTACGTTTGTCTCCTTACTGTTTTCTTCTATATTCTTGGTTTCTTCTGTCTCACTTTCGTCTGTCTCTGTGATTTCCCTATCTATCTCGCAGCTTAACTTTAGTGGGACTTTAATGTTAACGTTATGTTTATGAAAGACTTTGATCAATTGGTCCCTAAATTTATGAAAAATCGCATTGGCCTCCTCCTTGTGAGGTGTTGAGTACCTGTCGTATTGTCCGTGTAATGTTGCCCTAATAGTGTTGAAAGTTTCTATTAAAATTTGGATATGTTTATTCAATGTTTCCTGTTTTATCGCCCTATTCTGATATATACACTTATACGATTGTCTAAATTTAATCTTTAAAGGCTCTAAACTTTCCAAAATATTTTCCCATTTCATTATTTTTAATCAACTTTTCTTTACATGCTATATAGTTTTTTTTTTTTTTTTTTTATATATATATAAAATTTAAATCTTAACTCCGATTAGTTTCAGTTTAATTTTTTGACATTATAGAGAAAATGACATAAATGTATTAAATTCATAAGTTTTATTTTTTCATTTTAATTTTCTTTGTTATGTTATATAAAAAAAAATTATTTTCAATTATTTATTATTTACTTAACATATAGAACTTACTTTCTAGGCCTACGTTTGTCTCTTCTGATATTTGTTGCTTGCGTATAGCATCTTTTCATTCTCCTTTGCAGCTTTCATTTTCATCTTCTTATGGTTCTTCAGATGTTTAGTTGTTGCGTCATGCTGTATCTCCTTATATTTGTTGTTGGTGGTTGACGGTGTTTCTTTTCTTATTTACCACTTTAAGTATCATCTGTATTATGTATATGATAGCCATTATTATTATTGTGATGATTGACAATGTTTCGATGTAATTCTTGTTTTCACTTTTAATTGTAGTAGTATTTTCATCAGTGTTAATTTGCAGATTATTACGTAGTATTTCTACTACTTCTTTATTATTATTGTCCTCAGTGGATTTACCCACTTCATAACCCGCAACAAGTAACGGTATTGTGGATAAGATTTTCTTCCACCACGTCATGTTTATGGTTGTATTCACTATATTGTAGAAGTTGGTTATTTGTTTTTACAATGTTTGAATTAATGTTGTTACAATTTTATGTAATTTTGGTTTTTATTTTATTCCACAACACTACATATTTATTACAGTACGGTTAATCAAACGTTAATTTGTTTTTAGTTAATACTTCTCAGAGTTTTAATTTTATAAATTGTAATTTCTTTTTTTGCCTTTAAAAACATTTTTTTTTTTTTTTGTTTCAGTTTTTGTTTAATAGTTTCTAATACACATTTTTTTTTTTAATTTTGTTGCCGGGCGTTTTTCTTTTTCATATTCCGTTTTTTATCACTTATCACGGTTGGTCTAACTCTAGTCACGGTCGCCATATTGGGTTTTTAAGAATCGTTGTCCATAAAAAGATGTACACGGTTTGAAGTATTGTTTTATATTGATTGTTTTATTATCAAAACCTTTTTTATATATCTGAATAGTTATAATCAATTTATATGGTAACTAAAAGCTAAACTTATATGATAACTAAAAGTTAAGCGAAATGAAAATACTCAATGAATGAAAATACTCAATGGCTAGACACTGGTATGTGTAAGGCGATCCAACGACGGTATTAAATGTTTGTATTTAAATGTATCGTTCGTTGGCACTAAATATTTGGAATTATTTGTCGGTCATTGCTATTAACTATTGAGTTTAATTATTATAAAATGTAAAATGTAAAATGTAGAATGTAAAATGTAAAATGTAAAATGTAAAATGTAAAATGTAAAATGTAAAATGTAAAATGTAATATGTAAAATGTAAAATGTGAAATGTAAAATGTAAAATGTAAAATGTAAAATGTAAATAGGAAATGAAAAATGGAGAATGGAAAATGAAAAATGGAAAATGAAAAACGGAAAATGGAAAATGAAAAATGAATAATGGGAAATAGAAAATGAAAAATAGAGTATGGAAAATGAAAAATGGAAAATGGAACATGAAAATTGAAAAAAGAAAAATTAAAAATGGAAATTGAAAAATGGAAAATGAAAATTGAAAAATGAAAAATTGAAAATGAAAAATGGAAAATGAAAATTGAAAAATGGAAAATGCAAAGTGGAAAATTGAAAATGAAAATTGAAAAATGGAATATGAAAATTGAATATTGAAAATTGAAAAATTGAAAATGGAAAATGAAAAATTAAAAATGGAAATTGGAAAATAAAAATTGAAAAATGAATCATGAAAAATGGAAAATGGAAGACACAAAAATTAAATATTAAAAATTAAAAATTAGAAATTCAAAATTAAAAATTAAAAATCAATAATTAAAAATTAAAGACTCAGGTGGAGGGTATCAAAAAATTCGGCACAGCCGAATTTAACACTCTTACTTGTTTAATTTAATTTAGTTAAAAATGTTCAATTTAATTCAGGGATTTGTAAAAGAATTTTGGAAAAAGATTTGTAAAATTAACAATTTGTAAAGAATTCATTTTAAGTGATTTTAATTTCATTCAAAATATTCACTTTAATATTTGTAAAAATTATAATTTAAGATTTAGGTAAAAAAATTTATAAAATTAACACTTTGTAGAGGATTTTTTTTTTAACTTGATTTTAATTTTATTCAAGATATTCAGTTTAATATGTGAGGATTTCTTTTAATTCAAGTGATTTCAAGGTTTACAAAAATAGTAGTGTGACTTACATCTCTATTTATCATCTCCATTTTGTTGGTGTTTATGTTTCAGTTTTCTTCTTTCGGTATTTGCCTTCGCTTGTTGGAATATTCAGGTAGATGTCACTTTCGGTCCTGCTTTCGGCAAAGTTTCACTTTTTATATTGGCCAGATAGTTTTATTCAATTGATTTTTCTTTTTGGTGTTCCTTTTAATTTTACTTATTTTTTGTATCTTTATTAAATTTTATTTTACACGCTTGAGTGATTTAATTTGACGCATTACTTAAATGTTAATTTTTTATTTTACACTAGTTAATTGTCACTATTTAGGTGTTTATTTTACACTGCTTGAGTGTTTAAGTTACGTTGCACTATTTAGATGGGTTTTACACTGCTTTAGTATTGCACTATTTAGGTGTTTATTTTACACTGCTTGAGTGTTTAAGTTACGTTGCACTATTTAGAACACACTGCTTGTGTGTTTAAGTTACGTTGGGCGCCAGTTAGTATCTTATTAATTGAAACACAATTTGCTCCAGTACTTGACTACGACTGAATATTATTTTTATACCCTCCACTCCAGTGTGCAGAGGGTATATATAAGTTTGTCATTCCGTTTGTAATAATTAGAAAAAAAAATTTGGACCCCATAAAATATATATATTTGTGATCGTTATAACAACCGGAGTTGATATAGCAATGTCCGTCTGTCCGTCTGTGGAAATCACGATGACGGCATCAATCGGGCAGCTAGGGTGCTCGTTGGCATAAAAAATAATTCATTAACATCCTGGAAAGTTTGCTATTTAAAATCGTCCAAATCGGTCGGTTAGGGCCCGAGATTTGAATGAAGAACTAAAAAAAGTCTTGAAAAAATATAATTTTCTATGTTGTTCTTGTCACGATCACGCCCTCAATAGGATAGCTAGGGTGATAATTTTTAGTGAGAATGATTCACCAAATTCATGGGAAGATTTCTACTTCAAAAATCATTAAAATCGGTGGAACAGGTCCAGGTAAATCTATGAAAAATTAAAAAAAAAAATGAAAAACATGATGTTTCCATATTGTTCCTGTTGTTATTCTAAATGTTGCATTGTTGTCATAGCTGGACTTGTTGTTTTTGTGGTCGTTGTGGTAATAATATAATAAAAACAAACCCTTTGTACATTTTTTTGTGAACTCTGGTAGAAAATTTTAAAAGTTTCCATTGTTTTGGCATCACTAAAAAAAATTGTTAGATCATTTCTGTCATTGCCACGAGCCTGCATGCAATCAGATCGATTGGCTCACGGGAAAGGGGCTAAAAATCGATCCAAAATTTTGTCGACAAGCAGACACTACCAGTTAATATAAAGGCAGTAAATAAAGGGAGTAAAAGTTCACCAATAATTTAAAAAACAAATTTTTATGTATTAATTTATTTAAAGAAAAAAATAATTAAATGAAATAGTAATAATAATAAAAAAAAATAATATACAATACAAAAAAAAAGAATATATAAATAAAATAAAATAAAAATAAATGCATTCATAGCATTATAATACATATAAAAGGTCAATGTGTTCTAACCGTAACCGTAACGAGTCAGTTGTTTTTTTTTACATGAAAATCATTTAAAACAGTTACCGAACGTAACCGGAACGTCTCAATACTTTTCATGTGAAAAAAAGGCTGACACGTTACGTAACAGTTACATGTCGCTAACTTGTTCTTTACACAGGCTACTGCTTTTGCAGCCAACTTCAAGTCTATTTATATAGTTTCGTAAGCATAACTGATAAAATTGTTTCTATTATTTTTTGCTGTAAGTAATAAATTATAAATATACTGAATTTGCAAACTATAATGGATATATATATTGGAGGTGCTTTAATACAAAAGAGTTAACGAAACAAAATCAAAAAAAAAAAAACAACTCTACAACATCAACAATGGCAGTCATATGTTCTTCAAATAGAAAAAAAAACTGCAAGTGTGTTTTGTTGGCTACAAAACAAAAATAGTGTTGACAATATAACAAAATATGTAAAAGAAGTTAGTGCTATGAAATATTTTATTTTGTTTAAAAAAAAAAATCGCAAACTGAAAGGCTATAATTCCATTAATAATCAAAAGGCGTTAAACTAATTTATTTATTTTTACGTTGTACTAATGCATTTTAAATAAGTAAAAGTAATTGTATATTTAAATAAAAATGCATTTGTATTATATGTTGCTGTCGTATTCAGAAAAATCAAGTAGCTGACTATACGACTACAAATACTGCTGCCAGCAGTCGTCTATGTGTTTCATTCATGATGTTGCATTTTTTTGCGAGCTATACTTACATATATTCTAAATAAAGAAATAATAGTTCTTTTCATACTGCGAAATCTATACAAATATATGTACAAATACTATATGTCAAATTTCAAATTTGCAATAATTGATACATTTTTGAAAGAAAATTGTATAATATGAAATGTCTTTAATTTATTTCATAGAAAACAATTTTTTGAGGTGCGTGGATTTTCCATATTTACTGTTTTACTATTTTCGTAATGAGGTTAAATGAGTTAAAAAGAATTTAAAATATTTGAAAATATTAGGTGAGGATCCTCAAGATGTAATATACGATCGGTCTAAAACTTTTCACTTAGAGCCACAGTTAAATTCGAAACAACAAAAACCCATATATTTTGTGCATAAAGTTTAACATTAAATGTGCTTTTCTAAAATGTCTATATATTTTTCTCATTCATTTCTCACCATCTTCAATGTAAATTTACCAAAGTTTATTTATTGCAATATTTATATAAAACTTAAAAATTTAATATTTTTTATTGTGTATTAACTTATTATTCTGCGATTTTCATTACATCACAAAATGTTACAAATTGGCACTACTGTTTCAAAAACAGAAAACTTCTAAATCAGTTGAAAACAGTTGATCTGTAAAACTGTGTGTGAAATTGTGTCAAATAAAATTACAAATATTAATAAATATAATAATACATATATATATATTTTATTAATTTTGTTAAGAATTAGCACAAAATTGATTTTCCATTTTGCATTTCATTTATAAAGAATTCTGCCATATTTTGTTAAAGGGAAAATCCATTTCTGTTATATTAAAAAAAACAGACTTGCATTTAATTTTTCCGTGACTGCCTCAATAATTGCGTAGATGCCACCACAATATTTTTTCTAATTAAAACAGTTGATCTGTAAAACTGTGTGTGAAATTATGTCAAATAAAATTACAAATATTAATAAATATAATAATACATATATATATTTTATTAATTTTGTTAAGAATTAGCACAAAATTGATTTTCCATTTTGCATTTCATTTATAAAGAATTCTGCCATATTTTGTTAAAGGGAAAATCCATTTTTGTTATATTAAAAAAAACAGACTTGCATTTAATTTTTCCGTGACTGCCTCAATAATTGCGTAGATGCCACCACAATATTTTTTCTAATTAAATATTAACCAATATCTAACTAGAATTATGATTTATTCTGACTAAAAAGTTCCAATTAAAAGTTATTCATCCCAATTATGAATATTCTCAAGGAATTTCTTTCTCACGGAAAATACATTTCTCGAGAAAAAAATTCCTCCAATTATAAATTCCGCGTGAACAAAAAATGATTAACTGGCATCATCGAATTTCGAAGCCACTTGCTTTGCTTATTGACAATTTATTTTCTATTTTTTGTGTGTGTGCAAACGACCCTACAATAAATGTCCCAATAAACATTTTTGTTTGCTATCAACTTGAGGTGCATTTGAGATCAAATACATTTCTCAAATCTCCAACGTTAATTCTCAAATGCCCTCAATAGTTCGAATATAGTCTTCTCAACTTAAAAGGCACATTTTTATATGGCGATTTTCATAGTTATCAAATTGAGAAATTTGTGATTCTCAACTTGATAGCAAAGAAATATTTCCAATCGGTATCAAATGGAAGGTACGGAATTGCCATATTAAAAAATATTATACTAATTTTAGAAATGAAAACAATGTACTTTTTTTAATGTTTCAATTTAATTTCATTATATATTTAACATTACTATGTACATATTTAACAATAAATGTACATATTATGTACATTTTTTAAAATCTAGAATTAAAAATAAATGAATTAATTAGTTGTACATTTTTTGAAAAATTCGACAAAAAGCAGAAATAATTAAAAATATATCAATGATTTATTTGTACTTTTTTGGCATTTTTTAATTTAATTTATTATTTATGACATATTTAAATAATATCTCAGACTTAACACAAATCGTATTCAAGTTGAAAAAATGTTTGGTCTCAAGTGGAGAAAAGTGTTGGATATCCAATTGAGAGTAAAAATGTTTCTCAAAGATTGGAAAAAATGTTAAGTCTCAACTTGATGTCAAGTTGAAAGCAAACAAGGAGAAAAATTGTTCAACCCAAGTTGAGAATTACATTTGACATCAATTTAAGAACTTAACTTTTTTCCAACATTGGAGAAATAATATTTCAATGCATACTGGGGAATGACCGAAACTAACACATAAACAGTTTTTTCCTATTTGAAAAACATATGACTGTCATTTTTGCTGTTGTAGAGTTGTTATACCCTCCACTCCAGTGTGCAGAGGGTATATATAAGTTTGTCATTCCGTTTGTAATAATTAGAAAAAAAATTTTGGACCCCATAAAATTTATATATTTGTGATCCTTATAACAACCGGAGTTGATATAGCGATGTCCGTCTGTCCGTCTGTGGAAATCACGATGACGGCATCAATCCGGCAGCTAGGGTACTCGTTGACATAAAAATGATTCACTAACATCCTGAGAAGTTTGCTATTTAAAATCGTCCAAATCGGTCGATTAGGGCCCGAGATTTGAATGAAGAACTAAAAAAGTCTTGAAAAAAAAATAATTTTCTATGTTGTTCTTGTCACGATCACGCCCTCAATAGTGCAGCTACAGTGATCATTTTTAGTGAGAATGATTCACCAAATTCATGGAAAGATTTCTACTTCAAAAATCATTAAAATCGGTGAAACAGGTCCAGGGAAATCTCTGAAAAAGTACAAAAAAATGAAAAACATGATATTTCTATATTGTTCTTGTTGTTATTCTAAATGTTGCATTGTTTTCATAGCTGGACTTGTTGTTTTTGTGGTCGTTATGGTAATAATATAACAAAAACAAACCCTTTGTACATTTTTTTATCAACTCTGGTAGAAAAATTTAAAAGTTTCCATTGTTTTGGCATCACTAAAAAAATATGTTAGATCATTTCTGTCATTGCCACAAGCCTGCCTGCAAAATTTCAGATCGATTGGGTCACGGGAAAGTGGTTAAAATCGATCCAAAATTTGTTCGACAAGCAGACACTACGAGTTAATATAAAGGGAGTAAAAATTCACCAACATCTAAAGCAAATAATGCTAAAATACCTAGTTGTTAATAAAAAAAACAATTGGGCAATTCACAATGGGTAATGTATCGTTGTATCTCTTGTATCGTGTATCACTTTACAATAGTGTAAAATTGTTGTTGGTAATTTTCACTGAAAAATCTGATACACGATCCAACTTCATTTGCTATGTTTAGTAAATGTTGTATATTGTATCATAACATATCAGTTCCAAGTGAATGCCAGTTTTTATGAAAAAGAAAAAACAAATACATAGAATATTATCAGCATAAATAATTATAAAATAAAATATGGCAAATAATGCAAATAACGCAAATACATCGATAAGTTTATTTATATAAAAATTAATGTTTATATTTTTAGTATGTATTTTCTCTTTCAGTACCAACCAAAACATTTAACATTTTTTTTTCATTATAAATTAAAATGCAAGAGGTACGTAACTAAAACTCCAGGGTATATCTCACGACCAAAAAGCAAACACTGACAAGTGTTTTCTCTTATACAAAATAGCAGAAGCGACGAAGCGATCTTTCCTCGTTGGATCGAAAATTACTAAAGAAAGCGTTTTACAATATGAAAATACAACTGAGTGTTCACAACAAATGATTGTATTGTGTATTTCAATACAACATACAATATACAACACCTGTTGTGAATTGCCCAAATGTAAATTTAGCAAAAAAATTTATGTATTAATTTATTTAAAGAGAAAAACACAAAAATAACGTTTGATGTTGTATTTTTTGTGTGTAATATTTAAATATACATACATACACATATTAAATAATACAAATAATGTACATATATTATATATATGTATGTATGTATATTCATAGTAACTGCATGTTAGAAATAAATCGGTTATTTTATTTACATAAAATTCTGCAGTATTTTGTTGTGGGGAAAATACATTTCTTTTGTATTAACAGAGTGTCACTTCATTTTGCTCAGCGTGACTATGCCACAGTAGATGCCGCCATAATTATACCCTATACCACTATGTGGTTTGGGTATAATGACTTTGTGCTGCTGTTTGTAACAACCAAAAATATTTGACCTAGACCCATCTTTAATTATACCGATCGAATCAGAATCACTTTCTGAGTTGATTTAACAATGTCCGTCCGTCCGTCCGTCCGTCCGTCCGTCCGTCCGTCTGTGTGTCCATGTAAAGCTTGTAATCAAACTGCAGGTCGCAAATATGAATATATTTTGATGAAATTTGGTATGTAAGCTTTCATCGGCCATGGGATGAACGCTATTGAAATTGGTGAGAATCGGTCCATGTTCAGACCTAGCCCCCATACAAATTACCCATATGAAATCGACATAAATTGCCATAAGATCCAAATTGTCATATAGATCTTACTCAAATTGGGTTTGTATGCGTTCATTACATCCACTAATGAGTAGTCCAAAAATAATCCCTTTGACCCCATATAGAGCTGCTTCCCGATCTTCACTTAAATCTATTAAAAAACAAAAATATTGCACTGATTCTTCTCAAATTTTGTTTGTAAATATTTTTGCAAAATACAAGACTTTACCAAACATGATCAGGATCGGTCCATTTTTGGACCTAGTCCCTTTATAGATATAGCATCCGATATAAACTTTTTCATATCTGCAGCCAAAGAAATTAATAAAAATCCCACTCAAATTTGGTTTTTGCTTATTTTCAATGTCCAGTTAGTTGGGCCTAAGAGATAGGGTTTCTAAACGCATGGTATAGGGTATCGTATAGTCGGTCTAGACCGACTATAATTTTCTTACTTGTTTTTGTTTGTTCTAATTATACCCTATACCACTATGTGGTTTGGGTACAATGACTTTGTGCTGCTGTTTGTAACAACCACAAATATTTGACCTACACCCATCTTTAATTATACCGATCGAATCAGAATCACTATCTGATTCGATTTAATGATGTCCGTCCGTCCGTCCGTCCGTCCGTCCGTCCGTCCGTCTGTGTGTCCATGTAAAGCTTGTAATCAAACTGCAGTTCGCAAATATGAATATATTTTGATGAAATTTGGTATTTAATCTTTTATCGGCCATGGGATGAACGCTATTGAAATTGGTGAGAATCGGTCCATGTTCAGACCTAGCCCCCATACAAATTACCCATATGAAATCGACATAAATTGCCATAAGATCCAAATTGTCATATAGATCTTACTCAAATAGGGTTTGTATGCGTTCACTACATCCATTAATGAGTAGTCCAAAAATGATCCCTTTGACCCCATATAGAGCTGCTTCCCGATCTTCACTTAAATCTATTAAAAAACAAAAATATTGCACTGATTCTTCTCAAATTTTGTTTGTATATATTTTTGCAAAATACAAGAGACTTTACCAAACGTGATCAGGATCGGTCCATTTTTGGACCTAGTCCCTTATAGATATAGCATCCGATATTAACTTTTTCATATTTGCAGCCAAAAAAATTAATAAAATCCCACTCAAATTTGGTTTTGGTTATTTTCTATGTCCAGTTAGTTGGGCCTAAGAGATAGGGTTTCTAAACGCATGGTATAGGGTATCGTATAGTCGGTCTAGACCGACTATAATTTTCTTACTTGTTAGCTTTGCAATAGTTATTTCTATTTTAACATGAATGTTAATATTTTCAACTAGATATCATACAGAACAATGTTAAGAGTATACATGGGTTGGTCTTTTATTTCATACGTTTTTTCATTATTCTTTTACAAATATGAACATAAGTTTGGCATATTACCCACCAATCTCACATCACACTGCAAGTTCGAAAAACTCAATACACTCACATTTTTTTTTACTAATACACACACATTTTCCGCAGTGGTCACACTAATGGCACCAAATTTTTTCGTGCGAATAGTGGCAGACACTAACGATGATTAATGTTACCCTGTTATAAATTTAATGCAAATTTACTGGATCCTGTAAAATTGTAATTAAAGTTTTAACTTGTTAAATCTATTATAATGATTTATTTTTTGAAATGCGCATACAAAAACGTTTGTTAATTATAGAGCATAAATATTATTAACTATTATTAAAATAATACTAATAATAATAAATGTAAACATTTTCCCTCAAACATGTGCCTGTATAATAAACTTGGTAACTCTACTTAAAATAAAATAATAGAGAGAAGTATACAAATTTTTTCAAGTTTACGCTTCGACAACATTTTAAAAATGAGATTGCAGTCAGATGTTTGAGCATAAAATTTAATGGCGATGGATTCGACTAATTCGAACAATTTTTCGTTGATAATACGTACACAACGATTTTACAATTTCAGTGTGATGTGAGATTGGGGGGTTAACTTTTTGTTGTCTTTACAAAATAGAGTTACCGAGTTCGTCAATGAGTTTTTTGCTTACAAAACAGTTCTACATAGTTATATAGAATTATTATTCTGCTTTACCTATAAAATATCTGATTGCGATTACATCTAATTTTTAAAAATTGTTTATAATTAATAAAGCATTATTATTCACATAAATACAAAATTTCACTTTTTAAATTTTCCATTCAAATTTAAGAAAATATCAATTATAATAAAAACTGAAAATAAAATTTCCAATTATAAATTAGAAAATATTAATTGAGTTTCAGAAAATCATATCAAAACGTCGGAAATAATAATTTTAAATTTAGAAATATCTTTACATTTAAAAATGTTTACATTTAAAAAAAATATTGCCCTTCAGGAGATATTAATAACTTTTTAGTACCGCGATTCAGTAACTTCTTTTAACGATAGTCGAATTGTAAAAAAAAAGAAAATTGCAAAATTATCAGTAAAATTTTGAAACGATATTCGCTATTGTTAAAGTCAGCTGTTGTTGTTATCTAAACGACAACCATTTTTGTGTTGTTTATCCAATCGATAAAAACTTAAATTTTTAGGTTGAAATGTCGTCATACATAAATAAAAATCATGAAATAGCGAAAATATTTTGCTTTAATTAAAAAACTTTTTTATATAAATAAAAAAATTAAATAGCATATTCAATTCATTATTTCATTTTCAAATAAATAAACAGAAATATTAGTAAAAAAAATAAAGATATTAAACATAAACATAAAATCATCCTGTCAAACACGAAGTAATTTGTTTTTTTCTATTCTTTGTGTTTTTCGCTTATTTTGACAGAGATGCCACTCCTTTACAATTTAAATAAATAGAAAAACAGATTTGTCGATATTAATTTAAATTCAATGAATTTAAGAAAACCTCAAATGATATTTAAGAATTGCTAACATAAAAATTGTTACATAAGTAAACGTAATTTTATGAGAATGTTATTTTTTATATATAAATTTTCACAATTTTTTTTGGATGAAAATTTTAAGTTTTTCAGAAAATAAAGATAACATTAAATTATTTTATTTAAAATGTTTGGGACTTTTCGTTTTTTGCGTTTTTCATCCCTAATTTGATTATTTATTATTATAAATTTATTCTCTATGTTTTCAAAATATGGCAATATTTTTAAAATAAAGTTGAGAGAGCTTTTTTTTTTTGGTTATTATTTTGTTACTCCATCCGACCTATATGGCCACAATGAAGAAATATTTGGCCAGTTAAAAGAAACTATACAGCCATCTCCAATTAGCACGATTTAATGCATATAGCCACTCTACACAACCATTACCTTTGCAATGGAGGTTGGGGCGAGCTATTTAATTAGCAAAAACTAAATTAAACGAGAAGTTATGTCATATAACCGGAAACGCATGCATATAGGTATATAACCAAAATGCATGCCGATCAGCAACCACGATGACCAAAAAGCAAACACCGAAATAAATCCGAAATAATAGAAAAGAAGAAAAACAACCCAAAGAATTTGCTGAAATAATTTGGTATTAAGTTTAACAAATTGTTTACTTTTTCATTTACATTTATTATCAAGACTCAAACCGAGGTGGAGGGTATCAAAGATTCGGCACAGCCGAATTTAACACTCTTACTTGTTTAATTTCATTCTTCTTAAAATAAAATAAATGCTTACATTCATGACTTAAAAATAATTTAAAGAATGTTACAACACAGAACTGCAGAGATAGCGTCAGCAGTTTTGTTGCCATTAATATAAAGAAATATAAAGGTAGATTCAATTAGTTCATTTTCGTTGCTATTAATAAACGGAGATTTTTTAGCTATTACCTTTTTGGCAACACTGGTTTAAACAGCTGACGCACGTTTCGTGTTTTGTTTCATTGTCAAACATCTTCAGTTTGGTCTATAATTTAACCATGAATCGTCTTACAAACGAACAACGCTTGCAAATTATTGAATTTTATTATCAAAATGCGTGCTCTGTTAAGAAAGTTCATCGCGCGCTTCTTCCATTTTATGGTCAGTTTAATCGACCCACTGAAGCGGCTATTCGGGCTATTGTGACTAAATTTCGCACCAAATTTACATTGTTGGACATTAAACCACCAACAAGCTTACGTAGAGTGCGAACTGAAGAAAATATCGCAGCTGTATCGGCCAGTGTTAATGATGACCATCAATTATCGATTCGTCGCCGTTCGCAGCAATTGGGCCTCTGTTACTCAACAACGTGGAAAATTTTGCGGAAGGATTTAGGTGTGAAGCCTTTCAAAATACAGCTGGTGCAAGAATTGAAGCCGAACGACCTACCGCAACGTAGAATTTTTGGTGAATGGGCTCTTGGAAAGTTGGCCGAAGATCCACTTTTTTACCGAAAGATTGTGTTCAGCGACGAAGCTCATTTGGCCGCCTAGATCGTGCGATTTAACGCCTTTAGACTATTTTTTGTGGAGCTATGTTAGAGCATTGACGCATAATTGACGCATTGGAAGACAACATTGAACCATTTATTCGTGAGATACCGGCCGAAATGTTGGAAAGAGTATGCCAAAATTGGACAAACCGGATGGACCATTTGAGGCGCAGTCACGGTCAACATTTGCATGAAATAATCTTCAAACATTAAATTATATGGAACGTACTATCGATTCAAATAAAGATTTCATGCATTTTTCTGAATTTTATAGCTCTTAAAAAATCACCCTTTATAAAGAAAAACACATGAGTTTATTTATTATTGCGACACACGTTGTTATGTGAGTCGCAATTGGGTCACATCAATATGGGGAGAATATTTTAAATAAACAAAAACAAATTACCAATATGAAATCGGCGCACATTGGGTTGAATCAAGTCCAAAGGACGCTTAACTCAGGGAATGGCGATAGAATTTTTTTATATTTTTATTTTGATAATCTTTGCCATTCTAAGTAAAAACAAAACCAATTTTGAAAATAAAGATTTTTTTTATTTTTTTTTAATAAATGGAAAAACATATACTAAATTCTATAAATTGGAATTATTTTTTTTTAAATATATTATGATCAACAATTATTACCTTCACTATAATCATTACTGTCAACAACATCATAATCATCATCATCTTAATCATCCTCGTGATCATTATAATCATCATAATCATCGTCAACATTATCACTTTCATTAACATAATTATTGGGAAATATTAATAAATCCAGAGCGGACTGTGGCAACAGTGTATTTTTCTTTTCATATTTCTTGGACATGTGTGATATAATTGGATCCGAGCTTAGAAGAAACCTATTTAGTATATCTTCATTATTCTTTTCTCGACTGTATTTACGTGAAAAATGTTCTCTGTAGTTTTTAAAGTCCTTATTTCCGGCTTCCTGTGCTTCTTCAGAAAGTTGCCAAATTGGCATGAGGACATAAGCTATTTTTTCAGGACCATGAATAAAAAATTTATGCAATGTAGGTGGCATATGATACCAAGGATACTTTTGAACAAAATACTTTGCAGAATTGTGGGCAAACTTTCTAAAACGTTCAATGTTTACTTCCTGACTACAAGAAATAACAATTAATAGTGTATGCAACTTTTTATTAAGTCTAAGTGCATTTCTGAAGAAGCGCTTGGCGGTATTGCCATCATTGGAATTACCAAAACCAGGTTTAGGCTGGTCGATAGTAAGACCGGTTTTCTCTTTAAATTATTTTTGAATGCGTGATTTAGTTTCAGCCACGATTTTCTTGTCGTCATCTGCTGCTTTATATTTTTTTTATTGGGAGCTTATATGCCAGGTGTAGAATGCATTCAAAAAATCTTATCCATCCATGAGGAACAGATAAACCGAACTGCAAATTTTCTGTATTTACCGGTGTCGCAATCACATATTCTACTAAATTGAATTGCTTACTTGTTGCATTACAAATGTAACACCTTTGGGTAGATGATGTTTCCGTTATTGCGTTGCATACTTTCCCATCAATCATTACTAACATTAAAACGTGACTAACTCTTACAGATCTTTCTCCTACTGATGCTAATGAATCTAATAAATATTTTATTTCTTCTACTCTTGCTTTTTCTAGTTTTAAGACGGTAGCAGTTTCATTATTGAACTCAATTTTCAGTCGTCTGCAAAATCGAGTAGATGAGGGTCGAGGGTTTTGCCAAATAATTTTGTTAATGCAAATCATTTTTAGTGGTACAAGAGATGTGATAAAAACCGAAGAATCACTGGCATCTGATCCAAGGAATGCTTGCTTATATGAACTATGTCCGGAGCCTCCATCAAATCCCCACTTACTATAAAAAACGATTTTCGAAATTTCTTCGTTGTCTAAAGAATCAAATATGGATTTCTGGAGAAGAATTAAACGTTCAACCGTATGGTTAAGAAGGCCTTGTAAACTAACTTGTGAATAAATTTCGTTAATTTATATATATTCTTTATTGGGATAGCATTTAAGCTTAGCCTTTTGAACAATCGTATATGACGGAAATTTTTCTGGCGCAGCCTTTCTAATTACGTTATATGAATGTCTTGATAACCTTACCTCTATTGACACAGCAAGAGCTTCTTCAGCGTTCAATTTTTGTGGTTTTACTTCTCTGAAGCTTTTTTGGTATTCTTTAGCTTTTGATGGAGATGCGATAAATTCTTTTATTATTTGGGACGCTACGGCTTGTCCAGACTTTCTAAAAGACATTTGTGCAGCATGAGCTAACACCAGTAAAGGCGTATCGTCTCTTACTGTCTTACATTTTTTGCTTTAGTTTTTTCGCTGCACTCTTCAAAAGAAAGCTCTCTACGACCTGTTTTACAAGGTGGAGGAACAAACGATACTGATGAATCCAACCAATTTTTATTATGTAATAAAAAGCATTCATCATGCCCAACGAGTTTTAAACGCTTGGACAAAAGTATTAAATCTTGAACCAAAGTCGTTCATAGTAGAAGGTTTTATTCGTCTAATAATTTCTTGTCTCAGAAAATTAAATTTATCTTTTTGATTTCGAATATCTGCATTTGCCATAATATTATAGAGCTCCCGCCGTGAAATGAAAATAGTGTTGGGATTCGTTCCTAAAAAACAATTTTCAACTTTAATATATTCAAGAATTTCTTTTATTTATCGTTAATCCGTTAAAACATGTCAATTTTGAAAACGTCAAAAAACACATTACAACACAAATTACTTATATATCACAATCAAAACAAAAAAACATTCGGTCATTAGACTAAGCCGAATTTGAAACACTCGACTCTGCGTTGTTGTAAATGATATCTTTAAAATACATTTATTGGCACACAATAAGTTACTAATAAAGTGTAAGATCAGTAAACATAGGAAACACAACTTTGTTTGTAGGGCATACATTATCAACAACTTATAATTGGGATGTGTGAGTGAGACGACTTTTGTTTATCAATCACGCAAGATCCGTAAAGCTAGTTTGAGAAATGTATATTAATAAAAATACTTTATTAGAGTTATTAACAGTTACGTCAATTGTAAATAAATCTGATTTTAAACAGTTTTATATGGAATTAAAGTAAAGTATCATCTTTATATGTAATAAAAATAACTTATTAATATATTTAAGTGAGTGAACGCAATTTTATGAAACTCACGCGACCATCACTAACAAAATTTAGCATACAAAGAACGCCCCGGTAGGTGAGTAGGTAGCGTGCTTGTCTACCATGCGGGGGTCGTGGGTTCGATTCCCACCAGAGGCTTTGGTCTGTCGCTGCAAAAAAAAAAAAAAAAAATGAACACACTGCTCCCTCTTTCCGCCTTCCTATATCTATATCTTTCCTGACATCAACACAATGCACTGCATCTGTAGGGGGCATCCCCTGAGTGTTGATTAATAATACAAAAAAAAAAAAACAAAAGTAACTCAAATAAGAAAAATAAAGAAGAAAGGAAAATAAAAAACAAAATATTTTTGTATATAAAAATTTTAATTCACAAGTATTTTTACATAAAACTTAAAACATTAAAAAATGCGCAAAAACGCGCAAATATTTTTTCCTGAATATGAAAGCTGGAATGTTGTACTTTTTTAATAAAATAATATAAGAACAAACAAGCTAAAACATTTGTAGTTCCATTCCATCAAACATAAAAATTACACTTTATTTGGAACATTACGAATAAAAACAACAAAAATATTTTTACAACAAAAATCTAAACAAAAATTTGGTAACTATAAGTTAAAATACCTAAAGTTGATGGTTCCGTAATAAAATGTTTACTTTTAAAAGTTTTAATTTAAAAAAAATTAACTTTAAATCTGTTAAATTTCCCTTTTTGCCACTTCTTGCAAAAACACGAAAAATTGTTCTACTTTGACACTTCACTGTAGAAAAAGTATGTAACATAGAACAATGATTGGTACCAATAGCGATTAACAATTTAATATACTGTAACCCGGTACCAAAAATTGTAAGAAAACTTGAGTTTTAAAAAATCAATTAAGCGCCACTTTGAACACGATTCAACCCAATGTGCGGCGTGTGCAAGAATATGCAATGTAGGCAGAAACTCGTAAGTAGGGATTTTATACAAAAATGTTCTTTGTGTTAACTTTCATGAAAACAATCCAATTGCGTATGCATCAGCGTCATTAACACATTGTCAGTCCAATTATGCTCAAATTGAAAAAGAGCTTTTTGCGATTTTGTTTGGGTGTACTCGCTTTCACCAATATGTTTATGGTTTACATGTTATAGTAGAAACTGATCATAAATTATTAGTGTCTTTATTCGAAAAGCCTCTTTATAAATACCTGTAAGGTTACAAAGGTTTATGTTGCGTTTATTAACGTACAATATAAAAGTAATTTACTAACCTGGTAAATATCTTTATATTGCTGATACGCTTTCAAGAGCACCACTTAAAGAAAACAATTTGTTGGATATGGATCATGAATTAGATTTACATTGTAATTTTATTATTTCTCAAAATAGTTTAACTGACGTGCGATTGAAAGAATTAAAGAAACAACCAAGAAAAATTAAGTATTTCAAATTTTATTTAAATGAATTAAAACAGGGTGGTCCAATGATAAAAGAAAAACCAATCCAAATCTATTTCCATACTTTCCTATAAGAAATGAAATATCAAATTTTAATGGTATTTTATTAATGAATAACCGAATATTAGTACCTAAAAGTCTTAGGAAAAATATTTTATCATACTTACATGAAGGTCACATCGGTGTACAACGTTGTAAAACTTAGCAAAACAATCAATTTTCTGTTACAATTCCATGGTACAAAATAGGATGCGATCTTTTTGAATTAAATAAAACAATGTATTTGCTAGTAGTAGACTACTACTCTAAATTTGTAGATTTTGATACTTCAAGTTCGAGTTATAACAGTAACCAAGTTATAACTAAGCTGAAATCAATTAATGCCAGACATGGAATACCAGCTATTTTTATATCGGATAATGGACTTCCTTTTAATTCGAAAGAATTCTCAGATTTTTGTAAGAATTGGGGAATTGAAAATATTACCTCAAGTCCTTATCTGCCTAGGTCTAATGGCCTAGCAGAACGAACAATACAAACACAAATAAATTGTTAAGCAAATGCCGAGATGATTATTCTGATCCGTATACGGCACTATTACAATGTAGAACGACTCGTAAAGGAAATTTTCCAAGTCCATGAGAAATGTTAATGGGTAGAGTTCTAAGAACTAAATTATCATCCCTTATGAAAAATTTAAAACCAAAACTAATTAGAACAAAGGAAGTTACTAGACAATTAGATAAACAAAACAAGAATATGGTAAAATATTATAACAGACCAACAAAAAGTTAAAACCGGTGGAAATTGGCGAAAAAATAATGTTTAAAAGGACACCAACATATATATCGAGGGCCTATATTCAATACGCTCTATCGTAAGATTTTTCGAAATTGACTTTTCGATGGCAAACTCTTCACTAATATAGCTGCATCTCCGAAAAAAATTTCAGAAAGAAAAAATGTGTTTTAGTATACTTTTTTTTTATTATTTGTTATTCCTTTATCAAACACGAGGCATAATTTTTTGAATGCAATATGGTCTATCGGAAAATTTTGGTAATCGACTTAATATAAATATAATATTACTACGTACATATATGTAGGACGGGGTAAAAACGTACGGTTGACCAGAAGTGGACAGACGTACTGAAAACAAGTAAGAGTGTTAAATTCGGCTGTGCCGAATCTTTGATACCCTCCACCTCGGTTTGAGTCTTGATAATAAATGTAAATGAAAAAGTAAACAATTTGTTAAACTTAATACCAAATTATTTCTGCAAATTCTTTGGGTTGGTTTTCTTCTTTTCTATTATTTCGGATATATTTCGGTGTTTGCTTTTTGGTCATCGTGGTTGCTGATCGGCATGCATTTTGGTCATATACCTATATGCATGCGTTTCCGGTTATATGACATAACTTCTCGTTTAATTTAGTTTTTGCTAATTAAATAGCTCGCCCTAACCTCCATTGCAAAGGTAATGGTTGTGTAGAGTGGCTATATGCATTAAATCGTGCTAATTGGAGATGGCTGTATAGTTTCTTTTAACTGGCCAAATATTTCTTCATTGTGGCCATATAGGTCGGATGGAGTAACAAAATAATAACCAAAAAAAAAAGCTCTCTCAACTTTTTTTTAAAATATTGCCATATTTTGAAAACATAGAGAATAAATTTATAATAATAAATAATCAAATTAGGGATGAAAAACGCAAAAAACGAAAAGTCCCAAACATTTTAAATAAAATAATTTAATATGCAATTTTTAATTTTGTTTAAATGGTGCGTGGTAAAGAAGAAGAAAGCATACATTTCAAAAATTCATAACTGCACTGTATTCTTAATCGGATCGGTTTCTGGCATTTTAGCCTTCATCAGCGATTTATTGAACATTGTGATAATTGTTATGTTTTTTAATTGAATAGGTTGTTTCTATATGAAAATTTTTTCTACTTAGGGCGGCCGTGAGGTTTTGAACCGTGAACCTTTCACATACACTCGTACTTGCACTTTTTGGTCAGCGCTTTAACACACTCACCTAAAGTCAGGCCTACGAGCAGTGTGGTTAGTTTTCAGTTTTCGTACCATACAGCTTTACTTTGTATTAATTTCAGAAGATACAACTCTGTCCAAAACTAACCACACTGCTCGTAGGCCTGACTTTAGGTGAGTGTGTTAAAGCGCTGACCAAAAAGTGCAAGTACGAGTGTATGTGAAAGGTTCACGGTTCAAAACCTCACGGCCGCCCTAAGTAGAAAAAATTTTCATATAGAAACAACCTATTCAATTAAAAAACATAACAATTATCACAATGTTCAATAAATCGCTGATGAAGGCTGAAATGCCAGAAACCGGTCCGATTAAGAATACAGTGCAGTTATGAATTTTTGAAATGTATGCTTTCTTCTTCTTTACCACGCACCATTTAAACAAAATTAAAAATTGCATATTAATTACAGTAGTAATTGCAATATGTCTGAAAAATGACTATAAATCTAACAAACAAAAAAATCTTTCTTCGCTTCACAGCGTCATCTCAAATATATGTAAAGTGCATATGTAGGTATGTACAAAAACCGTACATCACATATGACAACTCTTACGAAAACTGAGAATAGTGGAAATTAGAAGTAAAAATGCAAAAAATATTCAAAAATTCAAAAATAACGATTGTTTGTTTGGACAGAGTTGTATCTTCTGAAATTAATACAAAGTAAAGCTGTATGGTACGAAAACTGAAAACTAACCACACTGCTCGTAGGCCTGACTTTAGGTGAGTGTGTTAAAGCGCTGACCAAAAAGTGCAAGTACGAGTGTATGTGAAAGGTTCACGGTTCAAAACCTCACGGCCGCCCTAAGTAGAAAAAATTTTCATATAGAAACAACCTATTCAATTAAAAAACATAACAATTATCACAATGTTCAATAAATCGCTGATGAAGGCTGAAATGCCAGAAACCGGTCCGATTAAGAATACAGTGCAGTTATGAATTTTTGAAATGTATGCTTTCTTCTTCTTTACCACGCACCATTTAAAATAATTTAATGTTATCTCTATTTTCTGAAAAACTTCAAATTTTCATCCAAAAAAAAATTGTGAAAATTTATATATGAAAAATAACATTCTCATAAAATTACGTTTACTTATGTAACAATTTTTATGTTAGCAATTCTTAAATATCATTTGAGGTTTTCTTAAATTCATTGAATTTAAATTAATATCGACAAATCTGTTTTTCTATTTATTTAAATTGTAAAGGAGTGGCATCTCTGTCAAAATAAGCGAAAAACACAAAGAATAGAAAACAACAAATTACTTCGTGTTTGACAGGATGATTTTATGTTTATGTTTAATATCTTTATTTTTTTTACTAATATTTCTGTTTATTTATTTGAAAATGAAATAATGAATTGAATATGCTATTTAATTTTTTTATTTATATAAAAAAGTTTTTTAATTAAAGCAAAATATTTTCACTATTTCATGATTTTTATTTATGTATGACGACATTTCAACCTAAAAATTTAAGTTTTTATCGATTGGATAAACCACACAAAAATGGTTGTCGTTTAGATAACAACAACAGCTGACTTTAACAATAGCGAATATCGTTTCAAAATTTTACTGATAATTTTGCAATTTTCTTTTTTTTTTACAATTCGACTATCGTTAAAAGTAGTTACTGAATCGCGGTACTGAAAAGTTATTAATATCTCCTGAATGGCAATATTTTTTTTAAATGTAAACATTTTTAAATGTAAAGATATTTCTAAATTTAAAATTATTATTTCCGACGTTTTGATATGATTTTCTGAAACTCAATTAATATTTTCTAATTTATAATTGGAAATTTTATTTTCAGTTTTTATTATAATTGATATTTTCTTAAATTTGAATGGAAAATTTAAAAAGTGAAATTTTGTATTTATGTGAATAATAATGCTTTATTAATTATAAACAATTTTTAAAAATTAGATGTAATCGCAATCAGATATTTTATAGGTAAAGCAGAATAATAATTCTATATAACTATGTAGAACTGTTTTGTAAGCAAAAAACTCATTGACGAACTCGGTAACTCTATTTTGTAAAGACAACAAAAAGTTAACCCCCCAATCTCACATCACACTGAAATTCTAAAATCGTTGTGTACGTATTATCAACGAAAAATTGTTCGAATTAGTCGAATCCATCGCCATTAAATTTTATGCTCAAACATCTGACTGCAATCTCATTTTTAAAATGTTGTCGAAGCGTAAACTTGAAAAAATTTGTATACTTCTCTCTCTTATTTTATTTTAAGTAGAGTTACTAAGTTTATTATACAGGCACATGTTTGAGGGAAAATGTTTACATTTATTATTATTAGTATTATTTTAATAATAGTTAATAATATTTATGCTCTATAATTAACAAACGTTAAAATAAATCATTATAATAGATTTAACAAGTTAAAACTTTAATTACAATTTTACAGGCTCCAGTAAATTTGCATTAAATTTATAACAGGGTAACATTAATCATCGTTAGTGTCTGCCACTATTCGCACGAAAAATTTGGTGCCATTAGTGTGACCACTGCGGAAAATGTGTGTGTATTAGTAAAAAAAAATGTGAGTGTATTGAGTTTTTCGAACTTGCAGTGTGATGTGAGATTGGTGGGTAATATGCCAAACTTATGTTCTTATTTGTAAAAGAATAATGAAAAAATGTATGAAATAAAAGACCAACCCGTGTATACTCTTAACATTGTTCTGTATGATATCTAGTTGAAAATATTAACATTCATGTTAAAATAGAAATAACTATTGCAAAGCTAATTAGAACAAACAAAAATTATGGCGGCATCTACTGTGGCATAGTCACGCTGAGCAAAATGAAGTGACACTCTGTTAATACAAAATAAATGTATTTTCCCCACAACAAAATACTGCAGAATTTTATGTAAATAAAATAACCGATTTATTTCTAACATGCAGTTACTATCAATATACATACATACATATATATAATATATGTACATTATTTGTATTATTTAATATGTGTATGTATGTATATTTAAATATTACACGCAAAAAATACAACATCAAACGTTATTTTTGTGTTTTTCTCTTTAAATAAATTAATACATAAATTTTTTTGCTAAATTTACATTTGGGCAATTCACAACAGGTGTATATTGTATGTTGTATTGAAATACACAATACAATCATTTGTTGTGAACACTCAGTTGTATTTTCATATTGTAAAACGCTTTCTTTAGTAATTTTCGATCCAACGAGGAAAGATCGCTTCGTCGCTTCTGCTATTTTGTATAAGAGAAAACACTTGTCAGTGTTTGCTTTTTGGTCGTGAGATATACCCTGGAGTTTTAGTTACGTACCTCTTGCATTTTAATTTATAATGAAAAAAAAATGTTAAATGTTTTGGTTGGTACTGAAAGAGAAAATACATACTAAAAATATAAACATTAATTTTTATATAAATAAACTTATCGATGTATTTGCGTTATTTGCATTATTTGCCATATTTTATTTTATAATTATTTATGCTGATAATATTCTATGTATTTGTTTTTTCTTTTTCATAAAAACTGGCATTCACTTGGAACTGATATGTTATGATACAATATACAACATTTACAAAACATAGCAAATGAAGTTGGATCGTGTATCAGATTTTTCAGTGAAAATTACCAACAACAATTTTACACTATTGTAAAGTGATACACGATACAAGAGATACAACGATACATTACCCATTGTGAATTGCCCAATTGTTTTTTTTATTAACAACTAGGTATTTTAGCATTATTTGCTTTAGATGTTGGTGAATTTTTACTCCCTTTGTATTAACTCGTAGTGTCTGCTTGTCGAAAAAATTTTGGATCGATTTTAACCACTTTCCCGTGACCCAATCGATCTGAAATTTTGCAGGCAGGCTTGTGGCAATGTCAGAAATGATCTAACATATTTTTTTAGTGATGCCAAAACAATGGAAACTCTTAAATTTTTCTACCAGAGTTGATAAAAAAATGTACAAAGGGTTTGTTTTTGTTATATTATTACCATAACGACCACAAAAACAACAAGTCCAGCTATGAAAACAATGCAACATTTAGAATAACAACAAGAAAAATATAGAAATATCATGTTTTTCATTTTTTTTTTTACTTTTTCAGAGATTTCCCTGGACCTGTTCCACCGATTTTAATGATTTTTGAAGTAGAAATCTTTCCATGAATTTGGTGAATCATTCTCACTAAAAATGATCACTGTAGCTGCACTATTGAGGGCGTGATCGTGACAAGAACAACATAGAAAATTATTTTTTTTTTCAAGACTTTTTTAGTTCTTCATTCAAATCTCGGGCCCTAATCGACCGATTTGGACGATTTTAAATAGCAACCTTCTCATGATGTTAGTGAATCATTTTTATGTCAACGAGTACCCTAGCTGCCGGATTGATGCCGTCATCGTGATTTCCACAGACGGACAGACGGACATCGCTATATCAACTCCGGTTGTTATAAGGATCACAAATATATAAATTTTATGGGGTCCAAAATTTTTTTTCTAATTATTACAAACGGAATGACAAAGTGGAGTGGAGGGTATAACAACTCTACAACAGCAACAATGACAGTCATATGTTTTTCAAATAGGAAAAAACTGTTTATGTGTTAGTTTCGGTCATTCCCCAGTATGCATTGAAATATTATTTCTCCAATGTTGGAGAAAAGTTAAGTTCTTAAATTGATGTCAAATGTAATTCTCAACTTGGGTTGAACAATTTTTCTCCTTGTTTGCTTTCAACTTGACATCAAGTTGAGACTTAACATTTTTTCTAATCTTTGAGAAACATTTTTACTCTCAATTGGATATCCAACCAAACATTTTTTCAACTTGAATACGATTTGTGTTAAGTCTGAGATATTATTTAAATATGTCATAAATAATAAATTAAATTAAAAAATGCCAAAAAAGTACAAATAAATCATTGATATATTTTTAATTATTTCTGCTTTTTGTCGAATTTTTCAAAAAATGTACAACTAATTAATTCATTTATTTTTAATTCTAGATTTTAAAAAATGTACATAATATGTACATTTAATGTTAAATATGTACATAGTAATGTTAAATATATAATGAAATTAAATTGAAACATTAAAAAAAGTACATTGTTTTCATTTCTAAAATTAGTATAATATTTTTTAATATGGCAATTCCGTACCTTCCATTTGATACCGATTGGAAATATTTCTTTGCTATCAAGTTGAGAATCACAAATTTCTCAATTTGATAACTATGAAAATCGCCATATAAAAATGTGCCTTTTAAGTTGAGAAGACTATATTCGAACTATTGAGGGCATTTGAGAATTAACGCTGGAGATTTGAGAAATGTATTTGATCTCAAATGCACCTCAAGTTGATAGCAAACAAAAATGTTTATTGGGACATTTATTGTAGGGTCGTTTGCACACACACAAAAAATAGAAAATAAATTGTCAATAAGCAAAGCAAGTGGCTTCGAAATTCGATGATGCCAGTTAATCATTTTTTGTTCACGCGGAATTTATAATTGGAGGAATTTTTTCTCGAGAAATGTATTTTCCGTGAGAAAGAAATTCCTTGAGAATATTCATAATTGGGATGAATAACTTTTAATTGGAACTTTTTAGTCAGAATAAATCATAATTCTAGTTAGATATTGGTTAATATTTAATTAGAAAAAATATTGTGATGGCATCTACGCAATTATTGAGGCAGTCACGGAAAAATTAAATGCAAGTCTGTTTTTTTAACCCTAGTTTACATCACGAAAAAAAGTAAACAAACCTAACATGGGGTGCATTCGCACCCCATGTTCTTTTTGCATGGCAACTAGAAACAACAGTAATATGCATTCGCATTCCACGCTGTTTTTTTGCATTGCAACTAGAAACAACAGTTAGTTGTTAGCTACTGTGTTGTTCAGACGTTTCTCTGTGCGTAAACATAATAAAATTATTAGTAGCAGTAAAAAAAGTTGTGAAAAGTGACAAAAGTAAGTATTAATTATAACTGTTACTTTTATTCTATTTTTTATGGAATATATTTGGAATTTACCTATTTTTTTTTTGTTATTTTAAGTGTCGGATAGACAACTAAGACGTTTAAATACCGGTAATGAGTATGAAAGAGAGGAAGCACTGAGGGAATTGTGGGGAGCGGACTCTGATGAAGGTGAAAATTATGACCCTTTCGATGTTGGCGGTGATGACGAAGATAATGATTCAGATTATGTGGCAGAAAATGAAGTCGAAGACTGTGAGTTTTTATTTGTTTTTATTCAAATGAATTTATTCGATTTATATTGCAGCTGAATATGAGGACATTGATGAAGATGTAGCAGAGGCAATAGGTCCAATAGAAAATTTGCCTGAACCAGATGAGTTCCTAGCAAATGAAGAGCCTATTGTGAATGTAACATCAAAGGAGGAATATTTTGTATCTGCCAGTAGACGGATTTGGATGAAAGAGCCCGAGATATCGGTAATGTCTCGTATTCAAGGGAGTAATATATTGAGACCTGGTGGACCTATTGGCCCTGCTGCTAATTTGAAAAATGAGTCTCTTCTCGGTATTTTCAATCGAATTTTCAATACGAAAATAAAAATCGAAATCATCAAATACACAAACGAAAAGGCCAACGATGTTTACATGAAATTGAATATAAATAGAGCACCACAACGTGCTTGGAAGCCATTGACATTAAACGAGCTAAATGCATATTTTGGAATATTGTTATATATTGGGGCAATGCGAGGCGGCCATCGTCGTTTGCGTACATTGTGGCACCCCATCACAGGACATACAATCCTTCGTGCTGTGATGAATTATACACGCTTTGAAATAATAAATACCTTCCTTCGTTTCGATGATTCAATTGGTCGCCGTGGGCAGAATGCAGCCGATCGAAACATTTTACAGCCGGTCCAAATTTTACTGACTGAAATGAATGAAACTTTGTCTGCAAACTATATTCCATCTGCAAATCTTACAATCGATGAGCAATTGAAAGGATTCCGTGATCGCTGTAAGTTTCGGCAGTACATGCCAAGTAAGCCAGCTAAATATGGACTGAAGTTCTGGTGGATGAACGATAGTTCAACGGGTTATCCACTGAAGTTTGCAATATACACTGGCAGCGCTGATCAAAGTTCTGGGCTTGGACGTGGATATGATGTTGTGATGTCGTTGATTTCAAAATACTACTACACTGGGCGAAATTTGACAATAGATAATTTTTTCACATCCGTTGAATTGGCAAGGCAGTTGCTCCACAAAAAAATTACTATTCTTGGCACCATTCGAAAAAATAAAAGAGATGTCCCAAAACAATTTGTCGTCAAAGAGCTTCTTGATAATAATAACGAGCCCATCAAAGTAAACAATCGAAAGCAATATCGTCCAACCCAATCATCCATATTTGGCTTTTCTGACAAAATGGCGTTGGTTTCTTATGTTCCAAAACCAAACAAACAAGTCGTTTTGTTATCAACGCAACATAATCGCGATAAAGGCATTTCTGGTTATCAAAACAAACCTAATATGATTATAGATTATAACCAAACAAAAGGTGGCGTTGATGTGTTTGACCAAATGGTTTCAACTTATTCTTGCTCACGTCAAACTCAACGCTGGCCAATGGTTACTTTCTATAATTTATTGGACGTAGCAGCCTTAGCAACAGTCATTATTTATCGCCACTCCAATCCGCCAACAAGAAACAAAAAGTTATACAGGAATGACAAATTGGTTGAACTGGCAGAAGAGCTGATGGAATCAGAACTGGACGACCGTGCGCACATTTCAAGACGAACACAATAAGTAAATTAAGCATGGATGCACTAAAAATTATGGGGAGAGTTTCCCAGGTTGTACGCGAAGTTGATGAGAAACTTCCACGAAAGCAGGTAATAACTTGAATGATAATAGAGTTGAATTGTTTTTAGAACTAAATCTTTTATTTTTAGGCCAGATGCCATCTTTGCCCCAGGAAGGATGACAAGAAGACTAAAACCACATGCGATGTTTGTGGAAAAAATTGCTGTCCTCGCCACCACAACGACATTTGCGTCGGATGTCTTCCAGAATTACCTAACATACAAAAGTAATTTCTCATTTATTTTTCACTTGTTTTTTTTTTGGGTTTTCAATGTTCTGATGAACCCTATTCAATTGAAAAAATCAATAAAGAATTTCAATAAATGGTAAAAAGTGAGATTTTTCTACTTGACATGGTGGGGTTTTTTGAAAAACAATTTTTAAAAAAATTAGAGAGATCCCATGGATCGAAAAAACGCTAGAAATGGAAAGAAAAATAAATTTCGTTCACTGATTTTTTATCCCAGCCAAAAAAAATTAAAAACAAAAAATGTATGAGCGTACAAAGTAGCGTTGGGGTGCTAACGCACCCCAGGATGTGTACTAGGGTTAATATAACAAAAATGGATTTTCCCTTTAACAAAATATGGCAGAATTCTTTATAAATGAAATGCAAAATGGAAAATCAATTTTGTGCTAATTCTTAACAAAATTAATAAAATATATATATATGTATTATTATATTTATTAATATTTGTAATTTTATTTGACACAATTTCACACACATTTTTACAGATCAACTGTTTTAATTAGAAAAAATATTGTGGTGGCATCAACGCAATTATTGAGGCAGTCACGGAAAAATTAAATGCAAGTCTGTTTTTTTTAATATAACAAAAATGGATTTTACCTTTAACAAAATATGGCAGAATTCTTTATAAATGAAATGCAAAATGGAAAATCAATTTTGTGCTAATTCTTAACAAAATTAATAAAATATATATATATGTATTATTATATTTATTAATATTTGTAATTTTATTTGACACAATTTCACACACAGTTTTACAGATCAACTGTTGTCAACTGATTTAGAAGTTTTCTGTTTTTGAAACAGTAGTGCCAATTTGTAACATTTTGTGATGTAATGAAAATCGCAGAATAATAAGTTAATACACAATAAAAAATATTAAATTTTTAAGTTTTATATACATATTGCAATAAAAAAAACTTTGGTAAATTTACATTGAAGATGGTCAGAAATGAATGAGAAAAAATATATAGACATTTTAGAAAAGCACATTTAATGTTAAACTTTATGCACAAAATATATGGGTTTTTGTTGTTTCGAATTTAACTGTGGCTCTAAGTGAAAAGTTTTAGACCGATCGTATATTACATCTTGAGGATCCTCACCTAATATTTTCAAATATTTTAAATTCTTTTTAACTCATTTAACCTCATTACGAAAATAGTAAAACAGTAAATATGGAAAATCCACGCACCTCAAAAAATTGTTTTCTATGAAATAAATTAAAGACATTTCATATTATACAATTTTCTTTCAAAAATGTATCAATTATTGCAAATTTGAAATTTGACATATAGTATTTGTACATATATTTGTATAGATTTCGCAGTATGAAAAGAACTATTATTTCTTTATTTAGAATATATGTAAGTATTGCTCGCAAAAAAATGCAACATCATGAATGAAACACATAGACGACTGCTGGCAGCAGCATTTGTAGTCGTATAGTCAGCTACTTGATTTTTCTGAATACGACAGCAACATATAATACAAATGCATTTTTATTTAAATATACAATTACTTTTACTTATTTAAAATGCATTAGTACAACGTAAAAATAAATAAATTAGTTTAACGCCTTTTGATTATTAATGGAATTATAGCCTTTCATTTTGCGATTTTTTTTTTAAACAAAATAAAATATTTCATAGCACTAACTTCTTTTACATATTTTGTTATATTGTCAACACTATTTTTGTTTTGTAGCCAACAAAACACACTTGCAGTTTTTTTTTTATTTGAAGAACATATGACTGCCATTGTTGATGTTGTAGAGTTGTTTTTTTTTTTTTATTTTGTTTCGTTAACTCTTTTGTATTAAAGCACCTCCAATATATGTATCCATTTTAGTTTGCAATTTCAGTATATTTATAATTTATTACTTACAGCAAAAAATAATAGAAACAATTTTATCAGTTATGCTTACGAAACTATATAAATAGACTTGAAGTTGGCTCCAAAAGCAGTAGCCTGTGTAAAGAACAAGTTAGCGACATGTAACTGTTACGTAACGTGTCAGCCTTTTTTTCACATGAAAAGTATTGGGACGTTCCGGTTACGTTCGGTAACTGTTTTAAATGATTTTCATGTAAAAAAAAACAACTGACTCGTTACGGTTACGGTTAGAAAACATTGACCTTTTATATGTATTATAATGCTATGAATGCATTTATTTTTATTTTATTTTATTTATATATTCTTTTTTTTTTGTATTGTATATTATTTTTTTTTTATTATTATTACTATTTCATTTAATTATTTTTTTCTTTAAATAAATTAATACATAAAAATTTGTTTTTTAAATTATTGGTGAACTTTTACTCCCTTTATTTACTGCCTTTATATTAACTGGTAGTGTCTGCTTGTCGACAAAATTTTGGATCGATTTTTAGCCCCTTTTCCGTGACCCAATCGATCTGAAATTTTGCAGGCAGGCTTGTGGCAATGACAGAAATGATCTAACATATTTTTTTAGTGATGCCAAAACAATGGAAACTTTTAAAATTTTCTACCAGAGTTCACAAAAAAATGTACAAAGGGTTTGTTTTTATTATATTATTACCACAACGACCACAAAAACAACAAGTCCAGCTATGACAACAATCCAACATTTAGAATAACAACAGGAACAATATGGAAACATCATGTTTTTCATTTTTTTTTAATTTTTCATAGATTTACCTGGACCTGTTCCACCGATTTTAATGATTTTTGAAGTAGAAATCTTCCCATGAATTTGGTGAATCATTCTCACTAAAAATTATCACCCTAGCTATCCTATTGAGGGCGTGATCGTGACAAGAACAACATAGAAAATTATATTTTTTCAAGACTTTTTTTAGTTCTTCATTCAAATCTCGGGCCCTAACCGACCGATTTGGACGATTTTAAATAGCAAACTTTTCAGGATGTTAATGAATCATTTTTTATGCCAACGAGCATCCTAGCTGCCCGATTGATGCCGTCATCGTGATTTCCACAGACGGACAGACGGACAGACGGACATCGCTATATCAACTCCGGTTGTTATAACGATCACAAATATATATATTTTATGGGGTCCAAATTTTTTTTTCTAATTATTACAAACGGAATGACAAACTTATATATACCCTCTGCACACTGGAGTGGAGGGTATAATTACGACCCTGGGTATACCAATCGAACGAATGGAGGTAACGAGTAGAAAGGGAGAAACACATACAGATTATTTTTAGTTGGCAGTTGAGTTTTGAGACGCGAACGGAACACACTACATAATATTTACGACATTAATCGTATGATAAGTAATTTATTCTTAATAAATTATTAAAACAATAAAATAAAAGTAAATGTGTTTTATTTAAAACTCGCATGGGTTTCAAAGGAAAAACCCTACAATTTGGGGGCTCGTCCGGGATTTTACAGAAGTTAATTGAAAATTAAAAAAAAATTATCCTGAGTGGAAAGACAAATAATTGAAATTGTATTTGGACAAAAGTTTGCCTAAAGATATAGCTGAGTGCTTCAACAAGAAAAGTAAGATAAATAGAGCTGAGTGTTTTAAAAATCAAGAAAAGTGCAAAAAAAAGAGTTTATATTTAAATTCATTAAAATTTACAAAATATAATATAGAACTGTTAAAAATAATATAAAAACTGAGAAGCAAAGTTTCCGAGAATAATAAAAAAAGACGTTATTTTGAAAAGCGATCATATAGGCTTTGAATACATGTGAATATAAAAAAGAACTTAAAAAAAACTAACTAGTGTTCAATAAAACTAAATTTGTGAAAAAGAGACAACTAGTTCTGACAAACAGAGATAAAAACTGTGTGTGCAGATAATATAAATTAAGTTTATGGAAACAAGAAAGGAAATGTAAAACAGTTTATATTTGAATTCATCAATATTTCTAAAATATAATAATGAACAACATAATTGGAAAATTTACGTAAAGTTTTCGAGAATATTCAAAAAGTACGTTATTTCAAGATAAAAAAAAAACCCGATCATAGAATGCTTTGCTAACGAATCTTGAGTGAGTGTAAAAAACTTTAAGAGAACAATTGAAGTTAGAGTAAAAAAAAAACACATGATTCAACAATACCAATAAGTTACGACAAAACAGAGACATTTCTGTTTACATAAGAAAATACAAGATAGAGAGAACATTCGTCATCTGTAATCGTAGAGAAGAAGTTCGTCAACGTTTGCTAAGAGAAATTTTTCTTTATGCTGTGGAGAGGAAAGGCGGAGCTTATTGAAGAAGAGAAGTTGGAGTATTCAACGTGGGAATTGACGAAAGTTAAGTTGTACAAGTAAACAATTTGTATTCTGTTTAAATTTTATTGTTGAGACAAATCCTTATTGGGTTTTAAAATATGTATATTAATATTTTGGGAGAGAATCCAATAGAATTTTTATTATAATTTCTGTTATTTAAATGTTTGAAATGAAATGATAATTGGAGTGGCAGAAATCCAACTGCTTTAAGATTTTAAATTGCTAACGTAATTAATAACGTGGATAGTTTTAAAATTCAATTCAATCTGATTATTATTTGAAATAATATAACTTTTGTGTACTTAAAATTTTTTTTTTAATGTATATGAATATTTTAAATTTCTAACGTAATTAATAACGAGGATACTTTTAAAATTAAATTTAATTTGATTGTTATTTGAAATGATATTACTTTTGTGCACTTTAATATTTTTTTTTAGGATACGAAATTTTAAAATGCTAACGTAATTTGTAACGAGGGTAGTTTTAAAATTCAATGCAATCTGATTATTATTTAAAATAATATCACTTTTGTGTACTTTTTTTTTTAATGGATATAAATATTACAAATTGCTAATGTAATAATTAACGAGAATAGTTTTGAAATTAAGTTAAATTTGATTGTTATTTAAAATAATATTACTTTTTGTGTACTTTAATATTTTTTTTCAATTGAACAATTGTGAACTAGATTTGGTTTGAAATTGAATTTCAACTTAACTAACTTTTATAAAAATATTATATTTGTGTATTTTATACTTAAGAATTGAATTTATCTGGATATTTATTGAATACTATTCCTATATTGAATATTTTTATAATCGGAAAATATGGACATACAACAAATTTTTGATTTGAATGTAGAAGGGTTAAAGGGAAAATTGAGTGAGTTAGGTTTATCTACAGGAGGTCGTAAAGAAAAACTACGTAATCGACTAAGGGAACATTTCAGTCTAAATGCTACTGATTCAGGTTCAGAATATGACGATGTTGCGTCACGACAAGAGGGTAGCTCAGATTTTGTTGGTAGAAGTATGTTCACACTGCGCGATATAGAAGATTCCCTCACTTCATTTTGTGGGACTGATAATATTGATATTCGAAATTGGATAGAAGATTTTGAAGATAATGCTGAGGCGGTAGGGTGGAACCATCTTCAGAAATTTATTTATGCCAAACAGCTATTGAAGGGTGCTGCTCGAATGTTTGTTCGTAGCCAACGTGGTATGAAAAATTGGGGTATGCTTAAAGAGGCACTGATAGATGAATTTGGTACTAAATTAGCGGCAATTGATATTCACCGAATGTTAAGAGACCGTAAGAAGAAGCAGAGTGAAACTTTTAAAGAATACCTTAACACTTTAATGGAGATAGGGAAACCTGTGAAACTTGACGAAGACAGTTTGATTCAGTACTTTGTCGACGGAATACCAGATTCTAAATTTGGAAAGAGTATTTTATATCAGGGCAAAAATATTGATGATTTGAAAGACAAGCTTAGAACTTATGAGAAGATTCGTGGGTCCACGCAGCAGGCATTAACCTCCAAGCCAACCTCGGAATCAGACAAAGTTGATCGTGGAAAGTCGACTAGCGGAAAGAGAAGATGTTACAAATGCGGCGAAATTAATCATATGGCCAATAATTGTAATTCGTTGAGTTTCAAGTGCTTTAAGTGCGGCAAATTGGGACACAAATCATTCGAATGTAAAAATCAAACCCAGAACGTTAAAAAGGAGACACATAATGCATGCATGGTGAAACATTTTATGGATATAACCCAGGACATAAAATCAACGGCAAATCGGAATTTCAAGGATATTATAATAAATGGTGTAAAATTCTCTGCAATTATTGATTCTGGTAGCGACATTTCAATTATTCGACTCGACATTTTTCAGAGCTTGGGTAATTTGAAATTTATTAGAGAGAAACGAAGTTTTATTACTGCTGGTGACGATAAGTTGACTACTGTGGGCTATTTCGAAACGTCGATTATTGTGGACGATAGTGATTTTGATGTAAAGTTTTACTTAGTAGAAAATTTCGTTTATCCGGCAGCAATCGGAAACGATATTTTACAACAAGCTGACATCATCATGACCTCTACCAGTGCAAAATTCGTAAAAACGGGAAAATTTGTAGAAAGGGAAAATTTGTTTAGTACAAATGCCGTGGATGAGTTTAGAGAATTTTTTTTCTACAGTGGCATTGAGGAAAATGACAAATATGATATATCCTACTTACCAATGGAAACAGCAGAAGAAGTGAGAGGTTTAACCAATAACTACAGTCCTAAAAGAGAAGAACTGTCGCCAATTACTATGAAGATAATCTTATCTGATGACATACCAATATTTCAAAGACCTCGTCGTTTGCCATATAGCGATCAAAACGTTGTTGAGGACCAGGTAAAGCAGTGGTTGCGAGGTGGTATTATACAAACCAGCACATCGGAATATTCATCACCTATAGTTTTGGTACCTAAAAAGGACTGGAGTAAAAGGTTATGCTGCGACTTCCGAAAATTGAATGAGAAAATATTGAAAGACAATTTTCCAATGGTATTAATAGATGACGTTTTGCACAAGTTACAGGCTGCTAAAATTTATACGACACTGGATTTGAGAAATGGCTTCTTCCATGTACCTGTTGACGAACGATCAAGGAGATATACGTCATTCGTGACACACAACGGTCAATACGAGTTTAATTACGTGCCTTTTGGTATTTGCAATTCCCCAGCGGTGTTTTCACGGTTTTTTTTTCTATATTTAGGGAATTAATCCAAGATGGTACTATCGTTGTGTATATGTATGATATTATTATCCCATCGTCGAGCGAAGAAGAGGGTATTGAGAAGCTGAAGAAAGTACTATGTGTAGCGGAAAAGCATGATCTTAAGATAAAATGGGAAAAATGCCAATTTTTGAGAAATAGAGTAAATTTTTTGGGGTATATAGTGGAGAATTCGACGATTAGACCATCATCCGAGAAGACATCCGCCATTTCAAATTTTGCTGTTCAGAGAGATAGAAAATCGCTACAACGATTCTTAGGCCTTACTTCGTATTTCAGACGATTTGTGTGCGATTATGCTATTATTGCAAGACCACTATCCGATTTATTGAAAAAGGATGTTGCGTTTGAAATCGGAGATCACCAGATGATTTCATTTCATCAGTTAAAAAGTAGTTTAATCAATGCACCAGTTTTAAATTTGTACAATCCCAAAGCAGTGACTGAGATTCATGCTGATGCCAGTATGTATGGCTATGGTGCTGTATTTCTTCAGAAAAATGCGGACGATCAACAACTACACCCAGTCGAGTACATGAGTCGTAAAACAACATATGCGCAACAAAAATACCATTCTTATGAGCTCGAGGTTTTAGCTATAATAGAAGCGTTAAAGAAGTGGAGAGTTTATCTGTTGGGTAATAAGTTTAAGATAATTACTGATTGCAACGCATTTACAATGACAATCAAGAAGAAGGATGTGCCTTTAAGGGTTTCGAGATGGGCAATGTTCATGCAGGAATTCGATTACACCATCGAACATAGATCTGGAAGCAAAATGTGTCACGTATATGCTCTGAGCAGAGTTTCCTGTCTTTTAGTTGAAGACTCGTTAAGACATCGTCTAAAAGAGGCACAGCTATAAGATGAATGGGTGAAGGCCATTTGAAAGATTGTCGAGAAAGACTCTTATGAAGATTTTTATTTGAAGCATGATTTGGTATACAAGAACCCAAATCAAGAATTTATAGTAATTCCCGCTAGTAATTCCCGCAAGGAGGAAATTATACAAATCGCACATCGAGAGGGTCATTTTGGAATAAAGAAAACAAGGGAAATTGTTGAAAGAGAGTTTTATATACCTAGCATTTCATTAAAGGTCAATAAAGTGGTACGCAGCTGCATTCAATGCATAATTACTGAGGAGAAAACCGGTAAAGCGGAGGGTCTTTTAAATCCAATTGATAAATCGGATAGACCTTTAAGGACCTATCACATCGATCACGTTGGCCCGATGGATCAGACACAGAAGCGTTATAATCATATCTTTGCGGTAGAAGACGCATTTTCCAAGTTTGTGTGGTTATACCCTACGAGAAGTACTGGTTCAGATGAGGTCATAGAAAGATTGAATCGACAATCTTCAATTTTTGGAAATCCGGAAAGAATAATATCGGATCGCGGAACTGCGTTTACTTCAAACTCATTTCGGGGATATTGCGAACAGCAAAATACACAGCACCTTTTAATTGGGACCGAGGTCCCGAGAAGAAACGGACAGGTAGAAAGAATTAATAAAATTGTAGTGGCATTGTTATCTAAATTATGTGCAGAAAACCCTCAGCAATGGCATAAGTATGTAGATAAAGTTCAACAGTGCATTAATAACACACCCCCACGTAGTACTAGGGTTAGTCCATTTACAATTCTTACTGGTCTGGAAATGCGGGTTAAATCACAGGAGAGTATTCGAAATTTAATAGAAGAATTTGCTATCCAAGAATTGGATGAAAATAGGGATGAAATCCGTTACATTGCCAAGCAGAATATAGCTAAGGTACAAGCCGAAAATAAAAGAGCATTTAATAGAAAAAGAGTTGCAGCTCCAGTATATGTGGAAAACGAACTTGTGGCAATTAAGCGAACGCAATTTGGGGCTGGTCTCAAATTAAAGCCTAAGTATTTCGGGCCTTACAAGGTTATAAGGTAATTGAACCATGATCGTTACGAGGTCGAAAAGGTTGGTGACGGTGAAGGTCCGCGAAAATCAAATACGGTGGCCGAAAATATGAAAAAATGGAATCCGTCATTCGAGCCGAATGACTGTGCAGGACGGCCGAATGTAGGACGGGGTAAAAACGTACGGTTGACCAGAAGTGGACAGACGTACTGAAAATTACGACCCTGTGTATACCAATCGAACGAATGGAGGTAACGAGTAGAAAGGGAGAAACACATACAGATTATTTTTAGTTGGCAGTTGAGTTTTGAGACGCGAACGGAACACACTACATAATATTTACGACATTAATCGTATGATAAGTAATTTATTCTTAATAAATTATTAAAACAATAAAATAAAAGTAAATGTGTTTTATTTAAAACTCGCATGGGTTTCAAAGGAAAAAACCTACATATATTGCGCAAAATTGTATCCTACAATATATTATACAACTGTGCTTGTGTGAATGTTTTTTGACAACAACCTACGCATTTTATAATCTGTCATTCGCAATAAAAATTTTGAAGTTTAGAACCACTTCGAATTTAACTATTTAAGTAGTTATAAATTTTTGTAATAAAAAGTGTTCTAAAAATGGGCTAAAATGTCCCATAATTCTTTACAAGTATTGCAATTGATTATCCATCGTCAAACAAAGAAGATGCTGGAGAATATCCAATAACAGGTTTGTTATTTTATTAACAAATGTTTCATTAGTACTTAATGCAATTGGAAAACTGTTTGCCCAGATGCCGACGACGAGCCGTATAGCCAAAATGAGTTCGTTCGGCGTAGATCTAAAAGGACACATAACTCTAAATGCTTTAAAAGGGTGGAAAATGCTACAAAGCGAATGAAGGGGCAAGAATATATGGGTTTTGCGACGTCTACGGGAATTTTCAAACAAAATTCACCAAAAGCAAGAAAAGAAATTGGTCCTACATGCTCATCAACCTTATGTATAAAAACTAAATCAAGACACTGCCAAGAATTTGATGATGAAACTAGATCGAACATTTTTAAAACGTTTTGGGAGCTGAATTGGGAAGCTAAACGAGTTTTTGTAAAGAACCTCATATCGGAGATAGCAAAAAAAAAAAAATGAACAGCTCTAACAGAAAACAGCACAGCTTTATCTTTAAACTGCCATACAAGCATGAATCATTACAAGTGTGTCGGAACATGTTCTTGTCAACTCTATCTATAAAAAGTGGCATGGTTAAACGTTGGATAAAAGCTGACGTTAAACCAGTCGATAATAGGTCGCTTTTACAAAATCATCGATCCGCATTTAACAATGAGTTGCCTGGACAAAATCAACAATCAACGTTTGGTTCTAAAAAGACACACTTAAAAGAATATTTACTGCCGTAAAGACTCTAATAAAATTTACTCTCTAACATACTGTTCCGAAAAACAAGTTCCGTCTGTTTCAAGTTTTAGCTTTTCGAAATTTTTTGAAGAACATAACTACGGCCTTTTCATGCACCGCAAGGATCAATGCGATATATGTATGTGTCTCTTTTAAAACCAAACAAATTACGGTTAAACAATATAATGCTCATATATTAAGCAAACAGCGTGCCCAAGATGAGAAGCATTTTGATAAACTCGCGGCGCAAGAAGGAAGATGTCACGTATTTACCATGGATGCGCAAGCAGTAAGGCTTTGCCCAAATATAAATGCTTCAGCTATTTATTACAAACAGCGCCTACAAGTTCATAATTTTACTGATTATAATCTTGTTACGCATCAATGCACAAATTATTGGTGGAATGAAACAAACGGTGATCATAATACATCATTTGAAAACACATTGCTCATCAGATAATTTACCAATCATAATTTATTCGGACGGTTGCGGTTATCAAAACCGTAACCACTTTCTGTCAAATGCTTTATCAATTTTTGCTATTTAAAATAACAAGATAGTAGAATAGAAGTATTTGGAGAACGGTTACACACAAATGGAGTGAGACAGTGCACATGCTAAAATAGAACTCAAACTAAGAAATAAATCTATATACTTGCCAATAGACTACATCAGAATAACATTAGAATCACGAAAAACAGTAAAAATTAATAATACTGTGACAAAAAAACCATTCGATGCAATGTATTTAAATTACGATTTTACTAAAAACTACAATGATGCCAAACTTATTCGCTTTTCCAGCATTAGACCTGGTCGACCCAAAAATGATCCCACAGTTGCACAATTAAGGTCGCTAAAGTATTTACCAAGTGGTGATGTAATGTTTAAAGTGAACTTTAATGATGAATACAACAGCTTACCGACCCGAATTAAAGAATACACAGGATATACTGAACCAAAACCCTTGCATAAAGGTCAACTCCCAATTCAGCCTAGTAAATGGAAACATCTACAAGATTTAAAGCATGTTATACCAGTAGAATATCATTACTTTTATGATAATTTAGTTCAGATGAAGTCAAAGTAACAACAAGAAATGAAGAAATGTCCAATTCTAATAATTTTTTTCTGTACATTTTCTTATATTTAATTGTTTTGTTAATAAATTCTTATATGTTTAAAACAAACGGTTTGACATGGAATGACTCATATATTAAAAAACATTAAAGAAAACGTTCAAACTTTAATAAAATTGCAAATTTGATCATAAAAAATCAAACTTTTATTACTGTGCAATACGCTATATCGGCTTAAAATATTCGAAAATTTCAGTTGCAATATGCTCTATCGGACAAAATGCCATATAGTGCCGCGAATAATTTAAAATGTTGTATTTTTTTTAAATGTAAATTTCAGTAGTCGTATTTAACAAATATTGTGCAAGATACATTACTTCATACTTAAGGAATTTAGAATAAAACAGTTTTTTCCTTCTCCTGAAAAATTGTATTTTTTTACGATAGAGCATATTGAATATAGGCCCTCGATATTGTATCCCGGTACTGTATTAGAGAATTGCAAATAGCCAAGATCTTATATCATACAGAACCACGAAGGTGTAGCTTACAGAAGAAATAGGGAACATATTAGAAAAAATAATGAAAATATTAATGAAGATATTAAAACAAACGTTAATGAAAATATTAATGAAAATCTTGAAACAAGTTCAAATGAAAATATTAATGAAGGTGTTAAAACAAATTTTAATGAAATTACTAATGAAAACTTAAATGGAAATGTTAATCAAAACTTAAATGAAAATGTTAATGTTGACCAAAATAGAAATGAAATTATTAATATAATCCCAAATGAAAATATTACTTATAATTTAAATGAAAATACTAAAGAAAATATTGTAAAGGAATATGTAACTAAAAGTGGTAGAGTTATCAAACCACCTAAAAAATATCATAAATAATTTATATTAAAGACAAAGGGAGATGTTATGATAGTGAGTTCACTGTTTACAACCATGTAACAATATGGTTATATAATTATTAACACAGCTCTGTTTTTAAAAGACTTCCTTATATTAGAACATAAGTAAGTTAAGCTTCAGTATACACACCTAACTTATACTATAATATGTATATAAATACTTTTAGCTTATAAGATCAAATCATTCAATAAAACTAAATCATAAGAATAACACAAAACAAACACACACTTATGAGACACTACATTACAAAAACAAATACAATTGTATCTAGAATAAACTATAATAAAATTTCATACAAATCAATTGAAACTTCTTGAAGTTCAATAGTGAAGTGTTTTGCGTAATAAAAAACAGTTTTTTTTAAAAATTCAATTTTGATAATCTTTTATTAATTTCATTAAATTGGCGAGTGTTCGAACCTCGTTTTTTTTAAATACGGCGAGAGTGACTAAATTCTGAGAATCCTGCACTAAATACAAGTGAACAGGACCAGAATATATATACAGTAACAAGTGATTACAAGTGATTAAATTTTGAGAATCCTGTACTGAATAAAAGTGAACAGGACCAGAATATAAAAACAGTGGACAATAACAAGTGTGAAAAAGAATTCTGAATAATTCTGCACTAAATAAAGAGAAAAGTGAACAGAATCAAGATATACCCACAGTGTCAACTAAAAGAACAGAAGGGGAGGGAAATTTTTTTTTTTTAATATCTTGGTATAAAAAATTATCAAAACGGAACAAAGCACGATGCTTTGGTCAAACAAGAAAGGCTCAGGAATAAGCTTAAATACCCCCAATAGACTTGGTCGAAGAACTGGCCAGAAGGGAACATCAGCTAGAACAAATCAGGACAGCATATTTAGAACTACACCAACTCCAAGGAAGAGACAACAATGCAATACAGAACCTAACGAAAACAATCAACTACTTACCAACGTTTACAGGAACTGGAGAAGTAACCGTAAATAGCTTCTTCAGCAATATGGAATATCTACTGTGAACAACCAACAATGAACAACTACAAAAAGAAGCCGTACAACCAAAGGGCATAGCGATTAATTTACCTACACCGGATAACTCTCAGCTCATCAAGGAGACTTTTAAACTAAGATACAGGCCCAGCGTGGAACCCCATCAAATTTATAAAATGATAGCTGATCTTAAAGTTAATTCGGTAAGTGAGTTTATAGAAGAAATTCAAAGTATAAAATATAAAGCAGATGAATTAAGTGTTTATTATAGAGGTTGTTTCGTCATTTCTAAATCTTCTGTTATTTCTTCTCTTTCCTTGTTTTTTATTTAATTTTGAATTTTTTACTTTAACTACTTTTTTCTTTTAATTTCATTGTTTAACGTAAATACTCATACTTTCTTTTCCCAACTGTTCATTAACGTAACTTTCTAAGTGTCGAAAAGCTTGGGAAATTTTAAAACTGTTATATTAAGCTAGATTAAGGATCCATTTTGAAAATAATAAATGACTTACTCTTGTGAAAAATCTAGACCGAGTGTGTACCATATTCTATTTGCGGAGTTTTTTCTAATTTAATTTGTTTAAAGTGTCCACCATTTTTAACAATTTAAAACAATTTCGGTTTTTCTAACAAATAAGTGTTCAGTAAAACCAATCTTTATAAACTATTAAGGAAAAACATTTTGGCGCTCGAGCAGGGACATTTTGAAAAAATAATTTAAAAATAAATTTTAAAAAATTTTCGTTTTTAATTTTTGTGATATAAAACAAACACAACAACAAAGAACATCATCCCCTAAACCTAATGAAGGAAGGAAGTACTACATAAATGCCGAAGTGCAACTGCATCTTGTGTCAAAAGGAAAGTGCCGAACGTCAACAAAACCCTAACCAGGTATTCAAGAACCAATAATTACTGTGAGACTTTGTATTTCAATTTTGATACATTTTTAATTAAAATTTAGATTATAAAATTTAATTTTTGCCAAAGTTATTATTCCACACCTGAAATTATTCGTTCTTTTAATCAAATTTTGGATTTAAAAAACTACCCTAATAGTGAAACACACAAAAGTTGCTTTATTGTTCAGAAAATAGTAAGCATAGAAAACATATAAAACTTCATTATCGTGTTAATCATGAAACCACAAACGTTTCGCCTCCTGGCTGCAATTGTTGTCCCCACTTATCGTTCGTTCTCGCTTCTTTTCGGTATCTTTCGGTTTTTATACCCTATACCACTATGTGGTTTGCGTATGGTGACTTTGTGCTGCTGTTTGTAACTACCAAAAATATTTGACCTAGACTCATCTTTTATTATACCGTCCGTCTGTGTGTCCATGTAAACTTTGTAATCAAACTGCAGGTCGCAAATATGAATGCATTTTGATGAAATTTGGTATTTAAGCTTTCATCGGCCATGGGATGAACGCTGTTGAAATTGGTGAGAATCGGTCCACGTTCAGACCTAGCCCCCATACAAATGACCCCTATGAAATCGACATAAATTGCCATAAGATCCAAATTGTTATATAGATCTTACTCAAATTGGGTTTGTATGCGTTTATTACATCCATTAATGAGTAGTCCAAAAATGATCCCTATGGGACAACCCTTAGTCATAGGCCCCATATAGAGCTGCTTCCCGATCTTCACTTAAATCTATCAAAAAACAAATAAGAAAATTATAGTCGGTCTAGACCGACTATACGATACCCTATACCATGCGTTTAGAGACCCTATCTCTCAGGCCCAACTAACTGGATTGTAATGTATGCATACTATAGGGCATTCACTTAGTGCATGAATGCAGAGCATAGAGTATTTGAACAACCACTTGACATACATGTGTTGACCAGAAACGTTGCAATGTGAGAATGCACGTGTTGGGTTCTACTATAAACATTGCGATCAATGAATGGGTATGGCATGGTGTTGTCAGTAAACAAACCAAAGCCAAAGATAAATAAAAGAGTATCTGATTTCAAGTACATGCATGACGGCAACACAAAGCAAATACGGAAACGTATGTTTTGTGTAATCGATATTGTCGCACTTGACATGTTGAAATACTTAATATTGAGACCACCCATTTAACGTTGATGCAAGCAGTGTGGTTAACACAAGTGTTTCACACAAGTATGTCATAGAGCGGATTTACAAAGGTCGCTCACTATGCTGTGTAAGCACTTAGGATTTAAGAGAAAATCTATGTATAATTTAAGAGAATATTTTTGTAAAATTATAGTTAGCATTTTAGTATATAAGCCTGCCACATTTTAGTTTTAAATCAATCTTGTTCTAACGTCTATAGTAACAGTTGTTCTGACATAGAACAACTTAGAAAACAATAAAGATATTTTAAACTAAATGAAAATAAAAATATGTTTTAATTTGCAAACAAAAAGAATTAGAACACCTAACATATTACATGGCGATCCTGATGGACAAAGACGAATCCTGAATCCTGCAAGTCACTATAATCCTTAATCTTGCAAGTCACCTTAATCCTGAAATGCAGTATCATCCTGGAATCAACAATATCATCCTTGAATCAACAATATCATCCTTGAATCAACATCATCCTTGAATCAACAGCATCATCCTGGAATCAACAATATCATCCTTGAATCAACAGCATCATCCGTGAATCAACAGCATCATCCTTTTTTATGGCAGCCTGATCCTGCCCTGATCCTATTGACAAAAATAAGGTAATAAAGTAGTATAAAAAGATTTAGTGACGGTTTTTATTAAGTGCGCTGCGCAAATAAAAACTGAAGAATGTGTTATAAAATAAGGTGTTCCATTTTAACATGGAAAAAAAAGAAGTTCTTACTTACCTACCTAAAAAAAAAACCAGACAACAGTGGGAAACAGGAGAAATAAAAAAAAAAGGGATACGGTTTTTATTGTTTTTTTACAATTGAACAGGGAAATGAGAAAATAATAAACTATCTTTAGGAATTGTTCCTGTCCACTAATATAAAATAATAAAAACAAATAAACAGGAGAAAAAACTTCAAAAGTTATAAAATAATAAAAACAAATAAAAACATTTCTAAGTATACATAAATGATAAAGAAGAAAAAACTTAAAAAGTTATAACATGTTAGAGTTAACAAGTAAAAAGGAAAAAAAAAAATACATAAGACATATGAATAACAAAATAAAATTTTAATAGCATCGATATATTATACGTTTAGGCAATGATAGGGGTGGAATTGAGATTAATATTTGAAATAGTAAGAATGAATACTGGTGAAGACTGACAGAATGAAATAGCATAGAAAGAGGATAAGATGGAACAGCACCTGTTGGAATTGATCACTTCAAGATGTGTGCGTGTACATCTGTAAGTGATGCTAGGAGCAGATATATGAATAGGAAATAAATAAATGGAGATAATTTGATAATTGGAAGATAGAAATGGGGAATGAAAGGAAGAATATTGCGCACATAGGACGTGGTGATAATCCATCGAAACTAGATTCGACTATGGAGAAACTACGCGCCTGATATAATGAATGAATAAATAGGCTAGCGAGATACAGTGATAATTCTGCGAAACTAGATTTCGATGTGAAGAGGCTGATATCTATTATGAGATGAATATATGGAGTATAAGAAATGAATATATATGGTATGAGAATGAGCCCCAAGAATAGAGAAATAAAGGAAGAGAAAATAGAAGCAAGTAACAATAAGAAGATTAAATAACACGAATAGTAATCCTCGGAACTGGACAGAATCTTAGGAATACACCAGGCAACTTATAATTAATGAAATCAATAACTACCTTATCATTGACCACAGGCAAATGAATTGATAAAAATATTAAAATAAATTGATGAAATTAATATTTAAAATTAACGAAAAAAAAAGAATAAAATTAATTGATGAAATAAATATTTAAAATGAACAGAAAAAAAGATTAAAATAAATCGATGAAATGAATATTTAAGTTGAATGGATAGATATATTAACATAAATCGATTATAGAATGAATTGGTAAAGTACACTTACATTTGTATTGCATTGAATATTAATGATAAAGTTTTAAGGTGAAAATTACAATGAAATGAAATAAATTTTGTGTTCAATACATAACTCTATGAAATATAATATAAAAAGAAATATAATATAAAATAACAATAATTCTTGTATGAACAGATGATAATTTTAAGATATCAATACTTAACTCTCCGTTTGAGTTGATGTTTGATAAATTACCATAATCGAAAGTAGCAATTAAGTTAAACAAACAATTATGTAAATATATTCTATATTCTTTATGTTAATGAAAATATTATTTAAGGTGTTAATGACATTATTCATTTAATAAAGCGTAGAATTACAGAACAAATTTTTTTTTACCAATAAAATTATAATTTAATTGTTAATGGCATTCGCATATAATACTAAGTATGAGAACAAAGTGTCATATGTATAAAATGGATATAACACAAATGTATACACATAATGATTCATATTTATAATAAACAGTAGAATTATATACATAGTAGCTGACATTAAAGATCAGTATAATATTAATACAATTATTAGAACAATGAAAACGTATATATAAGCATAACATTAATAAAAATATGTATAGGATAACAAAACGTGTGGTATGCATACAATAATATACACAGTAATCCTACAATCTCTTTTGAACTTAAGAAATTGTATGATTCCTCTTAAGGACGGTGGTGTAATGTATGCATACTATAGGGCATTCACTTAGTGCATGAATGCAGAGCATAGAGTATTTGAACAACCACTTGACATACATGTGTTGACCAGAAACGTTGCAATGTGAGAATGCACGTGTTGGGTTCTACTATAAACATTGCGATCAATGAATGGGTATGGCATGGTGTTGTCAGTAAACAAACCAAAGCCAAAGATAAATAAAGGAGTATCTGATTTCAAGTACATGCATGACGGCAACACAAAGCAAATACGGAAACGTATGTTTTGTGTATTCGATATTGTCGCACTTGACATATTGAAATACTTAATATTGAGACCACCCATTTAACGTTGATGCAAGCAGTGTGGTTAACACAAGTGTTTCACACAAGTGTGTCATAGAGCGGATTTACAAAGGTCGCTCACTATGCTGCGTAAGCACTTAGGATTTAAGAGAAAATCTATGTATAATTTAAGAGAATATTTTTGTAAAATTATAGTTAGTATTTTAGTATATAAGCTTGCCACATTTTAGTTTTAAATCAATCTTGTTCTAACGTCTATAGTAACAGTTGTTCTGACATAGAACAACTTAGAAAACAATAAAGATATTTTAAACTAAATGAAAATAAAAATATGTTTTAATTTGCAAACAAAAAGAATAAGAACACCTAACATATTTCAGGATAAAGAAAATAAGCATAAACCAAATTTGAGTGGGATTTTTATAAATTTTTTTGGTTGCAGACATGAAAAAGTTCATATTGGATGCAATGTCTATATGGGGACTAGGTCCAAAAATGGACCGATCCTGACCATGTTTGGTAAGGTCTCTTGTATTTTGCAAAAATATATACAAACAAAATTTGAGAAGAAGCAGTGCAATATTTTTATTTTTTGATAGAATTAAGTGAAGATCGGGAAGCAGCTCTATATGGGGCCTATGACTAAGAATTGTCCCACAGGGATAATTTTTGGACTACTGATTACAGGATGTAATAAACACATATAAACCCAATTTGACTAAGATCTATGCAATAATTTGGATCTTATGGCAATTTATGTCGATTTCATAGGGGGCATTTGTATGGGGACTAGGTCCGACCATGGACCAATTTTCACCAATTTCAATAGCGTTCATCCTATGGCCGATAAAAGCTTATATACCAAATTTCATCAAAATATATTCATAGCTTTACATGGACACACAGACGGACGGACGGACGGACATCGTTAAATCGAATCAGATAGTGATTCTGATTCGATCGGTATAATAAAATAGTTACAAACAGCAGCACAAAGTCATTATACCCAAACCACATAGTGGTATAGGGTATAACAAAAATATTGCACAGACTCTTCTCAAATTTTGTTTGAATATATTTTTGCAAAATACAACAGACTTTACCAGACATGATCAGGATCGGTCCATTTTTGGACCTAGTCCCCATATAGATATAGAATCTGATATGAACTTTTTAATATCTGCAGCCAAAAAAATTAATAAAAATTCCACTCAAATTTGGTTTATTATTATTATTATTATTATTATTATTTTATTTATTAGTATTATTATACTTTAAAAATGCGCATATGTTACATATTTTTGCACTATTTTGTTTTGCTCTAAAATTCTGAATTATTTATATTATTTCTTATAAAAATTACACAATCTCTTTTAAAAATATATTCATTTGTCTGTTCTTTGATATTATTTGGTAACGAGTTATATAATTGTAGTCCTTTATAGAAAAGTGATCGCTGCATCGCTGTTGTGTTTACTCGTTGTAGTCTAAAATCTCCATCATTTCTCAGCCCATACGGTTGCACGTCTCTCACATAATTAAGTTGTTCGCATAGATATTCTGGCGCCATTCCCATTTTCATCTTTTGTATAAAAAGTATAGTATTTAATTTCAATCAACCACTTAAGGGTATTTAACATTAACTCAATTGGAGTATAAATGTTGCATTTCAAAATTGTTCTCATTGCTTTATTTTGTAATTTTTGTAGTCTATCGATTTGTATTTTTGTACAATATGTATAAAAAATTGTTGAACCAAATTCAAAATGTGGTTTTATAATCGTACTAGCTGGACCCGGCAAACGTTGTTTTGCCCTCAATGAATTTTTATTTTAGTTAGAATCTGTATATACCTATATAAAATGTGTGACGAAGATCTCCAGATAATAAAATGAGAGCTTCACCAAAAAATCTTTCATTGCCTTTCAAATCTTTTATCAAATCAAATCACAATGTTTGTGAGCCATGGTACATTCATCCCAAATAAAAATACTGCATTTTTGCAGAACTTTTGCCATACCGGAATGTTTTTTGATATTACAGACGGCATTCTCATTTTTTTGTACGTTTAACGGTGATTTGAGTGCTGAATGAGCTGTGCGGCCACCATGCAATAATGTAGCGGCTTTTTCCTTCTTTTTCGTTAGAATATTTATATATAAAAACGTTTGTGAGTTTATTTATTAAAATTTATATAAATTTGACAACTCATTATTTTTCGAACGACAGCGCCATCTTCCGGGTCCAATAAAAAAATGTTTCTAACATACATATATGTACATTCTTAGTTTCATTAAAATCACACCATAAATAAGAATATTCGAAATAACTTTACCCAGCGCCACCTATCGGGTCCATTTATACATACAAAAATTTCTTATGACGAAACATACGTTCATTCTGAATTGCAGTCAAATCGCGCTGAAAGTAAAAATTTTTGTTTTTAACTTGACCCCAACGCCAGCTAGAGGGTTAAAACTAAAAAAAAAAACACAGAAGAGCTCGAACCGAACCTATGCTGGAAATCCTACCTCGACAGCTCTTATGGTTCCGGAGATCATTCGTTACAATCGAATGCATCAACGTTTTTATATATACGCCACGCCCCTTTGCCCACTAACAACTTTATATAGCTAAGGTCTTATTATTTCGCAAAAATATCCTTTTGTGAAAATTTCATGACGATCCTTCCAGTAGTTTAGAAGATATTACGATTTTTTATTTTTCTAAAAAGGGGCGTGGTCCCGCCCACTTTTCTTCTTGTATGTATTTCTATTCATGCTAATACCATATGTACCAAATATGACTGCTGTAGGTAAAAAAATTCCCGTGATATGACTTTTTCAAATTTTTGGTTATATGGGCGTGGCACCGCCCCTTTGTCCAATCAAAAATTTATATAGCATATTATTCCTTCCAGAGTCACAGTAACACGCTCTGAAAATTTCAGGAAGATCGGTTCTTTGGTTTGGCCTCCTATAAAGCACAAACAAACACACATTCATTTTTATATATATAGATAGATTGAAAGCAGATTAATTATGATTTAAGATAAAATGGGGCGAAAAAGGGGGACTTGGTAATAAAAAAATGTATGGCTACCTTACCTGTAGATAAAAAGTGTATAAAACTTTAGATAAATACATATTACAAAAAAATTATTTTGTATAGCAAACATTGTTAGTGGTATAAGTAAAAAAAAAGGGGGCGGTGAAATGGGCGTGGCTCATAGTTATATGGCGACGTTAACAGTATTAAGAGCAATATACTACCAAATAAAAAAATCCGTTGGAAGGAACAAATTTGTACAGAGAAAAAAAAGTTTAAAACTTTCAAACAAAATTTGGCGTGAAAAGGGGCGTGAAAGGGGGCGTGGCGTAAGAAATGTTTATTTCTACCTCGCCTGGAGTATAATGTGTATACAATTTGAAGTAAATCTGTTAAAAACTATATGGGAGCAATTACATAATTTTAAAAAAGTGGGCGTAAAAGTGGGCGTGGTCAAAAAAAAGTACCCTATTAATCATGCCAGAGTCCCAGTTAAATGCTGTGAAAATTTCAGGAAGATCCGTCCAGAGGTTTGGTCTCCTATAAGGTACACACAAACAAACAAACAAACAAAAAAACAAACACACATTCAATTTTATATATATAGATTGTATATATTAATTGCCGTTATTGTTGATATTTTATTTCTAATTCTTTTAAAAAACCCAATTTTTTACCAATTTTTCTGCAAATATAATCCATGTGTTCTTTAAATTTAAGTTCTTTATCAATTATAAAACCAAGGTATTTTATTTGTTCCACTTTTTCAATTATTTCATTATTAATTATAAAGTTTCTGTTGCTAGTCATATTTATTTCTATAATTTTCGTTTTTGTTTCATTTAATTTTAACTTGTTCATATTTAACCAAATAATTATATTGTTTATGTCCTGCCTCATATTATTTTGACACTGTTCTTCACTATCACCTTCCGTAAATATCAGAGTATCATCCGCATATAAAATTATTTCAGTTTTTGTCAAAATGTTCGGCATATCATTTATCTAAATGCTAAATAACAGAGCACCCAATATTGATCCTTGTGGAACACCGAATTCATTTTCAATTGATTTAGATTGTACACCATTAACTGTTCTTATTTGTTTTCTATTTGTTAAGTAAGATTTAAACCATTTCAGTTCTATATTCTGTATTCCGTACATATGAAGTTTTTTTAATATTATTTTTCGATCAATTGTTTCAAACGCTCTTTTAAAGTCTAAGAATATTGCCATAATTTTTCTGTTTTTTTCTATTTTTTTCCAGCGATTAATAACATAATTTACTGCAGTTTCACATGAAAACTTTTTTCTGTAACCAGATTGATATTTTGATAATACAGATTTTTTCTCAATGTAATTTTCTAACTGATCTTTCACAACCTTTTCCAGTATTTTTTCGCACGTTTTTAAAGTATTTATAGGACGAAACTCTTCACATTTGTTTGTATTCGTCACTTTTTCAATAGGTATTACCATTGTTTCTTTCCAGCTTTCAGGGAATTCTCCATTTTTCAGTGATTTATTTATAATATTTAACAAGATATTTCCCGTAATGTTCCAATTGTCAATAATTATTTTATTTGATATTTTTGTAAAATCTGGCTTATTGTTAAGTTGCTTTATTATGTTTTTAAGTTCTATTATTGTTATTGCACGGAATTTGAAATTATGACTAGTATTATTAATGATGTTTACGTATTGCACTTCTTCGATTGAGTCTCTTATTGTCTTTATACTACTTACAAAATAATTATTAAATTGACTAGCTACTTTATATTTTTCCTTATATTCTATTTGGTTAAATATCACAGATCTTATCACAGATTGTTTCTTTTTTATTACTAAAGCTTTTATCTCTTTCCACATTTGCTTTTGATCTTTGGCAACATTTATTTTATTATTTATATAATAATTTTTCGCGTTTTCAGTTTTTACTTTATATAGGTTTCTAACCGATCTATACCTTGCCCATGCTTCATCTGTGTTTTCGAAACTTGCGATTTGTTGTTTTAAAATTTTATCTCTTTTTAATAAACGTAGTTCATTGTTAAACCATTTATTCACATTGTTTGATTTAGTTATTATTCTCTTTATTGTACATTTGTTTACCACCTCTTTGAAACTTTTATCTAACATTAATGCGTTTTCATTGACATCGCTGGTTTCCTTATATTCTATTATTGCGCTCAGATTTCTATTAAAGTTACTTTTATTGTATTTAAATATTTTATGGGTTTCTATTGTTGTATCTTTTTGATAATTGTTTCCACATTCAATATTTATGTATAGAGACTCATGATCGGCTATGTTTTTGTTATTTATTTCTACTGTTACTTTATGGCTATTTGTTATCACATAATCAATTAATGTATTAACTAGTATCACTTGTTATACGTGTAAAATTATTAACGATTTGTTTCAAACCATGATCATTTAAATTGCCTTCTATTTTGTTTTTATAAAAAATATTATTCATCCAATCTATGTTAAAGTCTCCACTAATTATAATATCATAGCTGCTTTCACATATTATTTCTAAGATATTTTCAAATATTTCGCAAAATTCCGATTTCTGACAACTTGGTGATCTGTATACTGCAGCAATTATTATCCGAATATTATCATATTCAGCCGAGTAAACCAAAATCCAGTATTTATAAACTACAATTTTTTCTATTATTTTATTAATCTTCCATGCTTTTCTGTAGTAAATTATAACGCCTCCTGTTCTAGTAGAATTAGATAAAGATACGATGTGTTCATAGTCTTGTAGCATAATTTCATTTTCATCATTATTATTCGTTAAATGTGTTTCTGACAATATAATAAATTCCAAATTTTCTGATGCCGCAATTACTTCTATTTGACTAAAATTATTAATTAATCCTTGTACATTGGTATAAAGTGCGGTATATTTTTTGATTGTTACATTGCAAACCCCATTCTTTTCATCTTCATATTTAATTTATTTTGGTACACTTTGCACTCTCTATCATTAGTACATTGATTTTCATCTAATCCCATATTAAGATTTTTATTAACTCTTATACAATTTATACACTTAATAATTTGTTCTTTGTTGCATTCCTTAGTCTTATCTCTTGCTAAGTGATTGTATCCTTTACACTTAAGACACTATCGGTACCATCAAAAACTCTACATCTCTCCCATCCTATATTAACTCTTTGCTCTGTGATAACCTTGGTATATGTTTCTTCATCCACTGTTAATTTGACCGTATATATTGTCTTATTGTTTCTTTTATATTCATATTTGTGTATAATTTTAAATTCACCATTTCTAATCGTTGGATTTTGCTTTTGTAATTTTTCAATTATTTCAGCTTCCGTATAGTTAAAAGTAATACCAGTTATTTTTATTGTTAATTGTACTGGGTTGGGGACCCTAATTTCATAGCCTTCATTTAGTTCATTTTCTATAGCACTTTTTATTTTTTCGCGTTCTTCAACATTTTCGGATTGGATTACCACTGCTCCATTTCCTCGATTTTCTACATTTATTATTTTTAAATTTACCGGGTCAACTTTATTATTTAATTCCTCTTTTGTTTTATCCACTCCTTGTTTTCCTTTTGGTTTGACTATTAATGGCAATTTTTTATTAATATCTAACAACATTATTTTGTTTTTAACTGTCTCTGAGTATGACATTTTTGTTTGATTTTGACTTGTCTCTTTGATCACATTTTTAATTTCATTACATATGTTGACATTTTTTTCTTCTAGTGATTTGCATATTTCATTATTGTTGTTTTTAAATTCATTTACAGTTCTATATAAGTTTTTAATTTCTTCTACGTTTTTTTGATAAGATTTTGGTATATTATCAATTTTTTTCACTCTTTCTTCATAGCGCTTTTTTTTTTTTTTTATTTTTTTTTTATTTTTTTTTTAATTTAATTTCACCTTCATTTTGCTTCAGTGACAATTCAAATTCATGTTTATAATCAACCAAATTTTGTTTATTTTTGCTCACTTGGTCTTGTATTTCTGTTAGAACCATGTCAACATTTTTTATATATTGCACACAGTCATAACACATGAAACGTATAAAATTATTTTTTTTCCAATATTCCCATCGAATATTGATCAATTCCTGAACATTTTGTTTGGCTGTGATAAATTTTATCGCATACTCCCATACATCTTATGCCTGTTTCACCCCGTATTGACGATTTGCATTTGCAACACTCAGCCATGACTGAGTGCTTTTTTTTATTTTTTTTATTATAATTAACAAATATCCTTTTTTTTCCAAAACTTTTTATTGTACTATTTGAATATACAGATTTTCGTTGGTTTTTAATAGTCCTATCTATTTTTAAAACCAATTTATATTTTATTTTATTATTTATTTAGAGCTTTACTGAAAATTGCTTTTTCGCTTATTTTCTATATCCAGTTAGTTGGGCCTAAGAGATAGGGTCTCTAAACGCATGGTATAGGGTATCGTATAGTCGGTCTTGAGTTATATGCACCTACATATCGTTATGTATATGTTTATATATTTATACTAATAATGAATACCCTTAATATAATTTGTATACTACCATAACCTTTTAAACATATGTAATTATTTTGTTGCTAAGTACTTGCTTGCTTTGAATATTTATAAAAAGTCAAAAATAATAACGGCATTTGATTTGTTACATATATTTTATTGTTGCTAAGTATTATGATTGGGAATGCAGAAATTTTTTTTTTTATAGCTTTCGTTTTAAATCTACATGTATATGTACATACACTCGTACACATGTATGTATACCGCTATCGACATGATCGAACATGCACAAGCTTGCTTTAGTAAATTATTTTGTTACTAAGTGAAAGACAATTGGGCATGAAGAATGAGAAAGCTAGTAATATGTATGTAAATCTATATACACATATTTACATACTTATATTCCCACAAATATTTTTTTTGCTTTCTTACGTACAGTGCGTAAGAAAGGATAAGAAAATACTTGACCAATCATGATCTTACACGATTTTTTCGAACATAAATAATTATAATTGATTTACGTATATCAACGACAATCGATCGCCAATTGACAAGTTCTAAACTAGATTTCAAGCCAAGCGCAACAAATAAAAATTAAATAAATAAAGGACATTGAAAGTTCAACAAATAAATAAGGATATTTAAAGTTAAATTTAAAAAAGGACATTTAAAGTTTAATAAATAAATAAGAACAATTAAAGTTTATTAAATAAATAAGGACAATTAAAGTTAAATAAATAATAAATTGTGTTTTATTTAGAAAGGAAAAAAGAACATAACTGGCGCAGTCGGTAGGATGCCCAGGTATCCTTGTAAACTTAAAATAAATTATAAGTGAAAATTATATGAATATACAAAGGTACTGGACATTTTAAAGTCCTTCGGTATCCAAAAAAAAAGAAAAAAAAAAAAAGGAAAACAAAAAACTTTAAATTAAATAAAATTTAAAAAGAACAGTTAAACACACAATAATTAATAAATATATAGTTTGAGTTTAAAACTTAAAAACAAACCTTATAACGATAAAAAGGACACAAAGAATTTAATAAACCATTTTTATTAAATAAAATACAAAATACAAAAATTAAATAATAAAAATTATCTGAGTAAAAACAAGACAGTAACAAAATTAATGAACCACAAAAACAAGAAAAAAAAAACTGTGTAAAAGTAAAATATAAATTTTTTTTTTGAAATCTGAATGTTAAAGAAAAAACTTTTAATGGGAGCAGTGTTTTCTAAATAAAAAAAAAAACATCTTTAAAGAAATTTATCAATAAACTAAAGCGAGATATACAAAAAGGCATGCAAAAACAACGGAAGAACGCTAAATGGGAGAAGCATATATATGTATAGTAGTGTAAACTGAAGTCCATCACTGGTGAAAAAAAATTAACCAATTCAATAAGACGGAAGCAGAAATTTATTATCCTAGGTATTATTTTTCTTATAAATACTATTATTTTTACAGTATAAATATTTTTATTATTAATTATTTGTAAATTACATTGGTTTTTATCGCTAAACTGAATCAAGTTTTGAATATTGATTTCAGAAATTCAACGTTTTCTTTTTCTCTTTGAATGCTTTAATTATATTTGTGCTTTGTAGGAGTTGGATGTTAAAAATTGTTGAGTAAAAGAAAAATATAAGTAAATAAAACTTATATTTGCCTATTTATTTTTATAAAAGATAAACAAATTTTTTTTTCGAAATGACGCAGGAAATACCCCCTTTCACCCTATAACTTTAGACCCGCTAAAATTTCTTGAAAGATAACCGGAATTTTCAGGCGATAGGAAAGACTTATATACTTTTATATCCCTTGTTGACAGAATAGATCCTGTTTTCGTTCAATATGATGAATTGTCTCAGTTACTATTTATTGACCTAATTAAAAGTAAACTTCAAGGAAAGGCAAAAGAGACCATTGAAATTAATTTCCATGTCCAATCATGGCCAGAAATTAAGACGATCCTAACAAATAATTTTGGAGAGAGACATAGTATTGAAGAGCTATTCGACAGACTTAGATCTGTAGTTTTTAAAACAAATACTCTAAATTTTTATAATGAAATTAAAGATAAACTACGAAGTTTAAATAATAAAACCGCTACAGATATGGGTATAAATTTAAATAGCGAACAAATCGCTAAGAATAACATGAGAACGGCTCTGAATATTTTTAAGGAAAAGATACCAGAACCAATGAAAACTATATTGGCCTGTCGAAATCCGTACTCCCTTGAGGAGGCAATGGATATCCTTTTTGCATCAGGATATGCTACTTATGGGAACAAAGATAGAAATAATATTTACAGGTTTGATAATTTTAACAATAAACCTACAGGTCGAACTAACGCAAACACAAATTATAGAAATTACGAGAATTCTCAAAATAATGGAAATAGTGTCCGTTATAACAATAGTTGGGATCATAGAAATAATCCAAGAAATTTAAATAGATATAATTAAAACAACAGATACCAACAAGGCAATAGTAATTTTTCTAATAACAATAATAGAAATTATACTAATTACAATAATAATAACGTACAAAAACACAAAAACAATTTTTCAAATCCTTGTTATCAAAATCCTAATAACAACAGAACGCCTCCAGAACCAATGGATATAAATATGATTCAGCATTCCGATGTACCCACTAACTTTCAGATAATTTCAGAACCACACAATGTGAACCGTGTGAATAATTTTAAATATTCTCAGAATTCTAGTCATCAAGTTGTTGCAAATGAGAATGGAGTTTCACAAAATTTTCCTTTTCTGGCCTCTCAGGAGCCCTACCGCATATAGGGCTGAAAAATAATCTTAAATTTATAGTGGATACTGGAGCCACTCATTCCATTGTAAATCCAGGTTTATGCGATCCGAAATGGAAAATTAATTCCACAACTTTAACTCTAAAGACCTTACAGAATGAAATAATGACAAATACTATTTACCAAATTCCAATATTTTCCGAATTAGGTGATGGTAATGATAATATATTTTTAATCGAATGTAAATTCCACAACGACTACGATGGAATTATAGGTAACGATATATTACGTACTTATAAGGCTGTTATAGACTATGATAACAACCAATTAAGAATAAACAATAAGATCGTACCTTTATTATACCAAAAACTAAATACAGTTAAGCTTATCTCAAGTGGTGGATTTATCCATATTAAAGAACACCTTAACTGTATAGGCGATACCATTATTCATGAAGGTGTTTATAATTCGCATAATTTTAAAATTGAGTTAGAAACCATTGCTAAATGCCCAGACATAAATTACCTTACCGAAAAGAGCTCGTGACCAACTCCTGAAAATTATTATTTAGTTGATGAAAATTTATCAAAGAAAGATAATTATGAACTGCCTATCATAGAACAAATTAGAACTAGTCATCTAAATATTGAAGAAAAACGTAATTTACAAAATATTATACATAACTTTAGCGAATTATTTCATGAAACTAATTCTAATTTAACTTTCACAAACGCGATCAAGCACAGAATAATTACTAAGGACGATATACCTGTATTTTCAAAAACTTTTAGATACCCTTATATACATAAGGAAGAAGTTAAAAAACAAATTCAGGAAATGTTAGATAGCAAAATAATAAGACCTTCAAATTCTGCATATTCTGCTCCTATATGGATTGTGCCCAAAAAAGACGATGCTAGCGGATTAAAAAAATGGCGACTCATAGTTGATTATAGGAAGATAAATGAAAAAACCATAGATGACCGCTTTCCTATTCCTAATATAGAAGAAATATTGGACAAGCTAGGTAGATGTATGTATTTCACTACTTTAGATCTTGCAAAAGGATTCCATCAAGTGGAAATTGATGAAAGAGATATCCATAAAACGCGTTTTCAGTCGAGGGTGGGCACTATGAGTTTCTAAGGATGCCTTTTGAACTCAAGACGGCACCTGCTACATTTCAAAGGCTAATGAATAGTATTCTAGGTGATTTGGTTAACAAAGTTTGTTTATTTTATTTGGATGATATCATCGTTTATTCTACTTCCCTTCAAGAACATGTAAATTCTTTACGTCTTATACTTAATAGACTTGAAGATGCTAATCTAAAAATTCAGGGAGATAAATGCGAGTTTTTTAAAAGAGAAACGGAATTCTTCGGTCATGTTATTACACAAAAAGGTATAAAACCAAATTCAAAAAAAGTTGAATGCGTATCAAATTACCCACTACCGAAAACACCCAAACAAATAAAGCAATTTTTAGGGCTCAGTGGATATTACCGCAAATTTATGAAAGACTATTCCAAAATCACTAGACCTATGACAAAATATCTAAAAAAAAGACGCTAAAATTAATATTAATGATCCTGAATATATTGAAAGTTTTAGAACTTTAAAAATGCTTCTCGTAAATGATCCAATTTTAATTTACCCCAATTTTAACAAAACATTTGTTTTAAATACAGACGCAAGTAACTTTGCATTAGGGGCCGTTCTATCGCAGGACAACCACCCTATTTGCTATGCTAGCCGGACTCTTAACGAGCATGAAGTCAATTACAGTACAGTGGAAAAGGAATTGTTAGGGGTAGTATGGGCTGTAACATATTTTCGTCCTTATCTATTTGGTAGGAAATTTATTATTCAAACAGACCATCAGCCCTTGCATTGGTTAGTTTCTATAAAAGAACCTAATTCAAAATTAATAAGATGGAGGCTGAAATTGGAGGAATACGATTACGAAATTGTTTATAAACGCGGAGTAAATAATGGAAATGCAGACGCATTATCCCGAATAGAACCCCAGGTAAATTTAATTGAACAGCAACAATCAAACATTATTTTACTAAGCAAGTCTCCACTTAATGTGTATCACAATCAGATAATTATTAAAAAATCCAATACTAATTCACTTAAAATAATGAATCAAAGAATTTTCAAAAATAATAGAAAAACAATAACAGTAAAGATTTTCGAAGAAAGTGACTTTTTATCAATATTAAAAAATTATTTTCACCCTACAAGAGTGAATGCCATTTTTATAGAAGAAAATTGTCTATACGAAATTTTTCGGGAAACCTTATAAAATATTTTCAGGGAAACTCACATTTAAAAATTGCAAGATGCAATGAATTTCTTTACGATGTTGTTGATGAAAATGATCTTCATGATCACATTCAGAATGAGCATCAAAAAAATAACCATCGTGGTATAAATGAGAATTTCGAGCAACTTAAAAGAAAAATATATCACCCAAAATTGAAACTAAGAATTCAACAATTTATTAATAATTGTTATATATGTAATATAGAAAAATATGACCGCAACCCAATAAAGCAAAATTTTAAAATAACAGAGACCTCAGATAGACCAGGTCAAGTAGTACATATTGATGTCTTTTTTAGTCTAGAGAAAACATTATGTTTTAACAATAATCGATAAATTCTCTAAATTTGCACAAGCAATAAAAATTCAAAATAGGTCGTGGGTTGAATTTAAAAAGGCTCTCACGCAATATTTAAGTATTGTAGGTAATATAAGCAAAATCGTGACTGACAATGAGCTAGGGTTTAAAGCATTACCTTTGACCGAATTTTTAAGGGAGAGAAACATTGAAATTTATTTTACATCAAATAACAACCACACATCGAATTCAGACGTATAACGGCTACACAATACCATGAATGAGCATATTCGTCTACTTAGACATGATCCTGAAAGAGATACAGACACTGTAGAAGAAAAAATTTATAAAGTAATAATTTTTATAATAATACGATTCATTCAACTATAGGATGCAAACCTATAGATTTTCAAAATGGTATAATAAAAATGGAAGATTATCCAAAGATAAAGGCAAAGATCATAAGATCGAAGGAGATGTCAATAACCAAACTAAATCGGGATCGAGAAGACTGTGATATTCAGACTGGACAGGTTTATTTAAAAAGTTTAAGAGGCGGTAAAAATCATGCAAAATTTCGAAAAGCTAGCGTAAATAAATTGGATAATGATCATGTAATAACTAAAACAAAGCACAAGTATTACAAATCACATATTAAAAAGAAAAAACGTTTCCAAGCAAATGATTAACTTAATTTTTTAAGACAACCAACTTACTGTAATATGTAAAATAACAAAATAATAACACATATCATATAACTATGTCGGTGTTATAAAAATTTAAAATTTATTTTATATATATAAAAAAAAAATACTTAATTTCATGAGGGAAAATCATGAATTAAATAAAAAAAAATACGTATATGCTATATGAATTGAAAAACCGTTGTCTTGAGTTACAAAACATTTATTTTGATAGATATCCCACTCCCATCCCACTAAGCGACCAAAAAGCTCTTAAAGGAAAAATCCTAAGCTTTCTTATGAAAAAAAAAAAAAAAAAAAATGCCCTTTTTGAAAAAAAGGCAAAAAATGCTTTAATTTACCAAAAAACAAAAGTCTTAAATTTTTTTTTTTTTTTAAGTATTTTTTTCCGAAATATTGAAGAAATAGCTATCTAAACTCTTTGCGAGAAAATTTTCTAAGAACAATTGGTAATAAGTTACATGGATGAGAAAAAACACCTGTTTGGCCAAAATGTCAAATTTTGATCCCGTCTAACTCAGAGAGATCTGGACCGATCTTGTTGAAAAATTGTGTCTAAGCTACTATCCAATAGGACTAACCTTGGTGCAAATTTCATCCCGATCGGAAGACATCGTTTTCAAAAGTTGGTGCACTTGACATGAAATCCCCATATGTATATATTAATTTAATGAAAAATATTAATTTTTAAAAAAAAAAAAAAAAGTTCGTTAAGGCAAATAAAAAATTCATTAGTTTAAAAGAAAAAATCTTCAGTATAATGAAGAAAGTCAATTTCACAAAAATCAATTTCAATAATTTAACGAAAAATTACTTCATTTTATGACTGAAAATCATGAATTAATAATAAATAAATTAATCAATACTTTCTTATTCAAATTCATTTTAAAATTATTCTAAATTTGTAAATATAATAATATATTCATACTAGCTGGACCCGGCAAACGTTGTTTTGCCCTCAATGAATTTTTTATTTTAGTTAGAATCTGTATATACATACCTATATAAAAAAACGTTTTTGCATTTGTTAATATTAATTGAAAACTGTTAAAGAAAATCTATGTTTTATTTATGAAAATGAAAATAAATATTTATTGCAACATACATATAATAATGACCAATATATGTCTATTATTGTAATTCTAAAAAGAATGAACAATATTTTTAGCTTCATTATTCTGGCAGTAAATGAAAACATTTGCTGGCTTTCCGACACAGGGACATGCCACATATAGTTGCTCATGGGAAAACAACTGTTTTCGAGGTCCAAACCACATATTTGCAATGATTGTTCTTAAGATTTATTAATGGTCATGGCAAAGCCCAATCTGATCGGAAATTGTAATCTTTTGAATATTATCGGTTTGTCGGTAGGAATCATAGGGATTCTTGGCAGCAAAACATGTTTTCCATAAAACTTTCCTTTGAGAATTGTGGCCTCAATAACATTGGGCATTATTCTCTCAACAATTATCTTGGTTCCATTACATATTCTCGGAGCGTTGAGGTTACGTAGCAAAATTTATTGGAGAACCAACTTTTAATTTTAATAAATGTGGCGGTAGACCGGGCACATCAAGTGAATTCAAAAAATTCTGTTGGAGAATTGACTGCTTCATTTTCTTTAACAACACTATCCATAGATTTGAAAGAAGACGTTTCGGAATCAATCAAGTCCTGAATAACAACATGTTATCGACATCGACATTGTTGCGGCTAAAATAGCTCTTTCACCTAACCACACACAGAAAACTGATTCGTTGTGGCTACCAAATTTATTGCCAACCAAATTGCGATGAAGCAAATATCCGAATTTTGAGTCCATGACAATTACAATTCTATCGTCTTAACAGTAAATATTTTATCACAATAGAAAATGAAATATGGCTATAAAATTTATATTAATACAATCGAAAATACAGTTGTTAAACTTTAGAACAATTCCGTTTGTAATTTTTTTTTCTGTGTGCAATCATATTTACGATATTCATTTTGAATGCCGGGGAATACATTTTCAATTAATTCATCGCGTGACGATATAAATTGACAAAAATCTTGTGGATAGTTTAATAGTTTGACTGGTTGGGTTAATATTGATTTTACCTTTACCAAGATCGAGTAGGTGTTTGGAAAATTGGTCAGCCATTTGATCATTTTGTAATCGTACTCGCATGTTTGTTGTTAATTTTATAGTTTGAACACTACTCCATAATGTTGATGATTTTCAGCAGGCATTTATTTCGTCAGCATAGGTTGATTTTGGTATGACTGGCAATGTTTGACGAAGATCTCCAGATAATAAAATAAGAGCTCCACCAAAAAGTCTTTCATTGCCTTTCAAATCTTTTAAAGTTCGATGTAATGCTTCTAAGGAATGTTTGTGAACCATGGTACATTCATCCCAAATAATAATACCGCATTTTTGCAGAACTTTTGCCATACCGGAATGTTTTTTGATATTACAGACGATGATTTGAGAGCTGAATGAGCTGTACGACCACCATGCAATAATGTTGCGGCTATTCCGGACGAAGCAATAGCCAATGCAATTTTTCCTTACATTTTGGTTAGAATGTTTATATATAAAAACTTTTGTGAATTTTGTAACTTATAAAATTTAAATAAATTTGACAACTCATTATTTTTTGAACGCCAGCGCCATCTACCGGGTCCAACAAAAAATTTTTGGCATCATCTAACATCCTGAATAATAACATTAATATTATCGACATCGAAATTTTTTGCGGTTTAAATAGTTCTTTCACTTAACCAAGTAGTTGTTTTGAAAACTGGTCAGCCATTGGATCATGGATAATAAAATGAGAGCTCCACCAAAAAGTCTTTCATTGCCTTTCAAATCTTTTAAAGTTCTATGTAGTGCTTCTAAGGAATGTTTGTAAGCCATGTTATATTCATCCCAAATAATAATATTGCATTTTTGCAGAACTTGTGCCATACCGGAATGTTTTTTTAACGGCGATTTGAGTGCTGAATGAGCTCTACGACCACCATGCAATAATGTTGCGGCTATTCCGGACAAAGCAATAGCCAATGCAATTTTTCCTTCCTTTTTAGTTAGAATATCTTATATATAAAAACGTTTGTGAATTTTGGAACTTATAAAATTTAAATAAATTTGACAACTCATTATTTTTCGAGCGCCAGCGCCATCTACCGGGTCCAACAAAAAAATTTTTGGCATCATCTAACATACATATATGTATATTCTTAGTTTCAGTAAAATCGCACCGTAAATAAGAATATTCGAAATGACTTTACCCCAGCGCCATCTATCGGGTCCATTTATACATACAAAAATTTCCTATGATAAAACATACATACATTCTGAATTGCAGTCAAATCGCACTAAATAAAAAAATAAAAAAAAAAAACAAAAAATGAGGAGTTTAACTTCTTATATATAAAATTCTCGTGTCGCGGTCTCTGTAATTGATCTCCTCCGAAACGGCTTGACCGATTCTCATGAAATTTTGTGTGGATATTGCGTAGGTCTCAGAAACATACAACAGGTATTTTTTTTTTGATATCTCAAGTGGGCGTGGCACTTATGGCTATCATAGTACTCCAGATATCTGATTTTAAAAGTTCACTTTGTATGGGGGGTACCCCTCCCAGTGGCCATATCAAAAAAAAAAATAAACGTTGTCCGATTCTCAGACCTACCCAATACGCGCACAAAATTTCATGAGAATGGGTCGAGCCGTTTCGGCGGAATTTTACCACAAACACTGCGACAGAAGAATTTTATATATAAGATAAGAAGCATTCATTAACAAAAAGCATATTTTTATATATATAAAAAAAAGATATATATAAATATTGTTAATATACATATAACTATATACCAAGTTTTTCTAAAGTTATAAAGAAAGGACTTAAGATAACTATTTCTAAATTTAAAACTCTGCAAAAATAAACACATTAAAAGAAAGAAAATTTTTTATTGAATTGAATGGCGACATACTTTTTGTGTTTCCTTCCAAGAAACAAACATAACCTAATTTGCCTTATTATTATACATATATGTATGCTAGATATATTATAAAAAAAGCACTAATATAAATTAAAAATAAATTTTCTTATAATATAATTATGAAAAGGAATAATTCTATTTTCAAAATAAAAATTTATAACTTTTAATAAAAATTGTATAAATTGTACTATTATGTAATAAAATATTCAAATATATAAACACAAAAATGTGTACAAATGAACTTAACGAATAATTATTGAATAACAAAATGTATATAATTTAATCATACATTTAAGTAGATTTCCTCGGAGCGTCAATTTTATGATGGGGGAGTTATATGCACCTACATATCGTTATGTATATGTTTATATATTTATACTAATAATGAATACCCTTAATATAATTTGTATACTACCATAACCTTTTAAACATATGTAATTATTTTGTTGCTAAGTGCTTGCTTGCTTTGAATATTTATAAAAAGTCAAAAATAATAACGGCATTTGATTTGTTACATATATTTTATTGTTGCTAAGTATTATGATTGGGAATGCAGAATCTTGTTTTTATAGCTTTCGTTTTAAATCTACATGTATATGTACATACACTCGTACACATGTATGTATACCGCTATCGACATGATCGAACATGCACAAGCTTGCTTTAGTAAATTATTTTGTTACTAAGTGAAAGACAATTGGGCATGAAGAATGAGAAAGCTAGTAATATGTATGTAAATCTATATACACATATTTACATACTTATATTCCCACAAATATTTTTTTTTATGTACAGTGCGTAAGAAAGGATAAGAAAATACTTGACCAATCATGAACTTACACGATTTTTTCGAACATAAATAATTATAATTGATTTACGTATATCAACGACAATCGATCGCCAATTGACAAGTTCTAAACTAGATTTCAAGCCAAGCGCAACAAATAAAAATTAAATAAATAAAGGACATTGAAAGTTCAACAAATAAATAAGGATATTTAAAGTTAAATTTAAAAAAAGGACATTTAAAGTTTGTTTACGCGCAGATTAGCGAACCGGCCTATTGTCAGCTTAACGAAGCACTTGTTGGCTGTTCTCCGTAGCCTTTGAGTGTGCTTTGCTTAAGCTGATGGCTCGTACTGTTGTATACCCCACTTAAGGTACGTTGTACATTCAATCCCCACTCTTTTCCAATAAATTTTTGTAACGTTTAAGAAAACATAAATTCTAATTGTGGTTTTATTTTTTTCGTATTTATTTTTTTGGGAAAATTATTTTACTGAGAAAAACATTTGGTCCTTCGAACCGTATTATAATAATCCGTCCGTACTAGTAAAATAATTTCCCAGAAAATTATTTTTATTTTCAGGAATTCCTCGCTTTCCTGGTGTTTGTGGCAGCTGCATAGGTATTTAATACCATATAAATTAACCACCAATTAAAATTAATTAAATTAATAAAAAGGTACGTGTGTGAAATTTAAAGTGATAAAATTATAAGTGCAAAAGAATAACTAAAACTGCGACAACATATAAGAAATATAAAGTGCTGTGAAAAAAAATAGCTAGTACATAGTGTAAACCCGCTAAACATTTATATTTAAAAATATACAAAATATACCAACAAAAACAGTGCATAAAAAACCATAACGGAAATAACACTCCCGCTTTTTTTTTTAATATATATTGTGTTTATTTTAATTCGTTAAATATTCTCTTAAAATGTGCGTTTTGTTTTTTATGAGGGTGGCTTAACAATCTCTTAACCCGATAGTTATTGTTAAGCTACTAATACCAGTGCGAATATAACATAAAAGAGAATGAGAGAAAATTAACTTACTCGTTGTTAAATTATAAACACTCATAATACCAAATAGTGTTGTGAATTTTTTCTTTTTTTTCGTAAAGAATAATAACATAAATAATTTATTTATTTTTGGATAAATATATTTATATTGAAGTGTGCGCGGAACATATATAAATTTTTAAGCGGTAGATAAAAGTGTTAAAATAAAAGAAGTGGTTTTTTTCTTTGTTGGTGTATTATATATATGTTGTCACACATATTGCATTAGTGTTGCACCGTTTCGAATAAAACAAATACCCGAGTCATTTATATCGTGAGAATAATGAATAGTGAATATTCGATTCATATTTCATTTTGGAGTGAATTTTAAATACAACCCACGATTATTCGAATTTTTAGACCGTGTTGAAGAAAATTTTATTGTTTAAAGAAAATTAATTTATCCGAAGTTATTTATCCGAAGTGATTCGCTGCAACACTTTTGTAAATTGATTTTTTTTCTAAATTTTTTTTGCAATAGAGCGCATTTCCACTGAAAACAATTGTGGTTAAAATTATTTAAAAGTGAAAATTAGCTAAAATTCGAAATTTATCCCGGTTTTTTGAATTTTCTTTTACTCGATTTATCGAAATCAGTGTACGCTCTGAGATATTGGAATTTTTATACCTTTTTTTTTTACAATTTAGTGCATTTACACTGAGAAAAATTGTCTAAATATTATTTAAAGTTGCCAATTAATTAAAAGTCGATAATTTATCCCGGTTTTTCGACATTTCTTTTTTTTTACCAGATTATTCGAAACCTCAGTGTAAATACGCTTTCACATAATTTACATTTCAAATCTTTTCGCCGAATTTTTTGTATTTTCGATTTATTTTCGAGGATCCCCGATTAGTTTGTTTTCTCGAGATTTTTTTTTTAAATTGATTTTGGAATTTAATTTGTCCAATTTACTCGGTTTTGGTCAAATTTTGAGGATAGTTTCCCGTTCTCTGTTGCTTTTAGGTTTTTGATTTGCATTTGTCGGGAAGGATATTTTTTGGAACGGTTTTATTCAGTTTTCCTGAATATATTTTATTTACTTGCGATTGTTCCGTAAATAGACTCTAAAAATGTCTGATATATCCGAGTTGGTTAAAATGTCTGATCGTTTGACAGATTTTGAAGCTTTTATAGCTCTTATACCTGCAGCTGATCATAACCACGGATCACTGGCTGTTAATGAGAGGGAATTAAATCGCTTATGGGAGGCGGTTCGGGAATCTTACGAGTCAATAATGCTTGATTCGGAGGCGAACAAGAAACTCGTAAAGGAAGTTAAGCAGAGGTACATGGCCTCATACTCCACCTACATTCGTGGTATATCCTTCGTCACTGGTCATGTCGAGCGTTTAAAGTCAATTTCTCTTAATGAACAGAGAGCCAATGAGGTGCCTCAGATAGCTCCCCCCATGATCCATTTACCACTGTGTGATACGGAGGTCTTCTATGGGGATTACGTTAATTGGCCTACTTTCAGAGATATGTTTTCAGCTTTATATAAGAATAACCCCCGGTTAAGCCCTGTTGAGAAACTGTACTATCTATTGCAGAAGACAAAGGGCGAAGCTCACAATATAATCCGAACTTGTCCTTTGACAAATGATGGGTTCGCCTTAGCTTGGCAAAATTTAATGGATAGATATGAGAATAAGCGAGTTCTCATAAACGCCCAGTTGAAAATTCTGTTTAACATTTCTCCCGTTATACGTGAAACGGGCCCTAATTTGAAGAGTTTACAGCGAACCATAAACGATTGTATCACAAATTTATCGTTGCTCGATATTAATACGGAAAGTTGGCATGTGATTTTTGTATATATTTGCTCGACAAAATTACCCGATAACACGTTGAGTCTGTGGGAACAGTCATTGAAACGCGATGCGAATATGCCAAAATGGCATGAAATGGATAAGTTTTTGACGGCTCGTTACCAGACTCTTGAGTCTGTTTATGATATAAAGGGCTCACAGGTGAATCAGTGCCAACCTCGGAATATGAGTATGAATTTGAACAATAGTTTCAGAAAACCCCTGAGTGATTCAAAAAAGATAAACAGTTTTGCGACCAAGACTAAACCGAGTCAATCCGTTAGTCGTTGTGTTCTATGCCGAGAACAACATCCATTGAGGCTGTGTCCGACATTTTTGAGGCAAAGTGTGGATGAACGCTTGGCGAGCGTTAAACGATTTAAGTGTTGCACAAACTGTTTAGCCACGTCCCATGAATTTAAGATCTGTAAAAGTGTACACGTTTGCTTTCATTGCAAACAGAAACATTATTCGCTCTTACATAGAGACAGTCAACCTTCTCGGAACACATCCGGCACGTCTTTACCACAAAACCCCTCTCAGACTACACCTGTATTTGTTCCGAGAAGTTCACAACCCCCCCTCAACTCGGATGAGTGCCCTTCTACTTCTGGGGCAGCCCGCTCGTTTCAAACCTTTAGTACTCAGTTAGATTCTAACCCGCATTCTACCGTTCTGTTAGGTACAACGATTTGTGAAGTGGACACTCATGGGGTGTTAAGCTCTGCTCGAGCATTAATTGACCCAGCCTAGCAAGCCACTTTTATCTCGAAACGATTACAAAGGAAACTTTCTATTCCTATGTGGTCTACTCGAATGGCCGAAGTTACTGGTCTTAATGGCAGTGTGGCTGCAACCTCTTCGAAAATGTGTGTTATATCCATTGGATCCCCAATTGACCCAAGCTTTAAAATTCAAACTGAAGCATATGTGGTGGAGAAACTTACGGGTCGTTTGCCCACGTGTTCAATCTCAAATGACTTAAAATCGTTCCCCGAAATTTCATTGTCGGACATCAATTCGGCCCGAATGGATATTGTCCTTGGTGGCGATATTTATCCGCGAATAATACTCCCTGATGTTAGGAAACACCCTAATGGTAATCTGGTTGCACAGAGAACCGTATTCGGTTGGATAGTGACTGGTAAAGTGGCACAACCCGATCCCTTACCTTCGGTTGTATCTTTTTCAACCACATCGAGTTAAATACTCAATTAGCCCGATTTTGGGAGCTTGAGGAGGTCCCACCGGCAGCTCGATCGACTGAGGTTGAAGATTATTGTGATAGACTTTATCGAACTACCATACATAGAAATTCCGAAGGTCGTTATGTGGTTTCACTCCCGTTTAAGCACGAGTTTCCACGGTACTTGTCATTGGGCAATTCCCGTAATATAGCTCTTTCCCAGTTTGTGCGAAATGAGGCAAGGCCTATGAAGAACCCCGAATTAAAATCACCGTACGATAGTGTGATTAATGAATATATTGTTTTGGGACAAATGCGTGAAGTTGTTCCCCCCAATACTGAAGCCTCGAGTTATTATATGCCGCATCATGCTGTTATCAAGCCAGACAGCGTTACTACGAAACTCCGAATAGTATTTAATGCGTCCAGCCCTTCATCAAATGGCGTTAGTTTGAACAGTGTTTTGTTCCCCGGTCCTGTGTTGCAGGCAGATCTCACTGTTTTAATTCTCCGTTGGCGATTGTATCGCTTCGTATTTAATGCCGACATTGAGAAAATGTACAGTCAAATATTGGTTCATCCCAATCATACCACATATCAAAGGATTCTTTTCCGGCGTAATCCTGATGATGACATTAAGGACTACGAGTTGAATACCGTTACCTTTGGAGTGAATTGTGCTCCATATCTCGCAATAAAGACGTTACTCCAACTCGCTAGTGATTGTAAAGCTCGTAGTCCAGCGGCATCTGAGATTTTAGAAAACCATATGTATGTCGATGATGTACTGGCTGGCTCTCATGAGCTGGAAAATGGTTTGAGAAGACGTAAAGAACTTATTGAGGTCCTTGGGTCAGCGGGTTTCATTCTTCGAAAATTCACCGCTAACCACATCCGACTTTTGGAAAATATCCCAGAAGAGAATCTGCTCGATGCCGATTTCTTGAAATTCTCAGATGCCAGCGCGACTAAAACCCTAGGGTTGCGATGGAATGCGCAGTCTGATAGCTTCTACTTTAAACTCGTTTCGCAGCCAGGGAAAAATGTGATTACTAAGCGTGCGGTCTTGTCCGAAATAGCAAAATTGTTTGATCCCGCAGGTTGGCTTTTCCTTCTACTTTGGTTCAATGGCACGCATTTCTTGACGATTACCCGAATGTTGAGAAAATATTCATTCCAAGATGGGTGAATTTTCATCCCGAGAATGATATCGAGATCCATGGATTTTGCGATGCTTCTGAGAAAGCATACGCAGCAGCACTCTATGTTCGCACCGTCTCTTCCCCGTTTGAGATAAAATCGCATTTGCTTGCTTCAAAAACAAAAGTAGCTCCAGTGAAATTTGAGACTTTACCCCGATTAGAGCTCTGTGGAGCGGCATTAATGGCAAGGATGGTTGATTCGTTGAATAGTCAGTTGAAATTTCCCAAGGAGAAAATTCATCTGTGGACTGATTCAACCATTGTCTTAGCATGGCTGAAGAAAGAGTCATGCGATTTGCCAACTTTTGTTGCGAATAGAGTTGCTTTGATTGTTAAAAAAGTTGGAAATGAGAATTGCTCTCACGTGGTTTCCAAAGAGAACCCCGCCGATTTGGCAAGCCGCGGATCTCTTGCTCGTGAACTAATTGATAATGCGTTATGGTGGCATGGTCCTCATTGGCTATCGAAACCAAGGAATGCCTGGCCCAAGGAATCAATTAGTCTTCATTCTCATTTGGAATGTGTTAATTCGGATAAGTAATTAAAGAAACCAATTGATATACTACACAAGTATTCAAATTTACCCCGAGCAATGAAAATTATTGCATATTGGTTTCGGTTGTTGCAGTTTCTCCGTGTGCACAACGGTTTATACCCGACTTTAGAAGTAACCCAGAAGGAATTTAAGTCTGTGAGGGATCGACTAATTATTTTATGCCAGCGAACTTATCTCACCGAATATGAGCTTTTGGCTAAAGGACTACCATTGCCCTCTCAGAGTAATTTATTGTCCTTGAATCCTTTTATTGACTCCGATGGATTCATCAGTTTGAATGGTCGGCTAATTCGAGCCCCTGGTTTGGCATATAATGAAAGGTACCCGAAGATCCTGCCTTACGATGGTCGGTTCACAAGGTTGTCCGTAAAACATGTACACGAATGTTCGATCCATGGCGGACAGGCGTTGATGATGCGCTTGATAAGAATGGAATTTTGGATTCCGAAGCTGAAGAATCTTGTTCGTGGGACAATTCGAAATTGTATGAAGTGCGTTTTGTTTCAGAAGAAAACTGGACAGCAAATTATGGCTTCTCTACCCCCGGAAAGAACTGTTCTTTCAAGGCCACTTACCCATACTGGGTTAGATTTTGCTGGGCCCTTTGAGATAAAATCATATGTAGGCAGAGGGTGCAAGATTACGAAAGGTTATGTTGTAGTTTTTGTATGTTTCGAGACAAAGGCAATTCATTTGGAGGCGACAGGCGATATGTCGTCCGAAACATTTTTGGCGGCATTTAGTCGTTTTTTCGCCCGCCGCGGTTGCCCGTCCCATTTATACTCTGATAATGGGACTGCTTTTGTAGGTGCCTCAAATTTGCTCGAAGAGGACAAGAAGCAGTTTTTCTCATTGCTGAGAAGCAAGGTTTCCAATCAGAATAGCCTGAACATGGTGGAATGGCATTTTATTCCTCCCGGCGCTCCGCATATGGGTGGACTCTGGGAGGCGGGTGTCAAAAGTTTTAAGACCCATTTAAAGAAGGTGGCGAACGCACAAAGATTCACTTTTGAGGAATTTACGACAATGCTGACCCGAATTGAAGCGTGTTTGAACTCGAGACCACTATGCCCTATCAATGAGAGCCCCTATGAATTTATCCCCTTAACTCCCGGTCATTTCTTGATTGGTGCGCCCTTATTGGCTCCCCCTGAACCCTAGGAGCTCCACAGACGTGTAAAGTGGAAGTATCCAAAAAGGGAGTTTCAAGTAGGTGATGTTGTTGTTATTCGTCAAGACAACTTACCTCCGAACGAGTGGCAATTAGGCCGCGTCGAAAAGGTTTTCTTGGGGATCGATTCTAAAAATCGTGTGTGTGAACTGAGAACAGCTTCTGGCACATTAACTCGGCCTATTGTGAAGCTTGTTCTATTACCTATATCCGAACAACACTAATATTATTTCTTTTTTTCGTATTTTTTCTGTTTTTTCCTAGGTACAATGTCGTCAGCCTCTCGCCGCCTCGAAGGCCTCCGACCAGCAGCTGATGGCTCAGCCCCCGCCAAGATAACGGCCGAGACCCATCAAGGAGGTCCAAATTGCGGCTATGCAAAAAGGACCATCCCCTCCGGAAATGCTACCGTTTTAAACGGATGTCGGTGGACGAGAGAATCCAGACCGTCAAGAGGCTTAAGTACTGTTTCAATTGCCTAGCCACCACCCATTTGTAGCGGAAGTGCGACAGTCTGGAGAGGTGCATCGAATGCCTTCAGGAGCACCACACACTTCTGCACCGATTCCGACAACAGCAACAACAAAGCCCCGGTACGCATCGTGGTGGAAAGGGCAGAAACAACTTTAAGAAAAAGCAGAGTGCACAAAAGCGGCCTCGAGACCAACCAACCCGTCAACAACAACACCAGCGGCTACCACAACAGTCCCAACAACTGCAGCCATGCGATGGACGCCCGTGCTGCAATCACCAGGCAAATGGTCAGCGCCAATCAACAGGCGGCCATTGTTATAAATGTCCATTCGGGACAAATTGTTTAATTTAGTCCTTTTATTTTTTTTATTTTTTTTTATTAATTTTTTCCATTAATTTTTCAGAATTTTTTAATTTTGGTTAAAATTTTTCAAATTAAAATTTTATCTTTCATTATGAATTGTTGATTATATGAATTGTGAATATATGAATTGTTGATTAGTTTTAAGCTTTTTTGAATTGTTAATGAGTTCTTTGAAAACCCTTCTTGTTGCACCCGAGCAAGGGGGGCGGGATGTTATGCGCAGATTAGCGAACCGGCCTATTGTCAGCTTAACGAAGCACTTGTTGGCTGTTCTCCGTAGCCTTTGAGTGTGCTTTGCTTAAGCTGATGGCTCATACTGTTGTATACCCCGCTTAAGGTACGTTGTACATTCAACCCACGCTCTTTTCCAATAAATTTTTGTAACGTTTAAGAAAACATAAATTCTAATTGTGTTTTTATTTTTTTCGTATATTTTTTTTGGGAAAATTATTTTACTGAGAAAAACAAAGTTTAATAAATAAATAAGAACAATTAAAGTTTATTGAATAAATAAGGACAATTAATGTTAAATAAATAATAAATTGTGTTTTATTTAGAAAGGAAAAAAGAACATAACTCTAGACCGACTATAATTTTCTTACTTGTTTTTATTTGGGAAATACTTAATTTTATTAAATTGTAAATAGTTACAATTTTCCAATTTGTTACCTCTTTTCGTGTTTCTTATTTTTGCCACAATCGCGTTTGTCATTATTAATTGACGTTTGTTTTGTTTTAATTTTCTTAGTTTATATTTTACTCGTTACTTTTGGTACTATTTACGTTTACCAACACTGTATTTAAGAGTGTACTGATCTTAATTGGCAACGCCATCGATCATATGGTACATATAAACAAACGAGAACACAGAAAATAAAAAGATTGTGGTAGTAAAAATAATTGGAGAAATTAATACGAAAATAAAATTGAGAAATTAAGTTAAAATAAGGAAATTTTAAATACGACAATTGTGGATAATTAATAGTGAAACATTATTAGTGAAAAAGATTTGAGGTAAAATTAGGATAATCGAATGTACATAAAAAGTGTTTTGCGAGTAAGATAATTGATAAAAGAGGCTGTGGTGATAAAGTGAAGAGTAAATTATAAATTTTAAGGAATTATAATATTATGATAAAATTTTGGAAAAATTAATTGTCAAATAAATTAAGATTAACAAAAATTTGGAAAATTTTCTTTTGGTTTCTTTGACGTATTCGTGGTTGTTTTGCCATCCAACCCAGCAAGCAATTTAAGTGAAATTGAGAGTAGATACATCTGTGTGAAATTTTTTGTTGATTTTGTTAGTAAATTTATTATAATTAGTTATATTTACAAAATTTACAGTTGCTAACCCAGCAAACATTTTTTGTTACTATTCGGGAAAACAAATGAAGGTGATTTTTTCGGTAAATTTTATACAAATTTGTAAATTTAGTTCAATACTTTGAATGATATTGCAGATTTAACTTCGTGCAAAGAATTTAATTTCATTTTGATAAATTTGTTCGGTTTGCGATAAGGGAAATAATTGAAACCATCAATAATTTCTAACTTTTTACAAAAGTGGTTTCTGAAATTGATTCGAAACTGTAAGTTGATATCGGAAAATATTTAAATTCATTTTATTTGTTAAACGACAAAATCAATACAATTTCCTTGAGATCCTTCTAGAACTTCTACAAAGGTGATTTCTTGGATTGATTCAAAAGTAAGTTGATTTCGGAAATTATTAAATTCATTTTATTTGTCTAAACGACAAAAACAATACAATTTCCTTGAGATCCTTACGAAGTTAATTGGTTTCCTAGATACTTTCTGTGATCCCTACATTTTTGTGAGAAACTTGATCTCAAAATGGCTCCACGTAAACATAAAGGTGCGATCACACTCGAAAGCTTATTCGCACAAAAGTACACTGTTATGACCAACATAACGAGGATGAAAACCTCTATTGAGGAAAAAACTATTTCATTCTCCCCGAACCAACTACAGTGTCGTCTTGAAATTTTAAATTGCTATATAGAGGATGCGATGGACATTCAGTCCGAGATTGAGGTACTAGATCCCACAAATTGTGATCGGGCCGAAGTGGAAGATTTGTGCATTGACACAAAGACTCTTTTATTGAGTTATTTAACTCCGAGAAACCCAAGCTTAAGTGAAACTTCATTTGCCATTCAGGTTCACAAAAGCAGACTCCAACGTATGAAATTGCCTAAATTCAGTGGCAAATACTCGGACTATTAAAATTTCATAAGTTTGTTCAATAGCTTGGTACATACTGATACGTCTTTGACTGAAATTGAAAAACTCAATCATCTTATATCATGCCTCTCAGAGGCGCTTGGTACGGTAAGGGCATATCAAGTGACTGAGCAAAATTACTCCAAGGCTTTGGAGAGTTTGAGGAAAGTTTATGACAATCCGTGTTTGATCTTTTTTGACAACGTAAGAAAGTTGTTTGATCTTTCGGAAATGTCTAGGACCTCTTCTTCAGCCTTGAGGAGCATGATAGACACGGTGTCGGCGATCTACGGTTCACCTCGGTCTATTGGTAACGAAAAGGACGTTGTCAACGCCCTGATAATTCATCTGGTTATGTCTAAAGTTAATTCAGTCACTCGGACTAAATGGGAGGAACAACTTGACTATCAAAAGTTGCCCTTATGGAGATATTGTGAGGCCGCGCTGAATAAACGTTTCCAGCATATTTCTGTGGAAGAAGCCTCTAATACCAGATCGACAAACCGTCCCCAGGTTTTTAATCAAAATGCCTCCGTGTTAAAAAAGAACGACAACTTTTGAAAGAAGAAAGCTAAATCCTTTTCGTGCCAAATTGGAACACAAGCGTCCCCAAAATGCATATTTTGTAAATCGACACAAGATTTCGTAGCCACTTGTCCGTCTTTCTTTGCAATGCCTGTGCAACAGAGATTTGAGTTTGTAAAAGGTGTTCCTGTATTAATTGTTTGAAAAAGGGATATGCAGTAACGAAATGCAAATCTTCAAAGTGTCGAGTTTGTAGTTGCTCACATAACACTTTGTTACACATCTATGCTGCAAACGATGCGCAAGTACAAAGTAGTTCTAGTTCTGATCCCATGCGGCCTTCGATTTCAACGGCATTTACACATCTTTCGTCTTCCAATACAGACAATGTGATATTGGCAACGGCTTTGGTTGAAATCAGGGATAAGTTTAGTCAATATATTATGGCTAGACTATTATTGGATTCCGGTTCACAAATAAATTTTGTAACTGAGGAGCTAGCTCAGCGACTACAACTACGAAAAGAAGAACAGAATCTCAGTCTTCTGGGAATTGGAAGGACGAATTCGTCCGCCAAATTTAAATTGCAAGCCACGGTAAAATCTCGAATGAACTCCCATGAATTTTCTTCAGATTATTGGGTTCTTCGATCGATTTCTTCTTACCAACCAGATCAGGTTATTTCAGCTGCTGGCTGGAATTTACCTGGCAATATAGAATTAGCTGATCCATACTTTTTCAAACCTCAGAAAATTGATATTTTGATCGGCGCTGAGAGCTTCTTTGAATTACTATGTGTTGGTCAAATCAAAAGGAGTCCAATCATTCCAACACTAGAGAAAACGCTTCTGGGTTGGATTGTTTCGGGAAAATGCAAAGAGTCGAAGAATTTAATTAATAATTCATGCCATTTAAGTACTATAAATGAAAACGAATCATCTTTGGATTCAGTGGTTCAAAAATTTTGGGAATTGGAAGAAATTCCTCAGGAGGCAAATGTTATGCCTATCAACACATCAACAATGTGAGGAACATTTCATGAAATCTGTTCGACAATTGGCGTCGGGAAGAGATGAAGTGGTCTACCTTTCAAAGCGGATCCGAAAACGTTGGGTCTTTCTTTTGAAACAGCCAAGCGGCGATTCTTGTCGTTAGAAAGTCGGCTGTCAAAAGAGCCACAAACGAAAGAGGTGTATAATTCTTTTATGAGAGAATACATTAATTTAGGGCATATGTATATTGCAGACCATAAAGTGTCCGATTTTGCTCACTATTTCATTCCACATCATTGTGTATTACATCCAAAAAGTTCTACGACAAAACTTCGGGTGGTTTAAGATGCCTCTTGCAAAATCTCTACTCAACGTTCTTTGAATGATCTACTAATGACCGGCCCTACTGTTCAAGAGGAGTTGTACTCTACGTTGATTCGTTTTCGGCTGCATAAATATGCAATGACGGCTGACATTGAAAAAATGTACCGTCAAGTTTTAATTGACGAGCCCGATAGAAATTTTCAATTGATATTATGGCGTGAAAAGCAGACTGATAATATTGAAAACTTTGGACTAAATACTGTTACTTATGGCACGTCTTCGGCTCCATTTTTGGCAATACGTTGTCTAACGTATTTGAGCGAATTGTTCGAAAAATCGTTACCGATCGGATCTCAGGTCGTTCGGAAGGATTTTTATGTTGATGATTTGCTAACTGGGGCGGATTCAATTGATGAGCTTGATGTAATAAGAACTCAAGTCACGAAAATGTTGAAATCCGCAGGTTCTAATTTGACAAAATGTTTTTCTAACCACTACAATCGAGCTGACGCAGCAATGGTAAAGAAACCTGTACAGATCGATCCAGATTTCACAAAAACATTAGGAACATATTGGCGTCCGAAGAGTGATGTTTTTAAATATCATTTAGACGATTAATTTCAGAATCTGAGAGCCACAAATCGTAATATTTTATCTGTTTCGGCCAGGCTGTTTGATCCACTCGCACTTTTGTGCCCCTTGGTGAAGAAGAACTTTGGCTGATGACTGGAATGAATCGATCCCCACACGCCTTGACAGTTCTTGCGAGAATTTCAAAGCCAATTTATTGAAAATTGCTATTATAGAAATTCCGAGATATGACTTAACGACTTCAAAAACCAAATGCCAAATTCATGGATTTGCTGATGACTCTTTGCGAGCATACGGCTGCTGCATTTACGTCCGGAGTCGAGCTTCGGGTGATATTTCTTGCCGACTTTTAACGGCTAAATCTAAAGTTGCTCCTCTAAAGACCAAGTCACTTCCGAGGCTTGAATTATGCGCAGCCCATTTATTGGCCAAGTTATGGTCTAAGATTAAATCCATGATTTCATGTGAAATCGAAACTGTAACGTTTTCTGCAGATTCGGAAATTGCCTGTTATGGTCCTAAACACCTAATATTTAGTCCCAACAAGTCCTAACGCTTAGTCCTATCAAGTCCTAACCTCGGATTTGCCTATTGTGTTTTAGCGCTAGCAAGCGCTGTCAATCAACGCCCAAACGGCGTTAATGTTGCTGTTAAAGGAAAGAAAACAGGATAAGCAAAGACAAGGAGGCTCTCTCACGGTTAAAGTTAGATCAGCGCACTTACTTGTCTTCATCTGCCACTGGTCTGGCTTTTATCCCCTTTATTTATATTAAATCTTAAAACTAATTAAAAATAACTATAACAACAATGAGAAAATAAAAATTGCATTGATAATGTAAAATTAATAATAAAAAAAAAACAAACATTAACCATAACGCAATGCAGTTCATGGTCATGGCATACTTAACCAATAACAAAAAGAAAACAAATAATAATATTGCAAATACCGTGGGAAAAACAAAAAGACATACGTTTACATTTAATATACGCGGAAGTTTACAAAAGAAAATTAAGTAAGCAATAACTAAAAAAAAATCTTAACCTTTATGTCTACAACCAAAAAATTTCCGTTAAACATACAACCATCATACCTGGGTAAGTCGTACACTTTGCAAGGGAATTTGTTCAGGTGAAACCAATATTTTTTGTTTTTCTCAGCAAATTGAATGATTTGCATCCGTTATTATGAAAAAAAAACGTCGTCGTTTATAGCTAGGCGACTACGTAGTTCTGTATGCTTTTAGAAAGGGGATTCCCATTTTTTATCTTATGTCGTATGTTTCAACTATAAAACAGAGTGAACACAGACAATTTGTTAACAAATCAATTTAGTTTTTATTTGCACTTGTAATGTGCGGTTTGATTGCAGATACACAAAAACGTGTTGATTTGATAAAAAATCCAATAAATTGATTAATTCACTTATTTATTAATTAATAAAGGTTAGTTTGACATACACACATACATATGTGCACAGAGTATATAAACATGTATTTTTAAATTTTTACTAACTAGATTAAAAACAGTAATTTGTATAATGGCTGATGGTGAATGGTTAACTCCCCGCCAATTACAAGGGCTTAGCATTGAACAAAGAGAGCATTACATAAATCAAAAATTAGAAGAAATATTGGAAACTGATAGTGGAGATGAACAAGAAATATTTGCACATATATTAGAGGATGAAGAGGGCGACGGGAATAATTCAACAATTGATGATTCAGATATAGAGGAATTGCAGTTACCAGAATATACACCTGCTGATGAGACGGATTCGGAAGAAGAGTATAGTGATCCAGTGGAATCTTCTGCTTTACATTATACCGCAAGAAACGGCACAATTTGGTCGAATCAACCACCTGAACTACGTAGGATTTTGTCACATAATATTCTGCGATCTTTAAATACTGGGCCAACTTCTAAGTCATCAAATCTAAGTATTATCCAAACGTTCAAATTAATAATGTCTGAAGAAATATGTGATATAATAATTCGAGAAACAAATAGAAAAGCAAAGCAGTGTTACGAACAACGGCAAAAAGAAATCCCCAAAACTCCAGCACGTGTGTGGAAACCTCTTTCAAGGTCAGAATTTGATGCCTATCTTGGAATTCTTTTGATGGCTGGAGTGACGCATTCGAATTTTGTCCATACAACTGATTTATGGAAAACTAATTCCCATCCTTTATATCGTGCTTCGATGGGCATTCAACGTTTTTGGTCTATAAGCCGTTATATCAGATTTGATAATGGAAATACACGCCAGCACCGTAAGGAAAGTGATAAAGCAGCAGCCATATCTGACATATTTCTGATGCTGAATAGAAACCTACAGAACAACTTTGTGGCAGGAGCCAACATAACTGTTGATGAGCAACTTTATCCCTTTCGCGGTGGCACAGGATTCACTCAGTATATTCCTTCAAAACCAGCGAAATATGGGATAAAGGTTTGGTGGGTTTGCGATTCTCTTACATCTTATCCACTCAGTGGACAGATATATACTGGCTTGGCGCCTTCTGGAGAAAGGGAAAAAAATCAGGGTGAGCGAGTAGTCAAAGATTTGTGTTGCAACCGTTTTCGTGGAAGTGGACGAAACATTGTCTGTGACAACTTTTTTACAAGTTACAATTTGGCCTCTTCTTTGATGTTGGACTATAACTTGTCTATCTTGGGCACCGTGAACAAAAGGCGAACATTTGTTCCGGCAGAATTTTCTAATCCCCGAGGAAGAGAAGTACAATCTTCAGTCTTTGGATTTAGCAACAACATTAGTATGTGCTCATATATCCCGAAAAAAAACAAGAAGCCAGTTATGATACTGGATTATAATAAAAGCAAAGGTGGAGTTGACAATATGGATAAATGTCTGGGCGAATATACGACAAAGAGGAGAACAAATAGATGGCCTTTAGCGTTTTTTTACAATATTATTGACGTGGCTGCATTTGCAGCTTTTGTCATCTATATGGAGAATAATCCCAGCCTTAAATCCTCAACGAGCCGAAGAAGACTGTTTCTGCAAAATTTAAGTACACAATTAGTTATGAACGAAATTCAGAGCCGCTCAGAAAATCATCAAATTATGAGACATTTTTCATCTCGCAGTGGAATTGAATGCATGTTGGGCCAAACAGTAAAATCTTATAACGTTACTGAACCAGAACGTGTTCAAGATGAACGCGACGCTTCTGGCAGAAAAAAACATAAAGGAAATTGCTATATGTGTGAAAAGAGGAGATCAACAAGAAAATCCTGCAAGGAATGTAAAAAACCAGTTTGTGTTCAGCATTCGGAGGATGTAACTTTTTGTCATCTATGTGAAAACAACAAAAAAAATAGATACAAAAAAACAATATAATTGTTTATACGTACAAATGTATGTACAATGTTCGAGTACATACACACAAACTTGTGGTTCTAAAATATTTTTATTTACTTGTGTAATTTCTTTTGATATTAAAACGGAAAAATAAAGCTTGGATTGGTTTAAATTAAACACTAAAATAATTATGTGCATTTTTTGGACTTTGAATCAAAAAAGTTTTGAAATTGTTCTTTGCTTACCCAGGTATGTCGGTTGTATGTTTAAGGGGTAAATCTCAAAAACTACTTGGAAATTTTTTTCCGAAGAAAATTTTTTTAAAATTATTTCTTTAAATATTGAAAAACCATATTTTAGGCACATATTTAAAATTTCAAGTCGATACCTTATCAGATATCGGAAATATATTGAACGGAATATGAAAAACTTACCCAGGTAGGTGGTTGTAGACATAAAGGTTAAAAGAAAATACAACAAAGCAAGCCAACATAAGCAAGCCAACGCATGGTAACCAAAAAAAAAATAAACAGCACAACACCTGTCAATGCGGAACAATATCGTATTGCTCCACATTGAAAGTGACAAAAAATTCAAACATAAGCAAATGGGCCAATGTACGTTACCATGCCAAATTGGGTTGTATATATGTTTCTTGAATAAACATTTAGTAACTACACTCGAGAAAAATCGATCGTTATTAATTAAATGAATTTATATTTCAGTTATGGTTACTTGCAGTATTATCATTGTTTCTGTTATGTTATATTTTAATTATTATTATTATTATTATTATTATTATTATTATTATTATTATTATTATTATTATTATTATTATTATTATTATTATTATTATTATTATTATTATTATTATTATTATTATTATTATTATTATTATTATTATTATTATTATTATTATTATTATTATTATTATTATTATTATTATTATTATTATTATTATTATTATTATTATTATTATTATTATTATTATTATTATTATTATTATTATTATTATTATTATTATTATTATTATTATTATTATTATTATTATTATTATTATTATTATTATTATTATTATTATTATTATTATTATTATTATTATTATTATTATTATTATTATTATTATTATTATTATTATTATTATTATTATTATTATTATTATTATTATTATTATTATTATTATTATTATTATTATTATTATTATTATTATTATTATTATTATTATTATTATTATTATTATTATTATTATTATTATTATTATTATTATTATTATTATTATTATTATTATTATTATTATTATTATTATTATTATTATTATTATTATTATTATTATTATTATTATTATTATTATTATTATTATTATTATTATTATTATTATTATTATTATTATTATTATTATTATTATTATTATTATTATTATTATTATTATTATTATTATTATTATTATTATTATTATTATTATTATTATTATTATTATTATTATTATTATTATTATTATTATTATTATTATTATTATTATTATTATTATTATTATTATTATTATTATTATTATTATTATTATTATTATTATTATTATTATTATTATTATTATTATTATTATTATTATTATTATTATTATTATTATTATTATTATTATTATTATTATTATTATTATTATTATTATTATTATTATTATTATTATTATTATTATTATTATTATTATTATTATTATTATTATTATTATTATTATTATTATTATTATTATTATTATTATTATTATTATTATTATTATTATTATTATTATTATTATTATTATTATTATTATTATTATTATTATTATTATTATTATTATTATTATTATTATTATTATTATTATTATTATTATTATTATTATTATTATTATTATTATTATTATTATTATTATTATTATTATTATTATTATTATTATTATTATTATTATTATTATTATTATTATTATTATTATTATTATTATTATTATTATTATTATTATTATTATTATTATTATTATTATTATTATTATTATTATTATTATTATTATTATTATTATTATTATTATTATTATTATTATTATTATTATTATTATTATTATTATTATTATTATTATTATTATTATTATTATTATTATTATTATTATTATTATTATTATTATTATTATTATTATTATTATTATTATTATTATTATTATTATTATTATTATTATTATTATTATTATTATTATTATTATTATTATTATTATTATTATTATTATTATTATTATTATTATTATTATTATTATTATTATTATTATTATTATTATTATTATTATTATTATTATTATTATTATTATTATTATTATTATTATTATTATTATTATTATTATTATTATTATTATTATTATTATTATTATTATTATTATTATTATTATTATTATTATTATTATTATTATTATTATTATTATTATTATTATTATTATTATTATTATTATTATTATTATTATTATTATTATTATTATTATTATTATTATTATTATTATTATTATTATTATTATTATTATTATTATTATTATTATTATTATTATTATTATTATTATTATTATTATTATTATTATTATTATTATTATTATTATTATTATTATTATTATTATTATTATTATTATTATTATTATTATTATTATTATTATTATTATTATTATTATTATTATTATTATTATTATTATTATTATTATTATTATTATTATTATTATTATTATTATTATTATTATTATTATTATTATTATTATTATTATTATTATTATTATTATTATTATTATTATTATTATTATTATTATTATTATTATTATTATTATTATTATTATTATTATTATTATTATTATTATTATTATTATTATTATTATTATTATTATTATTATTATTATTATTATTATTATTATTATTATTATTATTATTATTATTATTATTATTATTATTATTATTATTATTATTATTATTATTATTATTATTATTATTATTATTATTATTATTATTATTATTATTATTATTATTATTACTAGTTAATTGTGTGGCGCCTAAGGCGCCCGTTTAAAAATGATGAATAAAAAAAAACATTAAATTTATGCCGTTTTCTTCTTTGACAAAAGATGTTGCCTTTTATTTGCCTTTTTTTTAGAGTATCTTTTGAATTAGGAGCAACCTTATCTTATACATCAATCGGTACATCATACATCAATAAAAGGCAAAATTTTTTGTCAGAAAAGAAAACGGCATTAAATACACGAAAAATTTATAATAAGTAAAATTTTTTTTAATATAGTATTAAATTTAAAATATATTATTACATATGTACATATGAAAAAAGATTATGTTTATGGAAATTATATTTGACCGAGTTCTGCATGAGTTACTAAAACTTTCTAAAATTGGTGTACATTCTCAAATGCTGAGTTGGTTCCGCTATTAGTTAACGGGCAGATCTTGTGCTCAAATTTTTTCATTCCGACATTAGGTATTCCCCAAGGTTGGTTACTGTAATGAAAATTTAATGTAACTTTTATATGCCGATGATCTCAAGGTTTTTAAGCCAACTTACAACAGCAAAGATGTTTTAGAATTACAATATGATTTAGATAGATTTGTTTTATGGTCTGAACGTAATGGTCTTCCTTTCAATGTAGGAAAATGCCGCCAAATGACATTTCATAGATGTCGCCATATTTCATTAAGCCAATATTCAATAAAGGGTCAAGTCTTATTTGCAGTGAATGAAATTTTAGATTTAGGAGCGGTTTTTTTGATACTAAGCTTTTATTTTGTAATCATTTGAACTACATAGTACCAAAAGCTTATTCCCTTTTAAGTTTCATTCATCGCAACTCTGGTAATATATTTGTCCGTTCCAAATTAGAGTATGCATCTTTCATTTGGAGTCCCAATGGTAATATCCACATTAAACGTGTGGATAAAATACAGGTGAAATACGTTAAGTTTACATTTTCCTTTTGAACCTTTTTTAATCCGCTTTCATCTTATGAAAATAGATGTCTTTGGTTATCTATGAAATCTTTGGAAGATCGTTGGAATATCTCTTCATTATTGTTTTTCCATGGCATTATTTGTGGTTTAGTTGATTGTCCAGGTTTACTACATTTAATTAAATTTATGGTACTTCAACGAAATTTGAGGAAAAGTGTGTTGTTTCATGTTGATTTTTATAGGACTGAATATGCACTTAATGAGCCACTTACTAAATCCATGAGGTTATTCAATAATTATTGTAATAATTTAGATATAAGTTTTGTAAATACTAAATTTAAAAACCAATTACATAAATTGTTGTAAATATTAAGTCGCTCGCCTGTGAGGATTAATTGTATCCATAGACTGAAATAAATAAATACTCGTACACATGAGTATCAAAACATAAAAAATATTTGGCAAAAAAGTTTTTCAATTTAGAATCTCTTGAAAAACTATATTTCTAATTTGTTAAAATAATGATTGAAGATTTTAAATTTTCAAGGGCTAACAGAAACTAAAGTTGATATGTTTGTTTATCGAAAATTTATAGTTTTTATTCAGTGTAAATGTAAATTACAAAAAAATATATTGCCACCAATATGTTGGAATATGTATAGATATAATTCTGGGCCAAGTCGTTTCAAAACGGATATAAATAGTATCTTTATATATAACTTTTCCACCTCTCTTCTGATATTAGAATAATTTAAATTTTAAACTTAAAATTGCACTATTTTTTCAAGTGCTTTTCAATACAGAGCTTTAAACGAAATCATAGTTACACAATAACAAAATCCACTCTCTACCAAAAAAAAAAAAGAGAACGTGAGCGAACCATATCAATCTGCAAATCGTCAGCTAAAATGCGAAAGGCAGGAGAAGCAAAAAACATCATAAAACAAAAACTGCTTCAAACTTAATAGCCAAATTTTAGAATCAAGCTTAAAAACAAAGATGGATTTATTTATGAAAAAAAATTATGGGAAAATAGAAGTTTTTAAGTAATAAGCCGTAACTACTATACAAAATGTTAATTTAGCATTTTTTTTTGTTAGTTACGGCCTTTTGCCGTAACAGCAAGAACTGTTCATTGGTGGTCGGCATTTCATAGCACTTTCAGAGAGCACTTCACACATATACTTATGCTTCTTCATTTAGTCGTTGTTGAGACAGCGATGAATGCACATGCGGCGGATGCTTCTATGTTTTTTTCAGCAATTCTTACCCAACAAACATTTCAAATTAATAGTGAATTACGAAAAATATATGAAGTTCGTTGGTTAAGCCGTGGCGATTGCCTAAAAAGATTATTTGGCAAACAAAAGAATCTTATAAAATTAGAATATATAACAACATTTGAGACACATTTTTGTATAATTTTCAAGACAGGTTTAAAGATTTTGAAAATATACAACCATTGGTTGACCTTTTCGGAAACCCTTTCAATTGTGATGTAGCTAAGTACGATTTGATATACAAACGGAACTGATTATACTTCGAAGCGAATTAGCATTAGCCGAACTCAGAAAAAATTCGTTAAAATGTTTATCGTTGCTTCCTTGTACTTACCTCTATAAGCAAATTTTTTCAGACATAAAATTCATTTATTCCAAGCAACGCAATAAGTTAAGTTCGTCAAATTTAAAATACATTTTATTAATAAGAAATTCTCATAACAGTATAAATACGGAGAATTTGTCAGTGTAAATAAATCAGCTTATAAGTATTAGAAGTTCCGTTTGTATATCAGTCTCGTTGTTAATTTATTTTCTACATTGGTAATGGTAATTTGAAACGCTCGATTTTTGTTTGCTGGGTAGTTCGCTCACACAAAAAATCTCATTTTACGCTTTGCCGCATTTTCTGCTATTGTCGTTAGCAGTGCTGCTAATTTTGAGGATTTATATTTATTTCGACGATTTTTCAATTTGTTAAAATGATTTGTTAAATTTGTTAATATGATGATTGAAGATTTTAAATTTTCAGTAGTATAAAAATTAAGATTTTTCAAGAGTTAACAATTAATGGCTTGCAGAAACTAAAGTTGATATGTTTGTTTTGATAGTTTTTATTCAGTGCAAATGTAAATAGCAAAAAATGTTGGAATATGTATAGATATAAGTCTGGGTCAAGTTGTTTCAAAACGGAAATACCTTGAATATTATCTCCATTTAAGGTTTAAATTTTTATTACGGCGATACTTTAAACCTATATTATATGATTCAGCTATACATACATATCAATAAAACTATTTAGTTGATTGCTGTGTTTAATTTTTTTCGTTGAAATCTCATCACTTACACATTTTTTTATATATAAAAATAACCAATTAAATTTTATTGTTACCAATTAATTAAATTTTATTGTTACCTTCTAATTTATTGTTAAATAATTTTCTTGACGATTTCTTGTTTTAAAAATGACGATTTTGGCCATTTAGATTCTAAAATTGTCAATTTTGAGAAGATTTTATTAGCATCACTGGTCGTTAACAAAGAAGAGAGAAAATTGTGTGTCTGTTTGTATAATATGAAAAAGATTAAATTTTGTTTGTGTATTTCACATAGTACTGAGTGCGTGTATTATCTCAGCGTTATGCTATCAGTCAGCCAGTCAGTCAGTCAGTCAGTCAGTCAATGAGTCAGGGATCAGCGTAAATATATAATTTAATTATTATTATTATTATTATTATTATTATTATTATTATTATTATTATTATTATTATTATTATTATTATTATTATTATTATTATTATTATTATTATTATTATTATTATTATTATTATTATTATTATTATTATTATTATTATTATTATTATTATTATTATTATTATTATTATTATTATTATTATTATTATTATTATTATTATTATTATTATTATTATTATTATTATTATTATTATTATTATTATTATTATTATTATTATTATTATTATTATTATTATTATTATTATTATTATTATTATTATTATTATTATTATTATTATTATTATTATTATTATTATTATTATTATTATTATTATTATTATTATTATTATTATTATTATTATTATTATTATTATTATTATTATTATTATTATTATTATTATTATTATTATTATTATTATTATTATTATTATTATTATTATTATTATTATTATTATTATTATTATTATTATTATTATTATTATTATTATTATTATTATTATTATTATTATTATTATTATTATTATTATTATTATTATTATTATTATTATTATTATTATTATTATTATTATTATTATTATTATTATTATTATTATTATTATTATTATTATTATTATTATTATTATTATTATTATTATTATTATTATTATTATTATTATTATTATTATTATTATTATTATTATTATTATTATTATTATTATTATTATTATTATTATTATTATTATTATTATTATTATTATTATTATTATTATTATTATTATTATTATTATTATTATTATTATTATTATTATTATTATTATTATTATTATTATTATTATTATTATTATTATTATTATTATTATTATTATTATTATTATTATTATTATTATTATTATTATTATTATTATTATTATTATTATTATTATTATTATTATTATTATTATTATTATTATTATTATTATTATTATTATTATTATTATTATTATTATTATTATTATTATTATTATTATTATTATTATTATTATTATTATTATTATTATTATTATTATTATTATTATTATTATTATTATTATTATTATTATTATTATTATTATTATTATTATTATTATTATTATTATTATTATTATTATTATTATTATTATTATTATTATTATTATTATTATTATTATTATTATTATTATTATTATTATTATTATTATTATTATTATTATTATTATTATTATTATTATTATTATTATTATTATTATTATTATTATTATTATTATTATTATTATTATTATTATTATTATTATTATTATTATTATTATTATTATTATTATTATTATTATTATTATTATTATTATTATTATTATTATTATTATTATTATTATTATTATTATTATTATTATTATTATTATTATTATTATTATTATTATTATTATTATTATTATTATTATTATTATTATTATTATTATTATTATTATTATTATTATTATTATTATTATTATTATTATTATTATTATTATTATTATTATTATTATTATTATTATTATTATTATTATTATTATTATTATTATTATTATTATTATTATTATTATTATTATTATTATTATTATTATTATTATTATTATTATTATTATTATTATTATTATTATTATTATTATTATTATTATTATTATTATTATTATTATTATTATTATTATTATTATTATTATTATTATTATTATTATTATTATTATTATTATTATTATTATTATTATTATTATCATTATTATTATTATTATTATTATTATTATTATTATTATTATTATTATTATTATTATTATTATTATTATTATTATTATTATTATTATTTTTATTATTATTATTATTATTTTGATATGTTCCTAATGACCAGTGATTGTAATTACTTGTTGTGATATTAAGCTTCCTATGGTCGTCCTAAGCAGGAATAATTAAAACAAATATGCTGTAATTTTGTTTTCTGTCTGCGACGTTTCGACACTATGGTTGGTGTCCTCATCAGGCGTCTAATTTTATTTAATAATAATTAAGAATATACATTTATTATCACTTTAACAAATTTATGTGAATTTTTTTTTTTTTTTTTTTTTTATAAAATAATTGTTACCTTAATAGTATTATTACACACTTAATCTAAATTTTACATTTTAATTTTATTTATTAAGTACTAAATTGTACGTGTTACTAATGTGATCACTGTCTTCTTTAATGTTTACTGTTTTGTCAATATGTTTCTTAATATGCAAACTTTCAAGTGTTATTCTTTTATTTGTTTTTGTCTCTCTTTCCAAGACTTTGATGTTGTCAAAATCAAAGTTGTGTTTATTGTCAAATGCATGTTGAGAGAGAGCTGTTGTTGTTATTCCTTTCTTAACTGTTCGTTTATGTTCTTTCAACCTAATCTCTAATTGTCTTTTCGTTTGTCCAATATATATTCTGTTACATTGTTGGTGGACATTACCATTGCATTTTATTAGGTATACTACATTGTGTTGTTTGTGTAAGTCTGTTTTCGTTTTTTGGGTGTTAAAAAGCTTATTCAATGTTTGATTTGGCTTCGAAGCTATTTTAATAGTTTCAGTGTTGATCAGATTTGTTATGTTTTTCCTATTCGTTATTGTTGGTAAATATGGTATAGTGGCAAAGGTCGTTTTTTGTCCGTTAACTGAGTTAGATGTTGCGTTGTTATTTTGTGTGTTATTATTTTGGGTTTCATTTATTACTGTGGAAATTAATTTGTTAATATATTTAATAGGATAATTATTTTTAGTCAAAATTGTTCTTAGTTTCTTTATGTTATCTTTTAGGAAAATGTTATCACTAATGTTTATTGCTGTTTTTATAAGATTTTTTGCTGTGTTTTTCTTCTGTATAGGGTCGTGGTTTGAAAAATAATTGATAATTCTACCAGATGAAATTTCTTTAGTAAACCAGTTTGTTATGAGTTTGTTATTAGTTTTATGTATGGTAATGTCTAAAAAGTTGAGGCTATGGTTTGTTTCCTCTTCTATCGTGAACTTTAATTTGTTATGGTAATAGTTAAATTCTTGTAATATTATTTGTTTATCTTTCTGTTTTATAATGGCAAAAAAGTCATCTACATATTTGGTAATATATTTTATTTCGATGTTTTTGGATTTTAGATTGTCTAGTGTGTAGTCTAATAGGTCATCTAAGACTATTTCCGCTATTATTGGAGAAAGTGGGTTCCCCATAGGCATACCATAATTTTGTATGTAAATATTGTTGTCAAACATAAAATAATTATTGTCTCTTAAACAAAAGTCAAGTATTTTGATAAATGTATTTTTTGGGATGCTGGTGTGAGCTTTTATTGTTTCCCATTTTTTAATAATTATTTTAATGGCTAAATGTATCGGGATATTTGTAAATAGTGATACGACGTCGAGAGATATCATCAAATCATTTTGTTCTATGTCTATTTCTTGTATATCTTTCTTAAGTTGTGTTGAGTTTTTAATGTTATATTTGGTGTTAGTTAAATTCTTTAGTATTGTACCTATGTATTTTGATAGTTGATAGGCTGGGAGTTCATATGACGCTGCTATTGGTCGCATTGGCATGTCCTGTTTGTGAATTTTCGGTTGTCCATATAATTGTGGTGCGTTAGCTGCATTGCATCTTAGTTTAAATTTAGTAAATGTTTCTATGTGGTTATTTTTATGTAGTTCAGTAATGATAGAATTGTTTTTATTAGTTAATTTTTCCGTTGGATCTGTTCGGCTTATTTTGTATGTGGTTTTATCTTCTAGGAGTTTGTTCATCTGCTCCATATAATGTTCTTTGTACATAAGTACTGTTTTATTACCTTTATCTGATTTAGTAATTATTATATCGCTTTTGTGTCGTTTTAATAAGTTCAATGTGTCTTGATATGTTTTTAATATAAATCTGTCAATATGATTTATGTTGTGGTTTCTAAGATTGTATTGTAGTTGATGTGTTAAAAAGGTTCTTGCTTTTTCTTTATCTTTTTCAGTTTTAGCAAAGGAGAAACAGTATTCAAAATCAGCAATTAAGTTTATGATGTTTATGTTATGTTTTTGTGTTGGGAGTGCAAATTTTTTCCCCATGGAAAGAATCCATTGACATTCTTCTGGGATGTTTATGTTTGTTAGATTAATGAACCATTCTTTATTATATTTGTTTCACAAACGAAAAGACAATTAGAGATTAGGTTGAAAGAACATAAACGAACAGTTGAGAAAGGAATAACAACAACAGCTCTCTCTCAACATGCATTTGACAATAAACACAACTTTGATTTTGACAACATCAAAGTCTTGGAAAGAGAGACAAAAACAAATAAAAGAATAACACTTGAAAGTTTGCATATTAAGAAACATATTGACAAAACAGTAAACATTAAAGAAGACAGTGATCACATTAGTAACACGTACAATTTAGTACTTAATAAATAAAATTAAAATGTAAAATTTAGATTAAGTGTGTAATAATACTATTAAGGTAACAATTATTTTATAAAAAAAAAAAAAAAAAAAAAAAATTCACATAAATTTGTTAAAGTGATAATAAATGTATATTCTTAATTATTATTAAATAAAATTAGACGCCTGATGAGGACACCAACCATAGTGTCGAAACGTCGCAGACAGAAAACAAAATTACAGCATATTTGTTTTAATTATTCCTGCTTAGACGACCATAGGACGCTTAATATCACAACAAGTAATTACAATCACTGGTCATTAGGAACATATCAAAATATTTAATTGGTAAGCCTGACTCCAAATAATTAAGAATAGCATCAATTACACCAACAAAATGAGTGGATTTTTTCAACACATAAGCTACAAATACAACACACACACCACATCTCTACTTAAACAATACATTAACACCGAAAGAATAATTACAATAAAACGAGCAGAAATTAAATTTTTGCTTTCTTGTAAATATTATGGCATTTACCCGAAACACATCACCAACATTACAAAGAAACTTGGTTACAACTTTAACAACAAAAACAACACAACAACAAAAGAATTAACGAATATAACCAACAATTTTCACTACAAAATCTTAAAACTAGAAATCTCTGACAGCAATAGAACTATAAACACAGAACTAAAACATATTAACTTACTTAGATCGAAAATAAAAAATATATTAACAGAAGAGGATTTTGCAGAATTCATGGATATACAGGTCGAAACACAACATAAAGTTAAAAGTATACGAGAAAATACACACAATAAAAAAATAGAACAACTATTGACTATACTGAAACAAAAAATCGGAATTAAATATAATAAAGAATGGTTCATTAATCTAACAAACATAAATATCCCAGAAGAATGTCAATGGATTCTTTCCATGGGGAAAAAATTTGCACTCCCAACACAAAAACATAACATAAACATCATAAACTTAATTGCTGATTTTGAATACTGTTTCTCCTTTGCTAAAACTGAAAAAGATAAAGAAAAAGCAAGAACCTTTTTAACACATCAACTACAATACAATCTTAGAAACCACAACATAAATCATATTGACAGATTTATATTAAAAACATATCAAGACACATTGAACTTATTAAAACGACACAAAAGCGATATAATAATTACTAAATCAGATAAAGGTAATAAAACAGTACTTATGTACAAAGAACATTATATGAAGCAGATGAACAAACTCCTAGAAGATAAAACCACATACAAAATAAGCCGAACAGATCCAACGGAAAAATTAACTAATAAAAACAATTCTATCATTACTGAACTACATAAAAATAACCACATAGAAACATTTACTAAATTTAAACTAAGATGCAATGCAGCTAACGCACCACAATTATATGGACAACCGAAAATTCACAAACAGGACATGCCAATGCGACCAATAGCAGCGTCATATGAACTCCCAGCCTATCAACTATCAAAATACATAGGTACAATAGTAAAGAATTTAACTAACACCAAATATAACATTAAAAACTCAACACAACTTAAGAAAGATATACAAGAAATAGACATAGAACAAAATGATTTGATGATATCTCTCGACGTCGTATCACTATTTACAAATATCCCGATACATTTAGCCATTAAAATAATTATTAAAAAATGGGAAACAATAAAAGCTCACACCAGCATCCCAAAAAATACATTTATCAAAATACTTGACTTTTGTTTAAGAGACAATAATTATTTTATGTTTGACAACAATATTTACATACAAAATTATGGTATGCCTATGGGGAACCCACTTTCTCCAATAATAGCGGAAATAGTCTTAGATGACCTATTAGACTACACACTAGACAATCTAAAATCCAAAAACATCGAAATAAAATATATTACCAAATATGTAGATGACTTTTTTGCCATTATAAAACAGAAAGATAAACAAATAATATTACAAGAATTTAACTATTACCATAACAAATTAAAGTTCACGATAGAAGAGGAAACAAACCATAGCCTCAACTTTTTAGACATTACCATACATAAAACTAATAACAAACTGGTTTACTAAAGAAATTTCATCTGGTAGAATTATCAATTATTTTTCAAACCACGACCCTATAAGAAGAAAAACACAGCAAAAAATCTTATAAAAACAGCAATAAACATTAGTGATAACATTTTCCTAAAAGATAACATAAAGAAACTAAGAACAATTTTGACTAAAAATAATTATCCTATTAAATATATTAACAAATTAATTTCCACAGTAATAAATGAAACCCAAAATAATAACACACAAAATAACAACGCAACATCTAACTCAGTTAACGGACAAAAAACGACCTTTGCCACTATACCATATTTACCAACAATAACGAATAGGAAAAACATAACAAATCTGATCAACACTGAAACTATTAAAATAGCTTCGAAGCCAAATCAAACATTGAATAAGCTTTTTAACACCCAAAAAACGAAAACAGGCTTACACAAACAACACAATGTAGTATACCAAATAAAATGCAATGGTAATGTCCACCAACAATGTAACAGAATATATATTGGACAAACGAAAAGACAATTAGAGATTAGGTTGAAAGAACATAAACGAACAGTTGAGAAAGGAATAACAACAACAGCTCTCTCTCAACATGCATTTGACAATAAACACAACTTTGATTTTGACAACATCAAAGTCTTGGAAAGAGAGACAAAAACAAATAAAAGAATAACACTTGAAAGTTTGCATATTAAGAAACATATTGACAAAACAGTAAACATTAAAGAAGACAGTGATCACATTAGTAACACGTACAATTTAGTACTTAATAAATAAAATTAAAATGTAAAATTTAGATTAAGTGTGTAATAATACTATTAAGGTAACAATTATTTTATAAAAAAAAAAAAAAAAAAAATTCACATAAATTTGTTAAAGTGATAATAAATGTATATTCTTAATTATTATTAAATAAAATTAGACGCCTGATGAGGACACCAACCATAGTGTCGAAACGTCGCAGACAGAAAACAAAATTACAGCATATTTGTTTTAATTATTCCTGCTTAAGCTTAATATCACAACAGGTTATTATTATTATTATTATTATTATTATTTTTATTATTATTATTATTATTATTATTATTATTATTATTATTATTATTATTATTATTATTATTATTATTATTATTATTATTATTATTATTATTATTATTATTATTATTATTATTATTATTATTATTATTATTATTATTATTATTATTATTATTATTATTATTATTATTATTATTATTATTATTATTATTATTATTATTATTATTATTATTATTATTATTATTATTATTATTATTATTATTATTATTATTATTATTATTATTATTATTATTATTATTATTATTATTATTATTATTATTATTATTATTATTATTATTATTATTATTATTATTATTATTATTATTATTATTATTATTATTATTATTATTATTATTATTATTATTATTATTATTATTATTATTATTATTATTATTATTATTATTATTATTATTATTATTATTATTATTATTATTATTATTATTATTATTATTATTATTATTATTATTATTATTATTATTATTATTATTATTATTATTATTATTATTATTATTATTATTATTATTATTATTATTATTATTATTATTATTATTATTATTATTATTATTATTATTATTATTATTATTATTATTATTATTATTATTATTATTATTATTATTATTATTATTATTATTATTATTATTATTATTATTATTATTATTATTATTATTATTATTATTATTATTATTATTATTATTATTATTATTATTATTATTATTATTATTATTATTATTATTATTATTATTATTATTATTATTATTATTATTATTATTATTATTATTATTATTATTATTATTATTATTATTATTATTATTATTATTATTATTATTATTATTATTATTATTATTATTATTATTATTATTATTATTATTATTATTATTATTATTATTATTATTATTATTATTATTATTATTATTATTATTATTATTATTATTATTATTATTATTATTATTATTATTATTATTATTATTATTATTATTATTATTATTATTATTATTATTATTATTATTAGTACAGGTATCTATGATCTAATCTTATACTAGTCTTATACTATCTTTGTACAATATTACATGCATGTGAAACTCTGTTTCACAACATTCCTCCCCCTTTCCACGGAAACGATTCCCACATCGTTTACCAGCGACACTGAACTGGCATGCTGCTTCTGCTGCCGCTATTGTTGATTCTGCTGCTACTGATGATGATGATTATGTTGATGCTGAAGATGATGTTGATGTTGGTGATAATGTTGTTGCTGATGATAATGTTGGTGTTAAGGCTGCTGATAATGACCAAACCGATATGGACGAATCCGGAACCAATGCTGATGATGAAGATACTACTAATGACGATAATTTCGACATTCGCTGTCTTGTTTACTGATCGGGCACCACAATGCGTCTTTTTACTCTAGCATGTGCATGACCGTTAACTTTCACCTCGTTGCATATAACCATTCCTGTGATTCATTCCAATACTACACCATGACAACCGTTGGCCTGTTGGTTCATAAAACGGATTCTTGGCCACCTTTTTTTGTAAAAACTGACTTTGGCTGGCCAATTCGTTAAACAAATTTTGGCCTGTCGCTTGGATGAAGTACAAAGGCGATCCGACGACATTGATGAATGAGTTCCAATACAGAATCATAACAAACAAAATTAGGTATGGCCTGCTGCAAACTCATGACAATACTTCCGGTGGAATGCATAATCTTTCACGAGACCACAGGCGTTGGTGTATCGAACCCACAATTCGTTGGCGCTTACCGTAATATTCAATATAAGCCCTGGCCATTCTCCGATGACCTCCAATAATGCAAAGGGATGCGAATGGTTAATTCATCGCCACAGGACTCAGCTTACTGCCTGGCCAAACCAACATGGCTCATTTTGGCCATTTCCTCTTGGCAGCACCACTCACAAACTAAACAGGAGTTTTGTTTTGCTGAACTATGTCATCGAAGGCCCGAGGCAGATGATATGATTTATGAAACATCTTGACCCCTTGCTCCACTGGCCACCTCGTCAGCAAACCCGGAACAACCATATCTTGTCACAACGGCCTTTCCAATTTGTGCGGCATAGCATACCAAATTCTCGTTGAATTCTTCTCGCTTTCTTGTGCCCAGCTTTCTGTCCTGTCAGCCTACTGCTTCTAGCTGCTTTCTTGATGAATGCTGATCAGCATCGCTCTCAGTGGACTTGGGTTGGAAGTCCCTAGCTTTACTAATATAACAAAAATGGAGCATTTCCTCTTCTATTTACAACTTACTAAACTATAGATATATTTTCTACTCATATTTTAATACAGTAATTCCTTTTTTTGCCTTTGAACAATAACTATTTCAAGATTAATTCCTTCCTTTCTTTTTTTTCAAATTCTTTCTTCTGCTAATATAATATGTACATACAATTAATTTTTTTTTTCTTTAAATATATTTCTCTCAATATGTGTATGCTTATATCTCCTTTTTTTTTTAAATATATTATTTCTTTTTCTAAATATGAATTCATATTTTCCTTTTTTTTATGTATGTTAATTTATATATATATATGTATTTTCTTTTTTAAATATGTAGTTAGTTTATCTTTTTTTCTTCTAAATTTGTATGTTTAATGTCTATATATTCTTTTTCTTTTAACAAGGGTGTATACTACCATTTTTTTTTTGAAATATGTGTTTTTAAATAGATATGTAAGTTTGATCTCTAAATCTTCTTCCTTTTTTTTTTTTTTTTTAACAAATATGTATGCTACTATCTATATATATGCATTGTTTTTTGTTTTTTGTTTTTTTTAAATATGTATGTATGGCAAGAGCTCTCATTTTATATTTTTTTTAATCTTATTACTCTTTTCTTTTTTACGGAGGTGGCCTCCCATCTTTTCTTATTGTTTTTTTTTATGTGGGAGTCTTCACTTTAAAATTTTTTTTTTATTATTTCTTTTTTCCTTTTTTTTCAATCGTTTTTAGTTTTAATACGTGAGGAATCTCCCGTCTTTTCTCGTTATTAATATATATATATATATATTTTTTTTACATGGGGAGATTTCCCACCTTTTCTTATTATTATTTTTTTTTCTGTTCTTTTTAATATCTTTTCTTATATACATTTTTTTCCCATCTTTTCTTATTATTATTTTTTTTCTGTTCTTTTTAATATCTTTTTATATATATATATTTTTTTTTTAAATACATTTTTTCCTCCATCAGAGTGTCCGCTGCGTCCGAAAAGTATATCGTGGGTCTCGTCGGCCCAACCGTAGGAGTACGGCGATCATCCAGCCGACTCCAAATTCCAGTTATCTCCAACCTATGCTAAAAGAAAAATGTCATAGGGAAAAAAAGAAACCAATACTCAGCTAATATAATACCAATACGCATTTACACCTTTGATAGAAAAACAACTCAAATCACTGTATTTTAATGAATGGTTACTTTTGCTCTAATAAAAAAACCACAACCACATTCAATAAACTAACTATCAACTATTACCTTCACTAAACTGCGACTTGATTCGGATACAGATCCGCACGAAAAAGCACTTTTGCCTAACAGGAGAGCTGTTCCTATTTCTACAGCAATAAGACACCAGCAAGCCGATCCATCGGTGGTCCGACCGAAATCATATCTAAACCTTCTTGTATACACATGTCCAACCTAAAATTTCCAAAACACTTCAAAATAAATAACAACAAATTAAGGCATGTGTCCTTCCTAAACACTGCCACCCATATAAGGCATGACCGCGTACAACGCGTCATCCTTCTCCGGAGTAGAACGGTTTCCTGCTGCATTCCGCAAACCGGAACCGGGCCACTGTGAGGCTATTCTCGGCAAAAACCCTCCCCACAGTGTATGCCGCGAATTTTGCGAGACTCGCTTCTGACTCCCCATACCAGATTCAATCCGTTGAACCATTCTCAACCACTGAGGTGTGCCCGCTACACATGGCGTCACCCTCCATATAAAAAAAACTGAGGCTTCCTGGTGGGAGCCACTTGTCGGCGGGTTACGCGTAAACCCCCAACCTTCCTCTCACCACCTCAAATACACAATTACTAAAATAAACAACAAAACAAAACCTTCATCATGGCCCGTAGATGAATGCACAGTGTTGTTGTGCACATGCATAGCCGGTGCCAACCATTGGTCCCAATTGCTGCCATCCTCATTGACGAAGCTCCTCAGGTACTCCGCGAAAGGACGGTGACTCCTTTCCAATGAGCCGTTTGCCTGCGGGTGATATGGAGTGATGTTCAATTTCTTGACCCCTAGGAGCCCACAGGTATCCGAAAATACCTTTGACATGAAATTTGTCCCATTGTCCGTGACTAGCATGCTTGGAACCCCATACTTGGCTATAATTTCGTTAAAGAAAATTTTGGCCACAGTACTAGCCTCCCCATCCGGCATTGCTGCGCACAACATAAATTTCGAAAAATCATCTTGAAAAGTCAATATCAATTTGTTACCCGCAGTGCTTTCAGGGAGAGGTCCCACCATATCCATGTATACCTTCTGAAAAGGTCGACTAAGAGTATCCGTGAGGACCATCGGCATAAATGTTTTCTTGGCACTCTTATTTTGCTGACATTTAACGTACTTCTTCACATATTGTTTAATATCCCTGTGCATGCCGACCCAGCGAAATTGCCTCTTTATCCTTTTAGCGGACGCCTGCACACCCACGTGACCGCCCAAAGGACTATCGTGAAAATCCTTTAACACTGTCACGATCTCTTTAGGATCCTTCAACACCACATACGTTGGTTTCTCATCGACCACCACCTAGACCAGTGGGTCATTAACATCGCTTGGTCCCTTTTCACTACTCTCTTTGTTCCCGCTGTGAACCTCTTTGTCCTTCCCGTGACCTGAGCTCCCCGCATGATTTTTTACTTCGCCCTTCGACATGGCCCTAGTTTTAACCATCAATATTTCCTCCGTCGAATATGGTATCCTGCTGAGTGCATCCGCATTCTGATTTTTCTTGCCCGGCTTGTACCAGATTTCAAAATCATATTCTGACAGCTTATGTCTAAAGCGCGCCAACCTTGAAGTTTGATCCTTCAAGTTCTCAATACCTTTCTGCGGTTGATGATCGGTAAAAATCTTAAAGTGCCGACCCAACAAGTATGGCCGGGAATTTTTCACCGCCCATACGATTGCCAGAAATTCCTTCTCTATCGTGGAGTATCGAGTTTCCGCCCCATTCAACGCACGGCTTGCAAACGCAATGGGACGATCACCCCCGCCACTATCCTGGGAAAGAACCGCTCCTATAGCTCCACCGCTAGCATGCGTGGTCAATACGAAAGGTTTTGAAAAATCAGGGTATGCCAACACTGGAGGCGACATTATCGCCCTTTTAAGCTCCTCGGAGGCACGCTGGCAGCCTGGTGTCCAATTGAACGCATGATCCTTGCGAAGCAATTTATGTATTGGCAAGGCAATGTTGGCCGTCCCGGGAATGAACTTACGGTAATAATTTACCAGTCCTAAAAACGATTGCACTTCCTTTTTGTTTCTTGGTGGCGGAAAATCCTTAACGCATTTCACCTTTTCTGGGTCGGGAAGTGCTCCTTCTCTGAACACTTGTGGCCCAAATACACTATTTCCCGCCTTAGGAAGTTACATTTCTCCGTTTTTACTTTCAAATTATTTTCCTTCAAGAGCTGCAGCACTTTACATAGCCTTGAGTCGTGTTCGGCCAGACTACTACTATATATGACAATATCGTCCAAATATACAAAACATTCAATGCCCTGAAGACCTGTTAGCACATGATTCATTAATCTTTGGAAGGTTGCCGGTGCGCCTGTTAATCCGAATGACATCCTATTGAATTCAAAGTGACCCAACGCTGTACTGAATGCTGTTTTTTACATGTCCTGTTTATCCATTTCCACCTGATGATAACCACTGGCCAAATCCAACGTGGAAAAATATCTACTGCTGCCCAACTGGTCAAAAATCTCATCCATTCTTGGAATGGGGAATACCTGCTACAGGGTTGCCTCATTCAGTTTACGAAAGTCTACCACCAGTCGCCAGCTCTTGGTCCCTGTCCTCGACGACTTCTTTGGAACCAATAGTTATGGCGAATTCCACGGTAACACACTGTGCGAAATTATGCCATCGCCCTGGAGCTTCTGGACCTGCCGATTAATTTCCTTACGATGAATCTGAGGTAACCTGTACTGCTTCTGATTAATCGGCAGCTGTCCAGGCTGCACGGGAATTTTATGCTTTACCATATTCGTGCAAGATAGTTTATCTCCCTCCAACCAGAAGATATCGTGGTACGTTGCGCATATCGCCTGAATGGACGACCTTTCCTCACTATTCAATTCGGCATCGGTATTTATTGTGGCCATTATCCTACTGACCCTCTCCTTGACATCCACCTCCTGCACGTGCGTCACCAAACCCGCACCTGGATTTTTTAAATTCACTAATCCACTGAACTTAGGCGTAAACCCATCCTTCAGGTAGTAGGCAACCTCAGTAGAATTCAGAATGGGCGCTTTTACCACCCCATCCTTTACGTTCGTTAGCGCGGCCCCTAGATATACTCCTGGCGACAATTCTTGCTTCTCCACGACCACTGTAGTATGTTAAGTATTGATCCCCATGGTTGCAATAGACACTGTACTTGCCTTCGCCACTATGGTTTTCTCCACGATATTTACTGCCCCCGAACCCGTGGCCTCCCTCAAAGAAACCAGAGGTAAGTTCCACTCACCTCCATTCGAGTACAGTTTCAGAGAAAGATTAATCGTATCAGTGACGGAGCGTCCCCATAGATTATCGCGACCTAAAATACTATCTCCCGGCAAATTATCATGCTTATCCACACAATGCATATCGAACCCCAATTCGGCGATGTCCGAATGCTCAATCCTGACTAACCCTATAGTTCTGGAGAATCCTCCGAATGCTCCTCGCAGGTCCTTTACCACCGTCCCGTCCACACTAATATCCCCCGTAAGACTGCTGTCCTTTACCAGGCTGGTGTCTGCCCCTGTATCCACTAATAAATTCAGACACCCCGTCTTTGCCCAAGCACATGGCAATCTTACAAACACCGAATCTGTATAACTACACCTAGCTGAAATCCCCCTATATTCATATCCGACACCGCAATGCGTCCTACCTCAGCCGCCTTCGCAGATTCCGATGTTACCAACGGTATTAGACTTTCGCGTGATCGAGTCGGTGGCCCTGCCCGTTTCCCGACACATTTCTCCCCTGTGTATATTGCCTACCAAACTGTCCCTCCTTGCCGCAATTATAGCATTTCCCTTTTCGTCTCGAACCTCCAGGTTGCCCTCTCTCCATCGTCGAGGGTCCCCTACCACAGCTCATGGCCGTATATTCTACATTCAACACAATATTGGGTATTTTCCTCGTCCAGCATACATCACGAGTGTGTCCTGCCCGTTGACAGAACGAACAGGGCGGTGCTTTGTATGCATTGCCACTTGACCCAGCATTATTGTATGCCGTACCACTTGACCCAGCATTATTGTATGCCGTACCACTTGACCCAGCATTGTTGTGCGGGGCTGCCTTATCTGCCTCCGTCCTGCGCAACAACTGTTCTACAGCTGCCGCGAGACCCGAGACTGGATCCTCGCGGGTATACTCCTCGTTAAAGTTTACACCCCTTAACGGAGGATCATCCCCCCGCCAAAGCGTTGCTTGAGCCGCCAGTGCTTCAATCAAGAGATCGTCCAACTTATATGAGCTGCTTGCCAACATCCTACCACGCAGCATTGGATCTCTCAGGCCAGATGTGAATGCCGATTTTACCTTTTTTTCTATCTCAATAGTCATTATCTCGTCCTTTCTCCCTTTATAGTTTTCATCTAGTATGACATGAGCTGTTGCTACTAATGTCTCAAGACGCCTAGCAAACTGTCTCACATCCTCATCCCTCCTTTGGCAGGCTTCATATAGCTCCCTTAGCACCGAGTCAAGCGACCTACCCTTTAAATATGTTGACTTTACAATTGCCAACAACTCATCCACTGACGTAAAAGTACGCAACCTCACCAACTGGTAAGCATCCCCGTAAAGCCTCTGTTTCACAATTTCCAAATATTCCTCCCCCTTTTCCGGCGGTACCCCTTTCGCCACCAACCTACATCCATCAATGAATTTATACACTTCTGTTTGCAGGCTTGGCGATGGCTCGCCGCCGAACGTAGGCACTAACGCCTTGACCGTTTTCAGAATATCCTGCGAGGACATCATCTGTGTTGGCTGTTGCTCCTTAGGCTCCTTATGGTACAGATCCCCCATCTGTATACTGCGCTCTCGTTGTGCTAAACGTAGCTGACCCTGCAACTCGGAAATTCTCTTGTTGGCTTCCTCGAGGTCCTCGAACTCTAATCTTCTGACCGAGGACGCGCCTGAACCCGATATTGTCCTCCGTAGGGCCTCGTTCTCCTTGTCTAAAATCTCGGCCTCCTTTAGATTCTCCTGAATTTCGTTCTTAAGCATCTTGTTTTGATTTTGGAGAGCCTCCAACTCCTCCTTAAGCTCCAAGGTCTTCCCGGTATTGCACTCCTCTTGAGTGTTAATCAACCGGCACAACTCCTCTAGCACTAGATCGGCCTCTACCAATCTAGTGATTTTCCAGGTACCGTCAACCTTAGCTTTTATGAGATGAAAATTCTCCTGGGTCTGACACCGACGTCTGACCTCGTCCCAAAGCCTTTCGAAGAAATAATCCGTCTTCGCCTGAAGTGCGCTAGCAGCTGTTTCGCTTGTTCTAATTCGACCAGAGTTGCCTCCATACGAATTTACCAACCCAGTCCCTACTAAACCGTGAAAAAAAAACGATCTCTATAGTCCTAACTAAAAACAAAAACAGCAAAATTATATCGCTTTGATTGCTAAAACTATATGCTGAAATTATAAAAATCCCACCCTATAAAAACAATAAAATCTGAGAGTATCAAACCAAACTATAATTTAACATGCATCTGTAATTTAAAATTCCTGGAAATTCATCAATAACCTAATTTTCACAAGCAATTTAAAAAAAAAAACAATCGGACCACATATATAGATGTGATACGACTTCGAACAAACATATCCATAATTAAAATTAAAATCCCAATAAAATTAAAATCCACTAAAATAGATTACGCAAAAATAAAAATAATTAACCCTCAAACTCATAAACTCACGACTTATAAAAATCTATAAAATAGAATTTACGCAATAAATAAAAACAAACTTTAAGACCATTCACTGAAAACCAAACATAAAAAAATGAACAAAACTCAAACTTAAGACGATCCCAAATTTGTAAAAGAAACAACAAAAATACTTTACAATATCCTACCGGCTGCGCCATTAATATTATGGTCCTAAACACATAATGTTTAGTCCCAACAAGTCCTAACGTTTAGTCCTATCAAGTCCTATCCTCGGATTTGCCTATTGTGTTTTAGCGCTGGCAAGCGCTGTCAATCAACGCCCAAACGGCGTTAATCTTGCTGTAAAAGGAAAAAAAAAGGATAGGCAAAGACAAGTAGGCTCTCTCACGGTTAAAGTCAGATCAGCGCACTTACTTGTCTTCATCTGCCACTGTTCTGACTTTTCCCCCTTTATTTATATTAAATCTTAAAACTAATTAAAAATAACTATAACAACAATGAAAAAATAAAAATTGCATTGATAATGTAAAATTAATAATAAAAAAAGAAACAAACATTAACCATAACGCAATGCAGTTCATGGTCATGGCATACTTAACCAATAACAAAAAGAAAACAAATAATAATATTGCAAATACCGTGGGAAAAACAAAAAGACATACGTTTACACTTAATATACGCGGAAGTTTACAAAAGAAAACAAGTAAGAAAATTATAGTCGGTCTAGACCGACTATACGATACCCTATACCATGCGTTTAGAAACCGTATCTCCTAGGCCCAACTAACTGGACATAGAAAATAAGCAAAAACCGAATTTGAGTGGGATTTTTATTAATTTTTTGGCTGCAGATATGAAAAAGTTCATATCGGATGATATATCTATATGGGGACTAGGTCCAAAAATGGACCGATCCTGACCATGGTTGGTAAAGTCTCTTGTATTTTGCGAAAATATATACAAACAAAATTTGAGAAGAATCAGTGCAATATTTTTGTTTTTTAATAGATTTAAGTGAAGATCGGGAAGCAGCTCTATATGGGGCCAAAGGGATCATTTTTGGACTAATCATTAATGGATGTAATGAACGCATACAAACCCAATTTGAGTAAGATCTATACGACAATTTGGATCTTATGGCAATTTATGTCGATTTCATAGGGGTAATTTGTATGGGGGCTAGGTCTGAACATGGACCGATTCTCACCAATTTCAACAGCGTTCATCCCATGGCAGATGAAAGCTTATATACCAAATTTCATCAAAATATATTCATATTTGCGACCTGCAGTTTGATTACAAACTTTACATGGACACACAGACGGACGGACGGACGGACGGACGGACATTGTTAAATCAACTCAGAAAGTGATTCTGATTCGATCGGTATAATTAAAGATGGGTCTAGGTCAAATATTTTTGGTTGTTACAAACAGCAGCACAAAGTCATTATACCCAAACCACATAGTGGTATAGGGTATAATTAAGTAAGCAATAAATAAAAAAAACTCTAAAAAGAAAATACAAACATAAGCAAGCCAACGCATGGTAACCAAAAAAAAAATAAACAGCACAACACCTGTCAATGCGGAACAATATCGTATTGCTCCACATTGAAAGTGACAAAAAATTCAAACATAAGCAAATCGGTCAATGTACGTTACCATGCCAAATTGGGTTGTATGTATGTTTCTTGAATAAACATTTAATAACTACGCTCGAGAAAAATCGATCGTTATTAATTAAATGAATTTATATTTCAGTAAGGTTACTTGCAGTATTATTACTGTTTCTGTTATGTTATATATTAATTATTATTATTATTATTATTATTATTATTATTATTATTATTATTATTATTATTATTATTATTATTATTATTATTATTATTATTATTATTATTATTATTATTATTATTTTATTATTATTATTATTATTATTATTATTATTATTATTATTATTATTATTATTATTATTATTATTATTATTATTTTTATTATTATTATTATTATTATTATTATTATTATTATTATTATTATTATTATTATTATTATTATTATTATTATTATTATTATTATTATTAGTACAGGTATCAATGATCTAATCTTATACTAGTCTTATACTATCTTTGTACAATATTACATGAATGTGAAACTCTGTTTCACAACATACCTTACACTGGATTCAAACTCATTCGTCAACGCTAGTGACCTGTGTTTCTAATAGAGTTGCTGAAATCCAAGAACTATCGGGCCAAGTTGCATGGCGACACGTTCCTACTAAGGAGAATCCGGCTGATATAGTTTCAAGAGGTTGTAATGTAGATGAACCAGTTGACTCAATTTGGTTCAATGGCCCAAATTTTCTACTCAAAGAGAGTAACGCCTGGCCAATTAACGAACATTTTAGGCTAATCGCCGAAGAAGAGTCATTAGAGAAATGGAAAACTAATGTGTTTCTTGCTATAGAGAAAAAGGAAGCCAACTATATTGTAAAGTTGATGGAAAATTACTCAGTGTATACTAAAATGATACGAGTTTTTTCATATGTGTTTCGTTTTCTTGACATTGTTCCGGGAAACAAGTGTCGCCATTTGGGAGTTCCAACAGCGAAGGAAATGAACTGGACGTTTCTTCAATTCGTTGAATTTATACAGAAGCGGGATTACGCGGAATAACTTAAAATATAAAGTAAATCGCAAGTTTTACCTTCTAACCTACAGAGGCTGAATCCATTTGTCCACCAATTTAAGTACGAACATCGCTCGTTTTTACTAATTAGGGTAGGCTTCTAAACGCACCCATTGCATATGATGCGAAATTTCCCCTTTTAATGGCAAAAAATTTACAATTCGTGAGTCTGTATTTGCCACACTTACATTTTGATGACTGTCATGTGGGAGCGAAGGCGTTAGTAGCTCTCTTACGGGACAGAATTTGGCTTATAAATGCCAGAGAGGAGTGTACAAAAGTGGTTCGGAAATGTATGCATTGTTTTCGTTATAAGCCGAAACTAATGGGTCAAATAATGGGAAACCTGCCCGCTGATAGGGTGAGAGCTCTATACCCACTCAAAGTATGTGGGTTAGACTTTTGCGGCCCGGTAAATATAACCCTTAGGTTACGTGGCCGTCCACCCGTAAAAATGTATATAGCGATATTTGTGTGTTTAACTTCAAAGGCTGTACATATTGAATTGGTTACTGATCTGTCTTCAAATTCTTTTATTCTACGTCTTTCAAGGCTCGTCGGCAGGAGAGGACTCCCAGAGCGGATTTACTGCGACAACGCAACCAACTTTGTCGGCGCCAGTCGAGAGCTGCGGGAGCTGCAGGAAGAGATGTTCAGCTACGCCGAAGAAGTGGTGTCGTACGCTGCCAACAAGGGGGTCAGCTTCATATTCAATCCGCCTCGAGCTCCACACTTCGGCGGTCTGTGGGAAGCAGCTGTGAAGTCCGCCAAAGGGCTTCTTGTCAGAAATGTAGGCAAAATGCTGCTCACAACGGAGGAGCTTCAAACCGTGCTGGTAGAAGTGGAAGCAGCACTGAACTCCAGGCCTATTGCACCAATCAGCAGCGATCCCAATGACGGCGAAGCACTCACTCCAGGCCATCTATTGATAGGCGAGAGCCTAGTGCGCTGCCGCAAGAATCTCATCAAGACGGTCAGGGTAAGCTGACGTACTCCAAGAGATGGCGGCTTATCTCCACTCTCAAGCAAGAATCTCGTCAAGACGGTCAGGGTAAGCTGACATACTCCAAGAGAGGGCGGCTTATCTCCACTCTCAAGCGGATGTTCTGGCAATCTTGGGAGAAAGATTACGTCCGCAGCCTCCAAGCCAGAACGAAGTGGGCAATATAAGAGCCAGATCTCGACGTCGGCAAGCTCGTCGTGGTCCACGAAGACAACCTTCCGCCCCTGCAGTGGCTGACCGGTCGCATTCAGGCCGTTATTCGCGGCCAAGACTACAAAATCAGGGTAGCGGAAGTGAAGACTAAAAATGGTGTCCTCAAAAGGCCAATCCACAAATTGGCTTTGCTGCCGATCGATTGAAGACCGTCGGTCATTCAATAGGGCCGGTGTTTCGTCATTTACAAATCTTCTGTTATTTCTTCTCTTTCCTTGTTTTTTATTTAATTTTGAAGGAAAAACAGAGGTGATTATTGTATTGATCTTTCAAACGTAGACAGTTTACTTGTTAATATGATTAAGGAAATGACACAGGGAACATTATTGGACAAAATTTGTGAAGAAAGAAACATTAATGACATTTGACAGATTTGTAGATAGTTGTATTAGACCTGAATATAGGAAAACGAAATTCAGAGACGACAGACCAAATTATCGGCAATGGTTTACTAGGACCCAAGATATAAATTACAAATATAGCAATCAAAATTATAATAACTATTAACATAATACTAATAATAATAATAATTTTAACGGATATAATTATCAAGGACAAAATAAGTTCATAAGTAACCCTCAGTATCATCATGAACTAAACTTTAATAATAATGGTAATAATTTTAACAATTCAGGAAGATATAGAAGATATAATAGTGAAAATAATAATAATTCGGGTAATTTCCAGAGGTTCGCACAGGTAGGAAACCCTAGCCAATTTTCAGCCAAAATCGCTTGCGTCAACCTAGGCATAACTAAAACGAACCAATGGAAGTTGATAATATACAAATAAATCAGTGTAATATAGCATGTGATTCTCAACAGTTCGCCCAGCTAGGAAACCCTAGGCCAAGTCTCAGCCAAAATCACTTGAGTCAACCTAGGCAAGACCAAAACTAACTGAGGAAAACCGAAAAAAATTTAATAAATCAACAAAACTTGTCAGGACAATTTGAGTCAAACTTATGTTAGTGTAATGTAAGTCAACTCGGCTAAGGCCAAAACGGATATGATATGTTTTTTAGGAACGCCCTCCGACTTTTTACCCAATAAGCATAATAACGAAAAAAGATGTAATTCGATTTGAAATAATAACTGATTCATCAAGTGTTTTAATTTACCAGGAAACGCGAAAATTAAATGAAAGATGACAGAATTAAGAGGAAGATAATATAGTTTTATTATAGGAATTGATTTGCTAAATTGTCTTAACGCAATGATAAATTTAGTAGATGGACATATATCATTTAACCACATGATAAAAAATTTACATTTAATCCATATAATAATCTTGAAATTTATACATTAGTGGGAGTTGAATTTGAATGGGATAGAATTCAACTAGATCATTTAAATGAAGAGGAATCTAGGGACATTTTAAGGAGATTTCAGAAATTGTTTTTTAAAGAAGGTGGCAAACTAACGAGTACTATGAATATACAACATGAAAATAGGACGATAACAGATGAACAGATAAATTCCAAATTATACAGATATCCTCCACAACCTGAGAATGAAATGCGAAGACAAACAAAAGAAATAAAAGAAGAACAGGGAATAATTCGGAAAAGCAGTTCAACGTACTCCAGCCCTTTGATATTAAATAGTACCAAAGAATGTTGATAACTCTGGACAGCGAAAATACAGATTAGTAGTCGATTATAGGAAACTAAATAAAATAAATTTCGACGATAAATTTCCATTACGAAACATAGACTCAATCCTAGACAAACTGGGAAGTGCATAATACTTCACGACTTTGGATTTGACGAAAGGTTATCAACAGATAACCATTCGGATGCCATTCGGATTGAAAAATGCACCAGCAACGTTCCAAATGCTTATGAATGAGACTCTAAGACCCAGTTTTTGAGATATAAGTTAAACTTAGTTTTATTTAACCCAGAAGTTATTCATCAATTCCTTTATGAATTTGGATATGTCTGAAAAAATCTATTCTCAGCTTAACTGAACTAGATTTAACTGACATCTCAAAAACTGGGTGTTAGGGAATTCATAAATAAATCTTGTGTGGTATATGTAGATGATATATTAATATTTAGTATATCATTGAGAGAACATATAAAGGCAGTCACGGAGCAGCTTTAGAATAAGCTAATCTAAAAATCTAGATAGATAAGTGTAATTTTTTGAAAAAACAGACGGAATTTTTGGGATATATTTTGACAAAAGACGGACTAAAACCGAACCCTAACAAAATTAAAATGATTCAAGAAATCGCGTTACCAAAAACAGAAAAACAAATTAAAAGTTTTCTTGGGCTCACAGGATATTATAGGAAATTCATAAAAGATTACGCTAAGGTAGCTCAACCTATTACCAAATATTTAAGAAAAGGACCCACAGTAAACGTAAATGCCCCAAAGTATATAGAAGCTTTCGAAAAATTAAAATTATTAAACTACGCGATTGGAGCCGTTCTATCACAGGAAGGACATCCAATTTGTTTTGTTTCAAGAACCCAAAATAATCATGAAAGGAATTACGCAGCAACGGATAAGGAATTTTTAGTAATATTATGGAGTGTCAATTATTTACGTCTTATCTCTGTGGGAGAATATTTAAAATCTTAACGGTTCATCAACCAATTAAGTTCTTACATACAAAATACAAAGGAAAGGATATGTCGCCAAGCCATCAAAGATGGATCTTAAAATTAGGTGAATACGATTTTACGATCGAGTATTTAAAAGGAAAAGACAATAGAGTAGCAGACTTTCTGAGTAGATTAGAAAATGTCAATGAAGAGAATGTCAGAAAAGAATGGGATAATGAATCAGATATTTATATCGGAAATTGATTTTGAAGTAATGGGACAAATATTTAGAAAATATGTCACTAAGGGTAAAGTAGGAATATTTTCTGAACTTTCAGACAGAAGTTACAACATAGTTCAGGAAAAATTAATAGAAATGTTTTCCCGATAAACATATTAATTTCACCAAGTGTACAATAAGGGCAAGAGGTATGGAAACTGAAGTAGAACCAATCAAGCAAATATCATTGTACCACATTAGTATAATATTTTTATGGTAGAATTTATGTTGGTTAATTTTTCAAACTAATTCTGGGGCAAACCTGCCGACCAGTTTTAGTGTTTAATCCTTTTAAAATCAAACAATTTTTTTTTTTAGTTAGGGCAAGTTTGCCTACTAACTGTCAGAGCACCAATTCCTCCGTTCTCCAACAGTGGTCTTTATTTTATACTATTTTTGTGCTAATTCAGCACTTAATGTTTTTGGTTTTTATAATTTACAATTTTAAACACTTATACATACATAAAAATAAAAATCATATTCAAATAAAATCAAATCAATAAAAGTAAAACAAAAAGAAAATATGTTCAAAAAAATTAAATAAAAAAAATGTGTTTATTAATGAAGATTGTGTAAACAAAATTTATACTTGAACTTGAAAAAAAAAAGAAACAATGAGTGGCCTTCATGAAAAGTGTCATTTTTCACTTTTGGTAATTAAAGGCTAAACATTGTATTTGAGCTAAACATTGTATTTGAGTAGCAACAAAGTGTGCCATCAATTTTTTTTTGGATTTATATTTCATACATGTTATTTTGAATTTAAGTTTTTTTGTTAGCAACAGAAATTCATTTGGTGGATCTCTACACCATCGTCCTCAAGATTGAAAATTACGGGGCTAGCAAAATTTATATGAATTTTGAGAGATCTGTGATTTTCAAAAGGAAAGTGTGTTTCCAAAAAATTGTTTTTGTTCAAGTCCAAGTAAATATAATTTTAAGTTAAAGAAATTACTATCGATAATTAGTTTTTGTGATTGTATAAATATAAAAGTTTTGTATAAAAGTTTTTGTGATTGTATAAATATTTCTTAAATTAAATTCTTAGCATTAGTTTTTTTTTTTTTATTAGGATTGTATTTTTTAAATATATTGTTATGATATTCCTTAAATCTATTATTAATCTTAATTACAGAATTGACTCCTTTACGTTCAATTATAGGGTAAGGGCCATGATATGGACTCTGTTGTTTTCTCCTAGTTTCTAACTTAACGTATACTAAATCTCCTACTTCTAGGTCAGATTCCTTACTATTCTTGTCATAATCTAGTTTTCTTTTTAGTTTTGTCATATGTATTAGTTCTCGTGCTTTAAGTAGTGATTCCCGTAGTCTTATTTTCATTTCATTTGCATAGCTGTCCAAATTGTAAATTGGCCTATTATTCTCAACCATGTCATTTGGCAAACGTGGAATTTTTCCATATACCAGTTCATAAGGGCTGTATTTAGTATCCACATTTCGTGTGCTATTATATGCAAATGCATAGTACAAAATATATTTGTCCCATTCATTATTTTTAACGAAATTTAACAAAAACTCATTCAAAACTCTATGATTTCGTTCGAGTGCTCCTATTGTCTGATGGTGGTAGGGTGTTGAGAAAATCTGTTCTACTTTCAACATTTGGCAAATATTTCCAAGCAGTTCATTTTTAAATTCAGTTCCTCTGTCCCATTTTAGTGTCTTAAAAAGTCCGTATTTAAGTATTACTTGGTCCACTAATGCTTTTGCGATTGATACCGCATCTTTTGTTTCCATTGGATGTAGTATGACGTATTTTGTTAATTCGCACTGTACTGTCAAAATATATCTATAGCCGTTAGATATTCGTAAGGGTCCTACCGTATCTATACTTAACGTTTCAAAACTTGTACCAGGTGTGTCAGTTATCGTCATTTTTTCTTTGGTGTATTTTGTTTGCTTATTCTTTGTGCAGTCACAACAATTTATTATACATTTTTTAACCATTTTATTCATGTTTTTCCAAACGAATCTTTGTTTTAGTTTCAATAAAGTTTTTCTGATGCCTAAATGTCCTCCTATTGGTGTATTGTGATACTCTTTAATTAAATTTTTCATAATTGACTCTTCTTTAATTTTTGTTGGGGCTTTGTATATTATTATCTTTAAAGGTTCTAAATTCCTTTTTATTCTTTCCATTTGCAATTCATTATACATTTTCTTAAATTCTTCTATGGGCATGCCTCCTAATATATCATTTTGTTCTAACGCTAGCTTCATTATATTCCTATCAGTCATTTTTGATGATAGCTTCTTGACGATCGAAACGAATTTCGCGTGATTATCGCTATATCTAACTGTTACCCATCTTTTATTTATCTCAATTTTGGTACCTTTATTATTTTCTTCTATAAATCTTAAATTTTTCATATTCCTGATATCAGATATGGACGTACATTCCCAAATGTGAAGTTGATCAGGCTTCGAATGAGAATTGTATTTCTCCGTGTCTGCCTTGTTCTCGTTGGCTGACATTCCCCTTGTTATTGCAAACATTCTTTTTGAGTCATCACAATTTGTCGGTATCATACTCTTGAGTATGTCCGAATCTATTTTTATTCTTGACAATGCATCGGCATTTGTATTAATTTTTCCTTGTTTGTAGATTATGTCAAAATCATAATCTGACAAATCTATTCTTATCCTTTCATCTTTGATGAAGGATTTTTATGCGTAAATAATGCTACTAGGGGTCTGTGGTCCGTCACCACGATAAACTTCCTGCCATATAAATATGGTCTAAAAAAATTAATTCCCCAGTGAATGGCTAGTAGCTCTTTTTCTATTACTGGCTTGTTTATATCGTGTTTTGCCAGTGTTTTACTTGCATAGGATATTGGCAAGTCTTTTCCTATGTCACCTTGGCTTAAGATTGCACCGATTGCGAAGTCAGATGCATCAGTTCGAATGGTTGTTCAAAATTTGGATACTGTAATATAGGTGGGTTAATTAATTTTTCTTTTAAGAGTTCAAATGTCTTTTGACATTCTTCTGTCCATTCGAATGTCTGTCCTTTTTTCACCAGATTATTGAGACATTCTGTGGTTTGAGCGAAGTTTTCAATAAATCGTCTGTAGTAATTACAAAAAGCTACGAATTTTCTCACTTCGTCACTATTTCTTGGGACGGGGTATTTTTTTATTGTTTCAAATTTGGAAGGGTCTGTTTTTATACCTTCATTAGTAATTAAATGTCCTAAATATACGACTTCTTAAGTTGTCATTATGGTGTTTTAAACTACAACCAAATACTATTATATCGTCGACATACAAAAATGCTTGGCTATCCAAACCAACCAAGGCGATTGTAAGCATTCTTTGAAAGCTGTTGCTTGAAATTTTCAATCCGAATGGTAAACGTTTAAATTGAAAATGTCCTTTGTTAGTTGAAAATGCAGTTAAAGGTCTAGAGTCTTCATGTAACGGTAATTGATGGAAAGAGCTCGTCATGTCGAGTGTTGAAAAGTATTTTGCTCGGCCTAGTAAATCTTGTACGTCCTCCAAGCGGGTTAGGGGGAAGCGGTCGCTTACCAACTTCTTATTTAGTTGCATATAGTCTACTACTAGTCTCCATTTCTTTTTGTCCCCACTATTTTTTTTTGGTACTAGCAATAATGGTGAGTTATAGGGACTAACTGAGTGTTCTGCTATGTCAGTGTCTATTAAATTGTGTAGTATACTCGTGAACAGAGGGTCAACTGTAAACCCAAATCAATGATTCACAAGTATACAAATAAATATGTACATTCATGGTGACGATTAATCTGGGTTTGCAATGTATGTGTTTGTATGTTTGCATGTCAAAAGAATGTAGAACGCAAACGAGTATATTGTAAACAAAAGTTTAATGACATATTTTAAGTATCACCAATTTGTGTAACATTACACCAAATTGGGAATGATCAATTTACATTTTTATTTTTAGTGACGATTTGACGAACTGACCTTTTGACGAAAGAGAACGTACTCAATGAGTGTACGTACATGAATGTGCATGAGTAATTTTAAGATTGAGTAAATTTTATTCAAACCTAGTAATAGTAAATTAATATATAAGTTTTTACAATTTTAAAATAAAGTCAGTCTTAATCTAGAGACAGAAAACAAAACAGCTCCAGTCTTTAAATCATAAAATAGAAACCTGTGACTATCCTACGTTCCTCCATTAAATGACGATACTGCTCTTCTTTCACCACATGGCGATCCTTGCCAACTTTCATGCAACAATAATAGCAGGAGTAAACGAAAAAGTTTAGCTATTGAAAGTTCGCTGAAAGGAACCGGTATCCTGGTGGATATTTTTGACGACATTTGGCATCAACAACACCTTTAACCACCATACCACCAGCAGAGGCAGTACATGTGTAGCATCAACGACAACTTTAATCACCACAACATATGAAGAAAGAAAGAATAAGTATAAAAATCCAGAAGGTGCATGGGCACGCCTGGTAAAAAAAAATTAAAAATATAGTGTATAAAAAAATTTTTTTTTTTTCAAAAAAAAAAAACAAAAAAAAAAGAGAAAAAAAAGGGAAATGTGAAAATGTTTTAAAGTTACTGAAAGTGAAACAAAATTTTTTTTTTAATATTGTAAATTTAAATTTCGATAAAAAGTTTTCTTTTCTTTTTGTAGTCCAAAGTGTATTTTTTTTAGTTTTTTTTTTGTGAGCATGGGGAATAGTCAAAACAAAATAAGTGAAGTGTTAACGGAAACGGTTAAGAACCCCACGGCAATTAGCGTTAGTTTGGAGGTGTTTATTTTAATTTGCGTACTGGTAACATTTACCGTAGTGATTAAACATTTGAGAAAGTACGTGAAGAAACAAGTGAGGGTACAACAAGTTAGAAATATAGTTTAAAAAATTTTTTTTTTATGGAGGAGACAAAAGAAGAAATATTAAGTTATTTGAAAATAGCTGAAGAAAATTGGAAAAGGTTGTTGAAAGAAGCAGAGGATAAGGAAAAAGTAGTGAAACCAGAAATTTTGAATATTGGTCCTAAACCACTTAGAATTGTGAAAAAGGATAGAATATTTAGAGAACCAAGCATACCTAAAGTAGAACTACCAAAAGTTAGGAGAAACAGAGGCGATTTAAAAAGTCGTATGCAAAGGAAAATAAACATTTTAAAAAGTGAGTTAAGCTACGAGACACAAAGAGATAGAAGAGTAGAACTGGAAAAGAAATTACAGGAAACCAGAAAGGAATTAAATTCATATTTGAAAGAGAAAAGAAAAGCAAAAATAAATGTCTGCAGAAGAAATAAATGCACAACCAGATATGTTAGATAAACTAGATGAGGAAATAAGAAAATTAGCAGATGAAGGGTATTTTACTAAACCATTAGAGCTACGCAAAAAGAAAAAAGTTGAAGTTAAATATACAAAGGCTGAGTTAGAAAAACAGGTTAAATGGTTAGCTAATTTTTGGAAAGTTATAGGAATGAAAGGTAGTCCTACGGAAGAAGATATAATAAGGCCCACAACAGTACAGGCAGAGACCATCCTAATGGTAGAGAAATTCGGAAGGTAGAAGAATAAAGAGGAAAAGAAGACGAAACATTATTTTTTTTTAATCCAAAATTTTTTTTAAAGATCTTATTGTTATTATAGTAAGCAAACAACTATATATAAGAATTATTACATTATAAACACTATATTACATTATAAACACTAAATATAAGAAATAATAAACAACATTGAAATATAAATTGAAATTGAAATATAAAAACAATATGTTAAAACTAATTTAATGAATAAATAAAGCAAAATAAAAAAAAAGAAAATTTTTTATGATTATCAATGTCTCATATGGAAAATTTAATAAAGAGATTGGAATCGATAGCAGTAAACGCTAAAAAATCAATAGGGAAACCATATTCTATAGAAACGGTAAATTCGAAAAGGAAGGAAATATCAGAATTGAGAACTCAGTTTGAGGACTGTTTAGCGGAAACTGAATTGACAGAAGAACTAAGAATAAAGATAGCTGACAAATTTAGAAAACTAAAAGAAGAAGCACTGGAAATTTTGACACATCATATAGATAAAAAAGATACTGAAAAAAGGGAAAAGTTAACTATGACGACGATTATGGACATGAACGAATTATCGGCTGTTTCGAAGCTAATACCTATATTTACGGGAAAGAAAGAAGAATTGCATAGTTTTGTAACAAATCTCGAATTGGTGTATGAAACTGTGACACAGGAAAAGCGAAATTTTTTCTTTAATTTCATATTTAAATCGCGACTTGAACAGAGAGTACAGAACCGAGTGAATCAGGAAAGCATTCCGACAAGCGTTAATGAGTTGGTGTTGGCTCTGAAAAGGGCCTATAAGCCACTAAAATCATTAAACAGCATACTACAAAGATTAACACAAACTGTTCAAAAAGGGGATAATGTAAGAGGTTTTGCCGATAAAATAGAATCACTGTCAACGAGTTGAATGAGGTTCAGATAAACGAAATTGGCGAAGCAGATAGGTCTGCAATAGTACGAACGAATAATGCATTGGCATTTAATGTATTTAAAAGTGGGTTGAGAGATCAGCAAACAATCTCAACAATTGATGCAAGTAGAGTTACTACTTTTGCTGAAGCGTTAAAGATAGCTGAAGAGGCTATGGCGCGTGTCAGAGATAGACAAGTGTTATACCAGAATGCAAGCAGTAACAATGGCAACCGCAACGGTGATGGCAACAATAACTGGCAAAGAAGCACACTAAATAGAAACAACAATAATGGCAGAAATAATAGAAATTACAACAACAACACTACCAGAGGCGGAAGATACAACAATAACGCAAATAGAAGATACAGTAACAATTACAACAACAACAGATACGGAAACAATAATAACTATAACAACAGAAATCCATATAATAACTCACATAATAATAATAACAGATATGGGTCGAACACTAATAATAATAATGCCTATAGAGGAAATCAAAATAGAAATAGAAATAGTAACCACGGATATAACAATAGGAGAAATTATAATGTAAATCCAATCCAGAACCAGGGAAACTCCCAGGAACCGGAGTTCGCTCAACAGGAATTTCCGGTAATAAGACAATAGAAAATATAAAAATTTATAGCATATCATCGGATCTAAAAAACTATGTAAAACTGAATATAATTAACACTGACTATGCACTGACGTTTCTGATAGATACAGGAGCGGATATATCATTATGCAAGGAAAGTTTTTTATACAATTACCAAGAAGATCGAGATGATTGCTGCAACTTAACTGGGATTTCGAGGGAAAAGATAAAATCTTTCGGTTCAACAACTGTGAACATGAAATTTGATAATGCAACTATAGAGCAAAAAATACAACTAGTTGCAAATGATTTCCCAATAAGAACTGATGGGATACTAGGTAGAGATTTTCTATCTAAATATAGATGCAATGTAGATTATGATAAATACATATTAACGTTTAGTTTCAATAATGACAATATAACAATTCCTATACATGACGATGCTTTCAATATCAATCATATTAGAATACCAGCGAGAAGCGAGATTATAGTACCATACACTGTGAATTTAAAATCAGATAGTGTAATACTAAATAGAGAAATAGTAAAAGGTGTATATTTGGCAAACACTATAGTTCCCAAAAATGGCAATCAGCACATTAAACTGTTGAATGTGACCAATAAACCTACAACTATAAAGAACCTTAAGATAGAAGCTATACCTTTGAAGGATTACGAGATATGTTCAATTGGTGATGATGATAGGGACACTAAATATATGCAAGGGCGATTTGAGAAGTTGTTGGGCAATTTGAAGTTGAGTGATACAGACAAAGATCTGAAAGATATTCTACAAAAATACCAAGCGATTTTTCATATGGAAGGTGAAGAGTTGACAACAAACAATTTTTATAAGCAAACAATACATCTGCACGATGAGACTCCAGTGTACATAAAGAATTATAGATTGCCTCAGGCGCAAACAAAGGAAATAAATTCTCAAGTACAGCAACTATTACGGAACAAAATAATAGAGCCATCAATAAGTCCATACAACGCACCACTGCTGCTCGTTCCTAAAAAGGGACAAACTGATTTAAGGAAATGGAGATTAGTGGTCGATTTCAGAAAGCTAAATGACAAAATAGTGAACGACAAATTCCCGTTAACACGTTTGGATGATGTCTTGGATAAGTTGGGTAGAGCTAAATATTTTTCCACACTTGATATGACAAGCTCATTCCACCAAATAGAATTGGACCGGCAATCGCGTCCATACACTGCATTTTCAACACCTGATGGACATTACCAATACACAAGATTGCCTTTTGGTTTAAAAATATCTTCGAATAGTTTTCAGAGAATGCTGACAGTGGCACTGTCTGGTCTTGAGTCCGAAGCTTTTTTGTACGTAGACGATATAATAGTTTTCGGATGTAGCATTGGACATCATAATGCGAATCTAGTAAGGGTTTTGGATAGATTGCAAAAGTATAACTTGAAACTGAATGCGAGCAAGTGTTGCTTTTTGAAGCACGAAGTGGTATATTTGGGACATTTAATAACACCAGAGGGAATTAAACCCGATGCAGAAAAATTTGAAGCAATAAACGAATATCCCGTTTCAACGAATGTAGATGAAGAAAGAAGATTTGTGGCATTCTGCAATTACTATAGGCGTTTTATTGAGAATTTTGCTGATATGGCTAGGTGTTTGAACCAACTACTGAAGAAAGGTATAAAATTTGAATGGACTGAACTATGCCAGAGGGCTTTTGAAAATTTGAAACAAAGACTAATTAGTCCACCTATATTGCAATATCCACACTTTGAGAAACCATTTATACTGACAACAGATGCATCGAATTTTGCATTGGGAGCGGTGTTGTCACAGGGTGAAATTGGTGAAGATAGACCTATATCATATGCTAGCCGATCCCTGAACAAACACGAGATAAATAAACCCGTTATAGAGAAAGAACTACTGAGTATATATTGGGGCATACAATTTTTTCGACCATATTTGTATGGCAGAAAGTTCATGGTTGTAACGGATCACCGTCCACTAATTTCATTATTTTCGCACAAGAATCCAAGCTCAAAGCTAACAAGAATCAGAGTGGAATTATCCGATTATGATTTCCAGATAATATACAAGAAAGGGATAAACAACACAAACGCTGATGCATTGTCAAGAATACGACTAGACTCAGAGATTTTAAAAGACATGATACCGCCAATGATTGATGAAAAAGCAAAGAAAACGCTGGTGATAACAAGAAACATGAAAAAGAATATGATACAAAACAACGCAGAAAATGATAACAAAATAATACAAAATAAAAATGAGGAAACAGATGGAACAGATGGGACTGATCACCTCAACATATGGGAATGTACATCGATTAATGACATAAAGCATGCAAGAAAACTTAAATTTATAATTGGAAATAAGTCGACTAATAAAAATGATAAAATTAATGAAGATAAAGATATTAATATGCGCATAGGATATAGTGACAATTCATGCTATTCAGGTACATCGAAGAAACTAGAATCCAACAAGAAGCTGTACAGGGAAGAAAATGGAAATGATATGATTCGAATTGAGGACGATAATAATCTAAATGAAACGCGCGTAAGATGTAGTGAAAATCCATGTTATTTAGATAAAGTGTTGGAGAAGCTACCATCTATTTTGAGAACAACAGAGTATAGAAAATTCGCACTGGAAAGAAGTAACGAAATATTTAAGAAAATAACCCTTGGGAAAATTAAGAAAATAATGAATAAAAATGAGAATAATGACGTCAAGATATTAATATATAAAAATCCTCAAAATATGAAGAATGATAATGAAAAGTTGAATCTGATAAAAATGTATCATAATACACAATGCGGAGGGCATTTTGGAGTGAGGAAGACAGTACTTAGACTAAAACAAAAGTATATATGGAAGAATATGTCGAAGATGGTAAAAGATTATGTAAAAAAGTGTGATTTGTGTCAGAAGAACAAACAAATCAAACACACAAAGGAACCATTATGTGTGACAGACACACCGGATCAGAGTTTCAACACACTTGTAATTGACACAGTAGGTCCTTTAAGACCATCACAACATTGCAGATATATACTCACCATACAATGTGAACTGACAAAATACATAATAGCTTGTCCTATGGAGACAAAAGAGGCCACGAATGTAGCCAAGGCACTAATTGAGAATGTAATACTAAAATATGGAATGTTCAAAACAATTAAATCTGATAGAGGAACAGAGTTTACAAATCAGTTGATAAAGGAAATATGTGAATTTTTGAAAATTGAACAAAGATTCTCAACACCATACCATCATGAGGCGCTGGGAACTGTGGAACGAAATCACAGGGTTCTAAATGAATACTTTCTTTCATTCGTGATTGATGATGATTGGTACTCATGGGTTCCATATTATGCATTCGCTTATAATACTACACCTCATGTGGATACAGGATATTCACCTTTTGAGTTGGTTTATGGCAAATTGCCAAGTTTGCCAGGTGATCTTATAGAAAAATGCAACGAAAAAACATACGATTTCGACAATTACATGAATGAGATAAAAACAAGATTAAAATATTCATTGGAAAATGCCAGAAAAATGATAGAAAAGATAAAATTGAAAAGAGTACAAGACTCACATAAGTGTAAGAATAGTATAGACATAAAATTAGGAGATTTAGTTTTGCTAAAAATAGAAAATAGGAAGAAAAATGAATCACCATACCAGGGTCCATATGAAGTCATTGGTATTGAAAATGTAAATGTAGAAATAAAAATAAATAACAAAACAAAAATAGTACATAAGAATTTATTGAAAAAATACAATAAGAACAAATGAATGGAAATATTAGAATATTTGAAAATAAACAAATTTTGAAAATTGGAAATTATAAACTTTGTATAAGAAAATTACAATTATAAATGGATATTTAGATAATAAAATTTTTTTTGATAAACAAATAATAACTTTAAGACATTTAATTATATTTCACACTATGCACCGATTATATTGTTAAAAAATCATCCAAATTTATAAATAAAATTGTATGATTTTCTTGAACGGTGAGGGTGTAGTATACTCGTGAACAGAGGGTCAACTGTAAACCCAAATCAATGATTCACAAGTTGTAACGACGTGTTTTTCCACTTATTCCGGGGTATACTCAGTGGGAAATCCAATAGGTTCGTTCACAGAAATGAATAGGCAACACTTGATAAAAATCTTTTTTTTTTTCTCAAACGTTATAATACGTTTTATGTATTTATTAAGGTTCGACCGTATAGTATAACAGAATTTAATTAAATTTTTGACTTTACACGTTTACGTTGGACAGTCACAACTCATTGAGTAGAAAAAATAACTCTTTCTGACATTGGGTTTCTGTAGTAGCACAAGTGACCAGCGTCTTTCTCGCTCTACACATAGACCTCCTGTCCTCTAGCTCTTACCCAAACCGATACCAAGGCCAGCAGGCGATTGGTATTGTCACGGTTAGAACTGTCCCAATTTATCTCTTCACACAATCCGACTGACTAATAGTCACTCGTATTATGTACCATCAAATGTTAATACATACGACCAGCAGCCACTATGCATTAATATTTGCAGGTAAACTCTTCAAGTATTCAGTCCAGGCAAACTTACTACTCTGCAGTTGTCAGCAAACTGCCCAAAAACTTTGTGTCTTGCCGTTCTTTTATATACCACCACAACGAACAAAAACTGACGCCAGCTAAGTGACGCTTGGCCATCAGCCAATCAGAACACTGCTGACGTGTGGTTTGTGGCTGTTGTTCGATGACATAGAAAACAAATGGGTAGCTGTTGTTCATCAACATATACATTGTTTTACCCGTTAAATATTTAAATTTCCAATAGTGTCGTTGTAGTGGCAAATACAAGAACGGGCGGTTTAATAACATTAAATAATTATAATTCAATAATTCTACATAATACAAGAGTAATAACTAAGGTATCAATATTAATGATATAAAATAGACGAATATTAATATAAAAGGATAGATTTTAGTTCAACTTAAACTAAACTGAATACGATATATTTTATGTTAATTATATTTAATTAATATATTTCTAATTATCATAATTCAAATTAAATGAATGTTACTGCCACAATACCCTACATGGTAGTAATGGAATATAATTCAAATGAAGATTTTTTAATTCAAATATACTGATGCAACTTCAAAAAATATAAAAAAATATGTATATAACTAGTGAAACAATGTTACTATTATTAATATTGGTATTTTAGAAAATATTTAAATAAATTGGGGAATATGAAATTGTATGTTATGGAATAGTATGAACCGGGGATGTGTAGTGATGTGTGTTGGTGTGGGCCAAAACGAGGGTCGACTTTGGTCCTCACACGTCCTCTTCTCCTCGGGGGTGGTGATGGTGTTGGCGAGGTGTTGTTATTGGTTTGCAGTCATGTACCGCAGTTGACGTAGCGGTTGATGGTGTTTTGTGATAACGTGAGGTAGAATGAACAGTCACCCCCTTTTTTTGTTTTGTTGGTTGTACCTCTAGTGATGCTTACAGCGAAGTATGTGGGTGTGTTGGTGGGGCGTTTGCCCTACTGGTTAGGATTTTGGTCATTTTTCGTAATTCTCTTGATTACGACGCCGCCGTTCGCCCGAAATTGAAGGCGGTAGTGTCCGAACGGGGTAGCTGCACTAATGTTCTGGTGCGTCGGTTTGTTCTGGCTCGAATTCTGACTATGGTTGCTAGGAGCAGATCCACTACCTCTGGATTGTTTTGACATTGTCGGTTGGCAGTGGCCGGTTCTTCGGCGAGGAAAATCGTGCGTCTACCCTGGGCTTGAGCGGCTAGTAGGCGTCTACGGAAATTCTCTTGAGACATTTGCTATTTTTCCTCGGCCATATTGACGATTTTACTTATTGGTTGTTGGGTTCCTAGGGATGATAGGAGAAAAAAAAAAGCGTGTTAGAATAAAGCAATCAATTTGGCAGGCGAGCTGCAATGTGTATATCTATGTGTTTGTCTATGAAGTTTGAGTTATAAAGGGTTTTAGTTCGCTAATGTGGACAGTTTTTGTGTCATTAGCATCTCGCCCCATTACTTTCGCGATGACTCGAGAAGGCAGTTCAACGATCGTGAATGGTCCGTCAAATTTTGGTGCTAATTTCGCCGCGAAGTTGTCGACTGCTTTGGACAACTGGTGTTGTCGGACCAATACTTGTTGACCAATTTCGGGTTGCCATGCCCGTCTGCGTAAACTATAATGTCGCCGTTGCTCTTGGGACGCCTTGATGAGGTTGTTTCTCACAATCTTGAAGATTTCCTGCAGTTGGAGGGCCTTTTCGGCAGGATCGCAGGGGATCGTCCCGGTTCCTTTGGTGACTTCGTCATACAGTGCTCGTGGTAATCTGGGTTCACGGCCTTGTATTAAGAATGCCGGAGAGTACCCAGTGGCTTCGGAAGTGCTGGTATTGATAGCCAACGAGATCTCTGGTAAAACATCATCCCACATGGTGTGTTGGTTTTTTGCAAATTGTGAGATCATCGTTTTTATTGTGCGATTCGTACGTTCGGTGGGGTTTTCTTGTGGCGTGTAGGGTGCTGTGAGTTGGTGTTTGACTCCCATACGTTCGAGGAACTGTTGAAATAACTTGCTGACGAATTGCACTCCATTGTCGGTGATAACCATTTTCGGGACCCCAAATCTAGCCAAGATTCGTTCGCGGAAGGCCTCTACTAAACCGTCGGCCGTGGCTTTCCGTTGCGGGATTAGTTCGGTCCATTTGGAGAAGCGATCTACGATAACCAATAGCATGTTGTTTCCGTGTTTTGACCTGGGCAGTGGCCCCACGAAGTCTAGGCAGATAGTAGCCCATGGCTCCTCTGGTATGCGTATCAACATTTCTCCGGCTGGTTTTTGTTGACTGGTCTTAAATTGCTGGCAGGATTTGCAGCTTCGAACGTATTTGCTGGCATCGCGGAATAGACCCGGCCAATAGTACCGATTACAGACTCTGCTAATGGTCTTCCGGATTCCGAGGTGTCCGGCTGTTGGATCATCGTGGTTTTCATGTAACACGCGTTCTCGTTGGTCGGCTCCGACGCAGAGTTTCCATGGGTGGCAGTCCTCATCTATGTGGTTCCTAGGAAAGTGACGATATAAAATATTATCAATAATAGTATAATCTGAATATTTATTGGGGTTATCTTGGACCGCTCGTATTTTTTGTTTTAACCACGGGCAACTTGATTGTCGGTTTTCTATGATAATACGTTGGATAGTCTCCAGTGGTTGCCGGGACAACGCATCGGCAACAGTATTTTGGGCACCCTTTCGGTATTGTACAGTAAAAGTATATTGCTGTAGTTCCAGTGCCCAGCGCGCTAATCTCCCGGTAGTGTTGTCTATCGAGTTGAGCCATTTTAGTGATAAATGGTCGGTGATGACGATAAACTGGTACCCCTCAAGATACATCCTCATTTTTCGTATGCCCCATACGATGGCCAGGCATTCTTTCTCGGTGGTGGAGTAGTTTTTTTCCGCAGGATTTAAGTGTCTGCTGGCGTATGCAATAACCCTCTCGACCCCCTCAAGTTGCTGGGTCAAGACGGCTCCCAGCCCAAAATCACTCGCATCAGTTTGTAAGGTGAAGGTTTGGGAGAAATCTGGGCAGGCCAACACCGGGGCTTCAGTCAATTTTGTTTTCAAATTGTCAAACGCATGTTGCTGCTCGTCAGTCCACTTGAAATGCTTCCCTTTCTTGAGCAGGTTGGTCAACGGTTGCGATATCTTAGCGAAATCAGGCACAAACCGCCGGTACCATGAGGCGACACCCAAAAACCGACGGATGTCCCGCACATTGCTTGGTGGTTGCATTTCACGAATGGCGGCCACCTTATCGGGGTCTGTGCGGATGCCATCGCCGCAGACGACATGCCCCAAATACTTGATTTCCCGTTTAAAAAAATCGCACTTCTCGGGGTTGATCTTCAGATTCGCCCTCCTCAGTCGTCGAAACACCTCCCGGAGATGTCTGAGGTGATCTTCCACGGTTTGACTGGTGATGATGATATCATCGAGGTATGCAAAGGCGTGGGGCTCCATTTCCGGGCCGATTACACGATCTAGGGTTCGTTGGAAGGTTGCTGGTGCTGAATGTAGACCGAAAGGCATCACTTTCCATTGGTAAAGCCCTCTTCCAGGTACGGTGAATGCGGTGAACGGTTTACTAGCTTCTGCCATTGGAATTTGCCAATACCCATTTTCCAAATCTAGGCAACTGATGTAACGGGCTTCCTTTAAACGGTCTAAAATATGGTTGATGCGCGGGAGCGGGTATGCATCGGGGATGGAACGGGCATTTAGTTGTCGAAAGTCCATGCATAACCTCCACGACCCATTCTTCTTCTTCGCCAAGGTGATCGGGAAGCTGTATGGGCTCTTGGAAGGTTCAATGCAACCTTTTGCTAGCAAGTTGTTAACCTCGTCATCAATGATTGCCTGCATAGCCGGGTTCCGCGTGGCATATCGGATTTTTATGGGTCTATCATCTTTCATACATATGCGCTGTTCGCTGATTTGGGTGGTACCTTTCATCCCCTTAAATTTCTGGAGCTCGAATTCTAGAAATCGGTTAATATTTGTCTGTCCATCTGAGCTAGGGTGGATAGAGGTCTGGGCAGCAGGGTTTGAAATATTTTCACTTACCGCATGGGAGCTGGGTGTAGTGCTGTCGGTCGATATTCCCTCTGGGGTCTTTCCTCGTTGGCGACTTGGGTTGATTTGGTGTTCATCCAGGCAGAGTTTTAGGTTTCCAAACGACAGTGTGGTTTTAAGCCTTCGGAGGAGATTCAAACCAACGATCATCTCTTCGATTGCCGCCGGCATTATGAGAAATGTCACTGGTCCGATGTTCCGGTCAGTTACTATTTCACAGTCGATCGCGTCTCGTATTATATTAGTGGAACCGTCGGCCAGTATCACCTCCAACTCCCGGGGGCTCCTTCGGTGGTTGCAAAAAATGGTTTCGGCCAGTTCTTCACTTATGTAATTGCTGGTGGCTCCGGTATCTATGGTGGCTAATATAATATGATCGCCGCATCTTACCTCAGAGCTGAGTCGATTATCATCGCATCTTAGATTGAGAAATTTCAAAGGTGGTTGTAAGCGGTCTATCCCCCTCGTGGTGGCGTTAGTTCTCCTTGCGCTTCGCTTGGGATTGTGGTTCACCATCATTCGATGGGGTTCCTGTCGGCCGTTTTGAGAAGTGTTATGATGGGGTATACTTTCCAAATCATCGGCCAGGGCCAGTAGTTCAGCCAGGTTTGAAAAATCCCTTCGCCGGATATACCCAAGGTAGTTGGGCTGAGCATTTCGAAATATGCGCTCTAATTGTTGTGTCTCTGTCATATCGGTATGTCGCATCAAATTCTGAAGGGACAACACATAGTCCTTAAATGGCTCTCGGGGCCGTTGGCATCTACGGCGGCTGTCATCTTCTAACTTTTCAAAAAAACGTGCCGGTAAAAAGAAGTTCAAAAAGTCCGCTTTAAATGCACCCCAGGAGTTCCAATGTTTATTATTACTTCTGAACCACATGAGGGCTCGGTCCTTAAAAAATTCCGGCATAGTGCTAGGCAGGAAAGATGTCGGCACGCCGTACATTTCGGCCATCTCCTCCAGCCGTTCTACAAACAGCAGCGGTTCTTTCCCTCCATCGTACCGCACACCCCATTTGCGCACACAGTCAATAATATTTACCAGTTGGAGATTTTCCCGCTCTGGTTGGTACTGGTATGGCTGTACTTGGGGAGTTGTGGCATTTTCGGCGCTGTCGACGGGCTTCGTGATGGGTGCAGGTTTGGCGTGGTGATTTTCGGTGGTGGCTGGGTTGTCATGGACTTTGGACGGGTCAGTTTCCCCAGAAACTACTATTTTGGGCAGCTTGGTATTGGAGGGGGTACCCGGGGTATATCTTTCATGTAACTCTAATAATCTTCGCATGCGGTCAGGAGGATGTTCACCACCAACAAATTGTGCCAACTGCTTCCTCATTTCCTCCACACCACTGACCGGTTTGAGGTTGAATTCGGTGAGGCAAGACAGCAATTCGTCCTTCCGAAGCGAGTAAGCCCAAGAGATTCTGGACATGATTCTGACCTAAAAATGAGTAGCTGCGGGCAGGTGTTACTAAGGAGCAAATGTTATTCAAAAAAAATGTTTTCACGTTTTATGTATAAAAAATGTTTATTATATAATGTTTCAAAATTTGATGTGAAAGTCTTATTAATTCTCAAATTCGGATAAAAGGTGATTTTAAAGAAAAACTTTCCGGGATTGAAAGTTTGTTATTTATATATATTGTATACAGGCAAATGGTGTGATGCCGTGTTTCAAAATGGTGGTTGAAAGTTTTTTTTTCATTAGTCTTTACATTCATATAAAAAAAATTGATTACAATTACAAAACTCGTGGTTTGAAAGTTTATTAGATTTTGGGTTTATCATGGCTGTTCTGAACTAAATTTTTTTTCTTCTAGCTCTTTAGGTGGTAGGTATATATAGGTTGTTTGTTACCCTTATTGCATGGAACGATTTGGTGGAGTTGGCCAGAATTTTACTTCTCTTTGGATGAGCAAGCTTTGGAGGTTATATGTATACTGCCTGTGCCACAGATTTTCACTTTCTTACCATTACATTGACTTCCTCATATTATTGCTTTTATTAAGCCACAATTTTTTTTTTCTTTTCGATTTAATTACAAATTTTCTATACTTTTTTTCCGAATTAATTTTTCAAACTTTCAATTAATTTTAAATTTTCCAATTTTTATCAATATTTGTGTCTACATTCTTTTATAGTATATTTAACACCTCAATTACACGCACGTTTCAGTTATTATTAACTTAATAATTTGTTCCGAAAAAGAAACTATTCCCGTATATTTGGTTAACGCGTAGAATTTATGTAGTCACCTTACGGTATTATTTTCCCCGCGGTTAGCTTTTCGTTCCCGACTTTATGCACCACACTCTTTTCACAGTTTTCTTTATTTTAAGTAATTGTTAAATTTTTCATTTGTTTGTATTTAAATTCAATGGCTGTGCAATTTTCCCAAAATTTTCGGAAATTATTAGTTTTTACTTCAGTTAAAATTTTAAATATGTATTTTTTTTCTACGTTCTGAAAATTCAGAATGTTCTGCTCGGGCGCCACTGTAACGACGTGTTTTTCCACTTATTCCGGGGTATACTCAGTGGGAAATCCAATAGGTTCGTTCACAGAAATGAATAGGCAACACTTGATAAAAATCTTTTTTTTTTCTCAAACGTTATAATACGTTTTATGTATTTATTAAGGTTCGACTGTATAGTATAACAGAATTTAATTAAATTTTTGACTTTACACGTTTACGTTGGACAGTCACAACTCATTGAGTAGAAAAAATAACTCTTTCTGACATTGGGTTTCTGTAGTAGCACAAGTGACCAGCGTCTTTCTCGCTCTACACATAGACCTCCTGTCCTCTAGCTCTTACCCAAACCGATACCAAGGCCAGCAGCCGATTGGTATTGTCACGGTTAGAACTGTCCCAATTTATCTCTTCACACAATCCGACTGACTAATAGTCACTCGTATTATGTACCATCAAATGTTAATACATACGACCAGCAGCCACTATGCATTAATATTTGCAGGTAAACTCTTCAAGTATTCAGTCCAGGCAAACTTACTACTCTGCAGTTGTCAGCAAACTGCCCAAAAACTTTGTGTCTTGCCGTTCTTTTATATACCACCACAACGAACAAAAACTGACGCCAGCTAAGTGACGCTTGGCCATCAGCCAATCAGAACACTGCTGACGTGTGGTTTGTGGCTGTTGTTCGATGACATAGAAAACAAATGGGTAGCTGTTGTTCATCAACATATACATTGTTTTACCCGTTAAATATTTAAATTTCCAATAGTGTCGTTGTAGTGGCAAATACAAGAACGGGCGGTTTAATAACATTAAATAATTATAATTCAATAATTCTACATAATACAAGAGTAATAACTAAGGTATCAATATTAATGATATAAAATAGACGAATATTAATATAAAAGGATAGATTTTAGTTCAACTTAAACTAAACTGAATACGATATATTTTATGTTAATTATATTTAATTAATATATTTCTAATTATCATAATTCAAATTAAATGAATGTTACTGCCACAATACCCTACATGGTAGTAATGGAATATAATTCAAATGAAGATTTTTTAATTCAAATATACTGATGCAACTTCAAAAAATATAAAAAAATATGTATATAACTAGTGAAACAATGTTACTATTATTAATATTGGTATTTTAGAAAATATTTAAATAAATTGGGGAATATGAAATTGTATGTTATGGAATAGTATGAACCGGGGATGTGTAGTGATGTGTGTTGGTGTGGGCCAAAACGAGGGTCGACTTTGGTCCTCACAAAGTATACAAATAAATATGTACATTCATGGTGACGATTGATCTGGGTTTGCAATGTATGTGTTTGTATGTTTGCATGTCAAAAGAATGTAGAACGCAAACGAGTATATTGTAAACAAAAGTTTAATGACATATTTTAAGTATCACCAATTTGTGTAACATTACACCAAATTGGGAATGATCAATTTACATTTTTATTTTTAGTGACGATTTGACGAACTGACCTTTTGACGAAAGAGAACGTACTCAATGAGTGTACGTACATGAATGTGCATGAGTAATTTTAAGATTGAGTAAATTTTATTCAAACCTAGTAATAGTAAATTAATATATAAGTTTCTACAATTTTAAAATAAAGTCAGTCTTAATCTAGAGACAGAAAACAAAACAGCTCCAGTCTTTAAATCATAAAATAGAAACCTGTGACTATCCTACTTTCCTTCATTAAATGACGATACTGCTGTTCTTTCACCATAATTGTCTACTTGCTCGTCTATTTCTTCAAGCTGAGAATTCGGTAGTCTATAATTTTTTATGTACACAGGATTTGTGTCATTTACACTTAATTGTTGAGTATAAAAATTGTTTGCTGTCAATACTTCTCCTTCGATATGAAAAATGTCCGAATATTGTTCAAAAATTGCGTATAACGAGTCCTTTGCTTCTTTGTCTTTTAAATCCAAATTTAAAATGTTAATCAATTCTTCAAAACGTTCCCTGTCAGAATTGTCCTTCTTCTTATTATACCCTATACCACTATGTGGTTTGGGTATAATGACTTTGTGCTGCTGTTTGTAACAACCAAAAATATTTGACCTAGACCCATTTTTAATTATACCGATCGAATCAGAATCACTTTCTGAGTTAATTTAACAATGTCCGTCCGTCCGTCCGTCCGTCTGTGTGTCCATGTAAAGCTTGTAATCAAACTGCAGGTCGCAAATATGAATATATTTTGATGAAATTTGGTATATAAGCTTTTATCGGCCATGGGATGAACGCTATTGAAATTGGTGGGAATCGGTCCATGTTCAGACCTAGCCGCCATACAAATTACCCATATGAAATCGACATAAATTGCCATAAGATCCAAATTGTCATATAGATCTTACTCAAATTGGGTTGTATGCGTTCATTAGATCCACTAATGAGTAGTCCAAAAATGATCCCTTTGACCCCATATAGAGCTGCTTCCCGATCTTCACTTAAATCTATTAAAAAATAAAAATATTGCACTGATTCTTCTCAAATTTTGTTTGTATATATTTTCGCAAAATACAAGAGACTTTACCAGCCATGGTCAGGATCGGTCCATTTTTGGACCTTGTCCCCATATAGATATATCATCCGATATGAACTTTTTCATATCTGCAGCCAAAAAAATTAATAAAAATCCCACTCAAATTTGGTTTTTGCTTATTTTCTATGTCCACTTAGTTGGGACTAGGAGATTCGGTTTCTAAACGCATGGTATAGGGTATCGTATAGTCGGTCTAGACCGACTATAATTTTCTTACTTGTTAATTCTTATTTCTTTGTCATTTACATTAAGTAGTCTTATGTGGGCAGATCCGTCTTTGGGTGCTATTGAATTTCCCAAAAATACTCCTTCTTGCACTTCTTTATTTAACACAACGCTGTCTTCAGCTAGATCCATTTTTATATGGTGAATTATTTCTGATCTTCCAGGAATAATTATTTCAGAAATTTCTGACAAGTCTGAGTAAATTGGTAAAATGATCTCTTCAGCATTGATAATAACTGTTATAGTGCAGGTTTCTAAATCGATTTTGCATAAGCAATTTTTTAAAAAATCTTGTCCCAGTATTCCGTCAGTCTGTATGGGAAATTTGCTATCCACGATATTAAAATTTTGAATGTACGAATTTTCACCTAAATCTAAATTTAAATCAATTACAATTTGTGAATAAATTATTTCGTCCGATATGCCTGTAAGTTTGCATTTTTCTTGATTGTTAAAATACAAATCACCATTGAGATTTTTTGTTTTTATTACTGACACGTCCGCACCTGTGTCTACTATAAAGGTAAGATTCCTATTAGCATCTTTACATCTTAGAGAAATTATATTTGTTGCATTATTTGAAATTCTATAAATTTTTATTCTTGGATACCCGGGGATTGACTCTAGTCCGCATGTCCTTCCTCCGGGGCAAACTCGTTTCCCTCTTGAATGACTCGAATTCTATTATTGTTATTATTTGTACTGTAATTATTATGTTGGTTACTACGATAATTGTTATTTCCACGATAATTATTTTGTCCTCGATTGTTATTGTAATTTCCGCGATTGCTATTGTTTCCGGAATAGTAGTTATTGTTCCCACGGTTATTGATTATGACCTCCTCTTTTTTGTCGCTGCTCCACCAGTTCCCCATATGCAAATTTTTTTGTTTCTTCTATTTTATGCCAAATGTTTTCGCTTGTTTCGTGTTGTTTGGCTTTGAGCTCGGTTTTTAATAGACTTATGGTTTGCTCAGCTGCCAATGCTCTTGAAAAGTAATTTCCACCAGTTTTGTTGTTTGATGCCCTCTGGATTGCTTTTAGCTTTGCCTTCTCCACTCTAAGCCTCTTTTTATAGCCGCCTCTAGTTTTAAGTTTCAAGTTCTCTTTGGGTATAGCCGTCAGATGAGTTTCTTTATTGCGCGCCAATCTGTTGTAGTATTCGTACTTGGTGAGTGCCTTTGGACCTTCCATAAGATTTCTTCTTTAGTAGTCTACTGTAGTGGAATGTCAAAATGTTCAGCTGTGTTCCAATCAGGATACTTCGGATAGTTTCCAAAATAAAATTTTCTGGATAGGATGTAAAAAATTTTTTTTTTCACCAAATAGCCATCAGAGTTCCATGATACGCAGGATAAGGATCGCCATATAATATTTTTATGGTAGAATTTATGTTGGTTAATTTTTCAAACTAATTCTGGGGCAAACCTGCCGACCAGTTTTAGTGTTTAATCCTCTTAAAATCAAACAATTTTTTTTTTAGTTAGGGCAAGTTTGCCTACCAACTGTCAGAGCACCAATTCCTCCGTTCTCCAACAGTGGTCTTTATTTTATACTATTTTTGTGCTAATTCAGCACTTAATGTTTTTGGTTTTTATAATTTACAATTTTAAACACTTACTTATACATACATAAAAATAAAAATCATATTCAAATAAAATCAAATCAATAAAAGTAAAACAAAAAGAAAATATGTTCAAAAAAAATATTTAAATAAAAAAATGTGTTTATTAATGAAGATTGTGTAAACAAAATTTATACTTGAACTTGAAAAAAAAAGAAACAATGAGTGGCCTTCATGGAAAGTGTCATTTTTCACTTTTGGTAATTAAAGGCTAAACATTGTATTTGAGCTAAACATTGTATTTGAGTAGCAACAAAGTGTGCCACCAATTTTTTTTTGGATTTATATTTCATACATGTTATTTTGAATTTAAGTTTTTTTGTTAGCAACAGAAATTCATTTGGTGGATCTCTACATTAGGGAAAGCATGCATTCAGGGATACTCGAAACATATAACCAACTTAGAGATAAAATTTACTATCCAATACTCATGGAGTTAATTCAATCGGTAATTAACCAATGCGAGATATGCCAGGAAATTAACTACGACAGAAAACCAATAAAACCAATTTCTGGTCACAGAAACCCCATCAGAAAAAAATGAGATCGTTTATATAGACACGCATGTAATGAAAAGAAATAATTTCTTAACAGTAATAGATAAATTTCTAAATTTGGGGCAGCATACCCGTTAAATGATAGAAACCACGTAACTCTGATTGAGCAATTAGAAAATCATTTTTCTAAAATTAGTAAACCAAGGAAGATAGTGGCGGCTAATGAAATCAAAGTATTCCGAATAAAAGAATTTTTAGGAAAGGATAACATTGAAATGCACTCAAACCTCGTTTTATGCGATTTTTTTTTATGCGAATTCGAATTTATGCGGTTTTTAATTTTTATTTTTTTTTTTCGTCATTACACGGTGCCTCGACTAGCTATAATTCATGGCAATGTTCATGTTCAAGTCAGAGAAACAAAATGAGACAAAACGCGAAGAGGGCTAATTATGTTTAGACATTTCATTTCCAAAATGTCTTTGAACCATAAACAACGAAAATGCGTTCTTGTACTCAATGCTTTAAAAGAGTTAAAAAAACTCAAAATACAAATTGAAGACGAAAAAATGAAGGAAAAAGCACGAGATTTTGGGCGAATCCTTTTTTAGAATGATATTAATAATTTCGCTTTTATTTAATTTAAGTTGCGCCATTTTAATATACTTATACGTCAAAATCGAATGAAACTTCAAATTAATGACGAAGTTTTTGTCAGATTTTCTGTCATGGCAAAAAGTTGGATTTTTAGTCATGACATGGACGTTAGCGGTCTCCACTAGCCATTGACTTGAACATTGCCATGAATTATGGCTAGTCAAGACACCATGTTATTACACATTTTAATTTAAAGCAGTTGGCAACACTGATGCACGGTTTGGCCGGAAAAAACAATTCTCCCAATTGTTTACACATGTAAAGGCCTAGTAACCACAAGTAACCGTAACCAGACGTGTCAGCTGTTTTTTCTGTTACACGAAAAGCATTTAGAGCAGTTACCGATTTCAAATATCACGTAACCGGAACGTCCCAATATGTTGAAAATAGATTTTTGCAACGTTTGTACGTGACATTTCTGAACAGCTGATAAAGTTTGGTTAATTTTACACAGCAACATGCTGGTTCGTTTTTTATGTTCTATAACTGCACAAAATGCCAACGTAACATTTACGGTACGGATACATTTAAAAACGTGTGGCTAACTCGGCCTTAATGTTATTGCATTGCTAGTTTCTACGTTGGAGTGAAATATATACATACATACAATATTTAAAAGTGCATTTAGTTTTTGATGTGTAAACATCTATACGCGCAGGGGGGTAAATTTCTATTTCACAATACAATCACAAAAACAGCGTAACTCATATCGGTGTGAGCTGAAGCAGATAACGCTGTGTGACTTATGATTGTATTGGTGAAAAAATTATGATATAAAATTGTTTTTTATGCCACTTTTTCAAAAGCGTCATCTATGTATCACTTATATACGTTTATATTAGGATATTTTTAACGTTTTACAGCAAACGGTTGTTGAATTAGCTGAAACAGTTTTTGCTATAAGTGATACATAGATGACGCTTTCTGTTTGATTTTAAAAAATGACTTAAAAAAATCTTTAATTACTAGATGTTTACACATCTTCCCTGTGATCGGACTCACATGATTTTTTTTTTATCGTAGAAGTGAACAAAGTATATATGAATAGAATATTTACCATTTAAAAGTTGTGCTAAAAAATTTGCTTTTTCAGATAATAAAATGGACAAAAATAAATGAAACAATTTTTTTTTTGTTAACTTTTTTATGCGATTTTGTTTAAGTTTTAATGTTTTGATTTGAATTTATGTGAATTTTTTAAATTCAGGAACGAATCATTCGCTTTTATATGTAACTAGTGTATCATTTTATGCAAATTCGATTTATGCGGATTTTTCCGGAACGAATTAATCGCATAAAATGAGGTTTGAGTGTACATCTAACTAAACGCAATAGTCACACGGGTAATTGACATAGAGCGTTTGCATACCACAATAGCCGAAAAATTCAAAATATTATAGAAATCAGAGAAGAATATTCCAATAAAACAATTGATTCACAAAGCAATTAGAAGCTATAACGAGCGTCATCACTCAAGCATAAATATACACCTAGTGACGAACATTTAGGGAAAATTTAAATTAGTATAATTAAAAGGAATTTAGAGGAAAATAAAAGAAAAATAATAGAGAAACTAAGCAGATCTAGAGGACTACAGCGAAAGTAGGGAAGAAGGATTAATAAAGAATTATAAGGCAGTTAGTCACAAAGAACAACCAAAATATAAAAAATCCAATTTAGAGAGAGCACATTACTGTAACATTAAACGACATTTTAAATTTTCAGTTATGGACAATTCTAATGATACTCCTATGGACACCAACGATTAAAGGATCAATGAACATAGAACGAATTACAGAGCAAAAAGGATTTGATATCAAAAATCAGGAAATAGTTCAAAAGACGGACATAATATTACACATAGTTAACTTACATGAAATAGAGGACAGTTTTAGACAACATAACGGAAAATATTAACTTAATGAAAGTGGAAAATAAAAATTTACTTCAGTTAGAATTAATAGACGCTAGAAATAAATTAATGACTTTAAAACCGAAATAGATTAGACAAAGACGTGGACTTATAAATGGAATAGGAAGTATGTCCAATTGGTTATTTGGAACAATGGACGAATAGGACAGACAGAACATACAAAATCATTTTTCTAATATTAATGAAATAATAGAAAATAATAATCAACAAATCCTAATTAATGACTATTTCAATGACGCATTAAACCACTTAAAACTAGTTATAAGTAATGATAGAAATATAATAGAAAAAGAAAATAATTCTATAGCGGATGACAACGATCAAGTCCAACAACGTCGCCATTATAATCCCGGTACAAAACAACGAATAGTTGCCGATTTGCAACTCATGTTTCATGCCAGCAATCAATTGGTCACTTTTTTTAAGCAAACACGCGATGATCCGCGCTTACATTCAGATGATCATTTTATTGCAATCCATGCTGATAAAACACCATCTGGGCAACACCAAGGACGTTACAATGCACCTACGATTAATGATGTAGCGATACTGATGGTTGGAGATCCAGTAGCACCACGCGATATTATTATTCGTCGCCGTGACGAAAGAGTAAATCGAATACCGGAAACACATCGCTCATATGATGCTCTTCAGTATCCAATTCTTTTTCCGTATGGTGAAGATGGATATCACTTTGAAATACGCCAAATCAATCCAGCAACCTGTAAGTGCATTACAATACATTATATAACATTAACATATTAAACGCTAATTTCTTTACAAATTCTTTTTTTGCAGATGAATCAACATGTAAGAAAGTGAGTTCGATGAATTTTTATGCACATCGGTTAATGATTCGTCGAAACATAGATAATCACATTGTAAAATGCAGTGAATTATTTCACCAGTTCATTGTTGACATGTACGCTAAAATTGAAACGGAACGTCTATTGTACATACGATTGCATCAAGCCAGATTACGAGCAGACGACTACATCCACCTTCGTGATGCACTGAATAATGAGAACGATATCAATCCCAGTGAATTGGGGCAGTCAGTTATTCTGCCTGCAACGTTTACAGGCAGTCCACGTCATATGCAGGAATATACGCAAGACGCAATGACATATGTGCGATCATATGGACGACCAGATTTGTTTATGTAATGGTGCGGCGGTGGTGGAAGTTCCGCTTCCGTTTCCCTGAGCCTTTGCTGGTCGCACGTGCTGGCGTGGGGCCTAGCTCGCCGGATGGGTGGGGTCTTGCTCAGGCCCAGGGAAACCGCATTACAGTTGTTCACGTGCGATTTAAAAAAAAAAACGGTCAATAAAAACGGACGCTAAATGGATGGATGGCCATACTTACCTTGGGATTGGGGACTGGATGTTATGCCCCTTAAGCCCTCCCTACCATGTTACCTCGACTCCATCTTAATTGGAGGTAACCCACTACAATGAAAAGATTTGGTTTGGTTTGGCTTTCTACATTGGGCTTAAAATTTTACCTTTTATTTACAATTCATGTTAAGCAGGACTGTACTTTTTTCTGTAGAATTTACATATAAATTCTGGAAAATGTGTAAAAACTTTTGTATTGTAGAATAGGTTCAATTTTAGAAAGATACTTATATTGATTTAGTTTTAGAAAAAAAATTTTTTATATTTTTAGAAATTGTTAATTTTTTCAGTTTTAGAAAAAAAATTTTTATAATTTAGAAAATTTTTGCAGTTTTAAAAAAAATTTTTTTTATAATTTAGAAAACTTTTGTAGTTTTAGGAAAAAAAATTTTATATACATATTAGAAAAATTTTGTAGTTTTAGAAAAAAAAATTTATATACATATTAGAAAAATTTTGTGGTTTTAGAGAAAATTTTATTTATTTTTAGAAAATGGTTAATTTTAGACTCCTTGTTTGGGTTTTTAATTTAGGCGAAAAATAATAAAACATACTAAGTAGTTACCGCCTTATGATTTATCGCTTGCAGCTATGTAGTCGGGGTTATGATGTCTGAGGCCGCTACTGGTTTTTGATGTTTATCTGCGATGGATGAATAATTTCCTTCTTCTTCAGGTTTAGGACTTATCTCGGTTTATATATTTTCTTCTTTTGACAGCTTTATAATTTAGCAGATGTTCTTTTCTGGGTTTTAAATTTTCTGGTATTTAAAAATTTTATTTTGTAACATATTTTCTTTCTTTACAGTTTTTGATTTTTCTAGGCTGGTATATTTTCTCTTTTACAATTTTTTTTTTCTTTTTAAATTCTAGTTTTCATAATTTTACAAACTTTAGCTTTCAGAATTTTACAATCTTAATATTTTCTTGTACAGTTTATTTTATTTTATTTTTATTTATTTTAAAGTTTTACACCCTTCAGAATTCTTACATTCTTTTATTGTCTTAATTTCCCTTCCTTTGCAGGGTTTTGTTTGTTCCAAAATTTCTACTTTTATTTAGTTCATAATTAAAATGTTCAAAATTAATTTTATCTCTTTTCACATCAAACGCCAGAACTTCAATGAATTTTAAATTCTGGCGTCATCTTCATAACACCAATTATACAAGCCCTTTTCTTTTTTTTTCTTACCAGCACAACCAAAAAAATAAACCTGTTTTTGTATTACCTACGCTCACCCACTCATTGAATAGCCTATGTATGCCATTATGTAACTTTTTATCTCTTTATCCCTAATACACATAGATATACAGACACTCGTTCATAATCTCACTCTTTTCGTAAAAAAAAATACCAACTCATATTAAAAGGAGAGAGAGTAAGTGGGATTACCGAGTAAACGAAGGGGTAAGCTAATAACAATAGCTGAAAACCAAGTGGGAGAACGAGAAGGATTGCAAGTTGTAGTTGACCCAATACATACATGAATAATCATGAATTCATATAAAACAACGCAGAGACTGAGAAAAAAAAAAATCGCGCCATAAATGAGTTTGCAAAAATAGAACAAAAAAAAAATTTTCCATTAACATATTACCATATAAGGTGTTGTTTACATGTACATACTTGAACTTGAAAATAATTTCAAGATCAAGGTTATATTTTTTTTTCTGCTTTCTTATTTCTGCTTGTACCAGAAATTCTTTGGCTACAGTGCAGAGCAAAACTGATCACCGTCACATTTATCACATTCACGTGTAACCCAACGTGGGAGGAAATATTATCCGAATTGTCTGCTGGCCAGACATCATCACATCGGCACGATATTACAGCACGAGTGTTTAAGCAAAAATTAAAATCACTCATGGATTTTGTTGTGAAATTACGGGTTTTTGGGGAGACCCGATGCTGGATGTATTCAGTCGAATGGCAAAAACGTGGATTGCCCCATGCGCACATTTTAATTTGGTTAGTTGAGAAAATTACGTCTAATATTATAGATGACGTGATATCTGCGGAAATTCCTGATAATCTCAATGATCCAGATTTGTATGAAATAGTGACCAAAAATATGATCCATGGTCCGTGCGGAATCATCAATCCAAATTCAGCATGCATGGTCGATGGTAAGTGTTCGGAAAAATATCCACGGCAATTGCTGCAGGAAACAGTATCTGGTATTGATGGGTACCCGCTTTATCGCCGTCGATCTACGGAGGATGGTGGACAATCGATTACATTAAAGGTACTGACATAGATGTTGATAATCGTTAGATAGTACCGTACTGTCCATTGCTTTCAAAAACATATAAAGCGCACATCAACGTGGAGTATTGCAATTCGGTGAAGTCCATAAAATATATCTGCAAATACGTCACCAAGGGATCAGACATGGCTGTGTTTTCACTGGAAAATCCAAACGATGAAATAACTCATTATCAAATTAGTAGCAATGAAGCTGTTTGGCGTATATTAGGATTTCCCATTCATGAACGTCATCCTACTGTTGTTCACTTATCTGTTCACCTTGAAAATGGACAACGCGTTTATTTTACAGCAGCAAATGCGCAACAGAGATCGGCAGCGCCACCAGCAACAACATTAACCGCTTTTTTTGATTTGTGTCGAGATGATGTGTTCGCTAAAACGTTGCGGTATGCACAAATTCCAACGTACTATACATGGAACGCATCAACCAAAAAATTCCAACGTCGCAAAAAAGGAAAAGCAGTTGAAGGATTGCCACAATTATATTCCACTGATGCATTGGGTAGACTGTACACTGTTCATCCCCAGAATGCTGAATGCTTCTACTTGCGAATGCTGCTGATTAATGTTTGCGGGCCAACTTCATTCGAAAACTTGCGTACGGTGAATGGGCTAATATGTGCGACTTACAGGGAAGCATGCCAACAACTTCAGTTGCTAGAAAACGATTCACATTGGGAAACAACACTTGCAGATGCATCGATTAACAGTCATCCCCGGCAAATTCGGTCACTATTTGCAATCATATTGGTAACTTGCTCTCCATCTAACCCAAGAGATCTTTGGATTAAATTTAAAGAAAATATGACTGAAGACATATTGCATCGAGAGCGTATTACCACCAATGATGAGGATATTGAATTTTCCGATGCAATGTTCAATGAGGCTTTGATTTTGCTTGAAGACAAATGTTTGGAAATCAACAACAAGACTCTCATTCAAGTTGGTATGATTGGTCCTATTCGATCAATCACTGATGCATTTGACCGAGACATGTGGCGAGAAAGGGATTACAATCCACGAGAATTGGAAACATATCTCGCAGCAAATCTACCAAAACTACAGCTGCAGTAACGAACGGCATATAATACTATATTAGCAGCAATTACAAATCAATCTGGTGGATTATATTTTATTGATGCACCTGGAGGAACAGGAAAAACGTATTTAATTTCGTTGATTTTAGCAAAAGTTCGATCGCAAAGCTATATTGCATTAGCCATTGCATCATCTGGCATTGCGGCAACACTTTTGGATGGCGGAAGGACGGCGCATTCGGCACTAAAATTACCACTAAATTTGCAATTTTCTGAAACACATACATGCAACATCAAAAAGAATTCCGCCATGGGTAAAGTGTTACAAAAATGTAAAATCATAGTGTGGAATGAATGCACGATGGCGCACAAAAAATCATTGGAAGCTCTCGATCGCACATTAAAAGATTTGAGAGGTAATACAAGATTATTTGGTGGAGCCCTCATTCTGTTATCCGGTGATTTTCGTCAAACACTTCCAGTTATTCCAGGTTCAACACCAGCTGATGAACTAAATGCGTGCCTCAAATCATCCGTTCTCTGGCACCACGTTCGCACATTAAAATTAACCACAAATATTCGCGTGCAACTCCAAAATGATGCCTCAGCTGCCCGCTTCTCTAAGCAATTGTTGGATTTAGGAAATGGAAAAATTCCAATCGATACAACAACAAATTGCATTACGTTTCCACCTGGCTTTTGCAAAATGGCCCAGTCTATTGAAGACCTAATAAATTCCGTTTTTCCCAACATCGAAAGCAATTTTAGAAATCAGCAATGGTTATGTGAACGTGCGTTACTGGCATCAAAACATATTGATGTTAATTCCATCAATAGTGCCATTTTAAATAGAATCGTAGGAAATCCGATAACAAACAATTCTATCGACACTGTTACGAGAGAACAGGATGTCGTGAATTATCCTGTTGAATTCTTGAATTCACTTGATTTTCCAGGCTTTCCAACACATGTGTTGCAACTAAAAATTGGCGTGCCTATAATTTTGCTGCGTAACATTGATCCACCAAGACTTTGTAATGGTACTCGACTTGCAGTAAAAAAATTGCTCAACAATCTTATCGAAGCAACCATTATTACTGGCAAATACAAAGGAACAGATGTGTTGCTGCCACGTATTCCAATGATGCCCACGGATATGCCGTTCCATTTCAAACGCTTGCAGTTTCCAATTCGGTTAGTGTTTGCGATAACAATCAACAAAGCTCAAGGACAGTCTCTTCAAGTTTGCGGATTAAATTTAGAAAATCCATGTTTTTCCCATGGACAGCTTTATGTGGCATGTTCACGTGTGGGAAACCCCACAAATTTATATGTTCACGCTCCAAATGGTCAAACTAAAAACATTGTTTATCCGAGAGCATTACAATAAATTATCATTATTATTATTATTATTATTATTATTATTATTATTATTATTATTATTATTATTATTATTATTATTATTATTATTATTATTATTATTATTATTATTATTATTATTATTATTATTATTATTATTATTATTATTATTATTATTATTATTATTATTATTATTATTATTATTATTATTATTATTATTATTATTATTATTATTATTATTATTATTATTATTATTATTATTATTATTATTATTATTATTATTATTATTATTATTATTATTATTATTATTATTATTATTATTATTATTATTATTATTATTATTATTATTATTATTATTATTATTATTATTATTATTATTATTATTATTATTATTATTATTATTATTATTATTATTATTATTATTATTATTATTATTATTATTATTATTATTATTATTATTATTATTATTATTATTATTATTATTATTATTATTATTATTATTATTATTATTATTATTATTATTATTATTATTATTATTATTATTATTATTATTATTATTATTATTATTATTATTATTATTATTATTATTATTATTATTATTATTATTATTATTATTATTATTATTATTATTATTATTATTATTATTATTATTATTATTATTATTATTATTATTATTATTATTATTATTATTATTATTATTATTATTATTATTATTATTATTATTATTATTATTATTATTATTATTATTATTATTATTATTATTATTATTATTATTATTATTATTATTATTATTATTATTATTATTATTATTATTATTATTATTATTATTATTATTATTATTATTATTATTATTATTATTATTATTATTATTATCATTATCATTATCATTATCATTATCATTATCATTATCATTATCATTATCATTATCATTATCATTATCATTATCATTATCATTATCATTATCATTATCATTATCATTATCATTATCATTATCATTATCATTATCATTATCATTATCATTATCATTATCATTATCATTATCATTATCATTATCATTATCATTATCATTATCATTATCATTATCATTATCATTATCATTATCATTATCATTATCATTATCATTATCATTATCATTATCATTATCATTATCATTATCATTATCATTATCATTATCATTATCATTATCATTATCATTATCATTATCATTATCATTATCATTATCATTATCATTATCATTATCATTATCATTATCATTATCATTATCATTATCATTATCATTATCATTATCATTATCATTATCATTATCATTATCATTATCATTATCATTATCATTATCATTATCATTATCATTATCATTATCATTATCATTATCATTATCATTATCATTATCATTATCATTATCATTATCATTATCATTATCATTATCATTATCATTATCATTATCATTATCATTATCATTATCATTATCATTATCATTATCATTATCATTATCATTATCATTATCATTATCATTATCATTATCATTATCATTATCATTATCATTATCATTATCATTATCATTATCATTATCATTATCATTATCATTATCATTATCATTATCATTATCATTATCATTATCATTATCATTATCATTATCATTATCATTATCATTATCATTATCATTATCATTATCATTATCATTATCATTATCATTATCATTATCATTATCATTATCATTATCATTATCATTATCATTATCATTATCATTATCATTATCATTATCATTATCATTATCATTATCATTATCATTATCATTATCATTATCATTATCATTATCATTATCATTATCATTATCATTATCATTATCATTATCATTATCATTATCATTATCATTATCATTATCATTATCATTATCATTATCATTATCATTATCATTATCATTATCATTATCATTATCATTATCATTATCATTATCATTATCATTATCATTATCATTATCATTATCATTATCATTATCATTATCATTATCATTATCATTATCATTATCATTATCATTATCATTATCATTATCATTATCATTATCATTATCATTATCATTATCATTATCATTATCATTATCATTATCATTATCATTATCATTATCATTATCATTATCATTATCATTATCATTATCATTATCATTATCATTATCATTATCATTATCATTATCATTATCATTATCATTATCATTATCATTATCATTATCATTATCATTATCATTATCATTATCATTATCATTATCATTATCATTATCATTATCATTATCATTATCATTATCATTATCATTATCATTATCATTATCATTATCATTATCATTATCATTATCATTATCATTATCATTATCATTATCATTATCATTATCATTATCATTATCATTATCATTATCATTATCATTATCATTATCATTATCATTATCATTATCATTATCATTATCATTATCATTATCATTATCATTATCATTATCATTATCATTATCATTATCATTATCATTATCATTATCATTATCATTATCATTATCATTATCATTATCATTATCATTATCATTATCATTATCATTATCATTATCATTATCATTATCATTATCATTATCATTATCATTATCATTATCATTATCATTATCATTATCATTATCATTATCATTATCATTATCATTATCATTATCATTATCATTATCATTATCATTATCATTATCATTATCATTATCATTATCATTATCATTATCATTATCATTATCATTATCATTATCATTATCATTATCATTATCATTATCATTATCATTATCATTATCATTATCATTATCATTATCATTATCATTATCATTATCATTATCATTATCATTATCATTATCATTATCATTATCATTATCATTATCATTATCATTATCATTATCATTATCATTATCATTATCATTATCATTATCATTATCATTATCATTATCATTATCATTATCATTATCATTATCATTATCATTATCATTATCATTATCATTATCATTATCATTATCATTATCATTATCATTATCATTATCATTATCATTATCATTATCATTATCATTATCATTATCATTATCATTATCATTATCATTATCATTATCATTATCATTATCATTATCATTATCATTATCATTATCATTATCATTATCATTATCATTATCATTATCATTATCATTATCATTATCATTATCATTATCATTATCATTATCATTATCATTATCATTATCATTATCATTATCATTATCATTATCATTATCATTATCATTATCATTATCATTATCATTATCATTATCATTATCATTATCATTATCATTATCATTATCATTATCATTATCATTATCATTATCATTATCATTATCATTATCATTATCATTATCATTATCATTATCATTATCATTATCATTATCATTATCATTATCATTATCATTATCATTATCATTATCATTATCATTATCATTATCATTATCATTATCATTATCATTATCATTATCATTATCATTATCATTATCATTATCATTATCATTATCATTATCATTATCATTATCATTATCATTATCATTATCATTATC